>CM068303.1:778508-1344918 GCA_034768395.1 Linum lewisii | reverse complement strand
ATTAAATTCATTTAAATTATTAATTAAGAAGTGGATATGAGATCAAGGGTCCAGATTAAACTTTGTATAGGTGACAAAGTTTAGTCTTTGTCACCGAAAAAAATCCCCGGGGAGAGGGAGGGAGGGAGGAGAGAGAGAGAGAGAGAGACGCTCAGTATTCATTGCTGTAATTGAAATTTGAAACCCTAGTAGTAGTAGTACTTTGTGGTATAATAGATCTTTTTATAGTGATTCCATACTTTCATTTAATGGTTGAAATTGAGAGAGGCTTAGTATCCATTGCTGTAATTGAAATTTGAAACCTAGTAGTAGTACTTTGTGGTGTTATTTGTGTCCTAGCAATAGATCTTTTTATAGTGATTCCATACTTTCATCTAATGGTTGAAATTGATTTCAGTTTCCAATAAATGGTTTGTGAATTTATCATTTTGAAATTTTATTTTGAAAACGTTTTCTTGCATTGCAAGCAATTCTTACCATGAGTAAAAAAAAGTCAAAATATTTTTAGGGTCCGTTTGGATTAAGTGTATTTTTAATATAAATTGAGGTGGGATTCTTCAAATTTGACCTAGGTAAGTAAGATTGTCAAATACATGCTAGCATGGATTTCTATCTATCAAATGCATGGATCCAAGAATTGTTAGAATACATGAATTAATAATCCTTGCATTGGCTTTGGTTTTAAAATTAGTGAGAATCCATATATACTAAACATGGTCTAATTGTATTTGGTCTCTGATCATCACTGCCGACAAATGGAGTTGAGCATATTTGCCCCCTCTACTTTGCCAACTTAACAAATAACCCCCTATACTATTAATCGCTCGTTTTACCCCCTCCTACTTCGACTACTTTGCCATTTTGGTCCTTCCATTTCAACTTTTGTCATTTTAACATTAATCCTAATGGAGGGAGGGAGGGAGAGAGATGGTACTTACTGTATCCCCTTTCCCTTCTCCATTGCAATTTGCAGGTGTAGCAGCCAAATGTATGATTACAGTTTTTTGACATAGGAATCAATGATACACTACTATCATATGTCAGTCAGGAATCCAAGAGTAGTATTATTAATATTAACTAATTTATATATATATTTCTTCTTTTTATGAAGAACCAAATCGACTTGTTACTCCTTACTTGTTAGTTGTTACTTCTTTTCATATTATTCTAAATAATAACCAGATACTACTACTTCTTCTTCTTTTTCCTTCTTCCTTTATCCTTTAGACCAATCTTTATTCTTCTGCTTTCCCGCCTCAATAATAGCTTTCCTATCTTTTTTGCCTCTCTTGTGTTCGGCCCCTTTTCGGTGCCGCCACATTTGAGGCTATAGCAGTGACTTCTGGATGCTAGCTCATGACCACATTTTATGCAAGTCATCCTGTGCACACAAAAAAATAGCAGAGATAAAGAGAGAGTGTGTGAGTGTAAACAAACCGAAAAACATAGCAAGCAAGCCAAAAAACAAAAAACATAAGAGAGAGAGAGAGCGCTTATTGTCGCTTAGGATCCTCCATTGCTGTAATTGAAACCCTAGCTCCCTTTGTGATGTGTTATTTGTGCCCTAGTAGTACTTTGTGATGTTATTTGTGCCCTAGTAGTAGCTCCTTTTTTTATAGTGATTTCATAATGGCTGAAATTAATTTCAATTTCCAATCAACAGTTGTTTTGAGTATCACCGCATTTGACGTTGTTGCATAGAGGGAGAGAGGGGAGTGAGAGAGAGGGAACTGTGTCCTCACTACTTGTCCAAACTAGAGTATCATTTTTTATTTTATTTTTTGCAAATATTTTGAATAAAACGGAATTCATATTAGTTGAGAATTCATAAGAAACAAAATATGTTCTTTCATATTCTAGCAGCATACTAAAACTCACTACTTGTCCAAACTAGAGTATCTTTTTTCTTTTGTTTTATTTTACAAATATTTTAAATAAAACTGGAATTCACATTAGTTGCGAATGCATAAGAAACAAAATATGTTTTTTTATATTCAAACTAGAGTATTTTTTCTTTTGTTTTTTTGCAAATATTTTGAACAAAACTGGAATTCACGTTAATTGCGAATGCATAAGAAACAAAATATATTCTTTCATATTCTAAAAGCATACTAAAACTCACTACTTGTCCAAATTAGAGTATCTTTTGTTTTTTGCAAATATTTTGAACAAAACTGGAATTCACATTAGTTGTGAATGCATAAGAAAAAATATATATTCTTTCATATTCTAGAAGCATACTAAAACTCACTACTTGTCCAAACTAAAGTATTTTTTTTCTTTTGTTTTTTTGCAAATATTTTGAACAAAACTGGAATTCACATTAGTTATGAATGCTAAGAAACAAAATATTTTTTTATATTCTAGAAGCATACTAAAACTCACTACTTGTCCAAATTAGAATATCTTTTTTCTTTTGTTTTTTTGCAAATATTTTAAACCAAACTGGAATTCACATTAGTGAGAATGCATAAGAAACAAAATATGTTCTTTCATATTCTAGAAGCATACTAAAACTCAATATTTGTCCAAACTAGAGTATTATTTTTTTAGTTTTTTATTTTTGCAAATATTTTTAAAAAAATTGGATATCACATTAGTTTTTTGCGACGTGAACAATAAGGTTGAAGACAGCCTAAGGAACACAATAAGCAATGATATTTTGGAAAACTCTAAAAATAAAATCCTTTTTATCTTTAGGTTTTTGCGAATGATAGATTTTTTTTTTTTTAAAAAATTCTAATGATAAAAAAAATTGTAGTAGGTGACTTTGAATTTCAGTCTATTATGTAACAGTATGATGCAACGTAATACCCTAGGAAGGAGTTGACATTGATCGTATATGTAAAAAATTACGAAATATACTATAAAATATATATATATCATAACAATGCCTCATGGCAGTATACGAAAGATAATATGAAATAGACTAATTATGTGTCATGTCAATACCAAATAGAACTAGATACCTCTAATGGCAATATCAAATAGACTAGATAACTTTTTTCTTAGTTTTAAAAATACTAGTCACTCTTTCTCTCTCAATCATGTTTTGTAGTAACAATATCTCATAATAAAACCAACCTAGGATATGTCTTGCACAATAACTAGATGGATTTTTTCCAATAAAGGGGCCCTTCAAAAAATCAATTCCCATTGTAGGGCAGCATTACAGTCAATTCCCAAAAAGGGTTAATTTTGCCACCTCACCAATATGTCGCCATTGCAATTGGCTACTTCCTTTACTTTTTTTTTTGTCTGGCAGTTTTTCCTTTTATTTGTACTGACACTTTCATTTCAAATACGGAGAAAGAGCACTTTGGCCTCTCTACTTTGTTATTTTAACAAATAACCCTCTATTGTATAAATTGTTCTTTTTATCTCTCATACTTTGACCAATTTGTATTTTGGGTCCTTCCATTTCAACTAACGTCTTCATGACGTTAAATATATGCACATAGATTCTATTTTGAGATTTGTATGTTTGTATTTCGAAAGGTGTTTATAATTGACTGATGTTACTCGTATAGTATTGAATGCGCACCAATTAAATTAACGTCTTCATGATATTAATTGATTCTTGTATTTTAGTCTTTCCATTTCAATTAACGTCTTCATGATGTCCCACGTCAAGCATTGTCTTGTCCTGCAAGGAATTGCAAGTCAAGGGTTTGGAGAACACCATCCACTTTCCGAGATTCGACGGAGACTGCAACGTGTTCTACTCGCTTTCAACCGGGAGGTTCCACTCTTTCGAAGGCGGACACACATCAGACCACACGTCCGATAAGGAACTTCAATTGAACAGCAACTGGATGATGCCGGAATTTCGACGATACTCTGATCAACAACTCGATTGGAACAACAATGATTTACCGGAGGAGGAGGAGGAGATCCAGGAACCCAAGTTGATACATCTTATTTCATTAATGGCTTCAACTTCTCACAGCCTAAGAACTACATCGTTGATGCTACAATGAGTAGAATAACAGCAAGTCCATGGATCATTCTGTCACATGAAGAGACCAACGAATCAGAGCCTCGTCGTACATTCGTAAACTTGCGAAGAACGTCTCTCACTCAAACGATAGCATGATCGAGATGTTTCAAGGGAAGAAACTATTTCCAAACTCTAACGGTAATGGGTTGGTACTGTTGGTTGAATCCGAATCGGGTGGTGATTGTGTTCTACTGAATACCAATTCCATGACTGTGGAACCACTACCAACACTGAAGTTTCCTACGAAATTCAGGAGAAAATGCTCTCTTATCCACTCGAGGAGTCACGAAACTGTGGTCGCCATCTTCGGGTTGAACAATCAGAACGAAGCTACGACGATATTCTGTCGAGTCGGTGACAAGGAGTGGACAATATGCAGAGGAGGGATCATAGTTGTTGATGTTGTTGATTACCAAGGTAAGCTATACGGTACAGGGATGGAACCAGGAAGTGGCAGGTTCGACTTAATTGAGGTAGAACTACTACTAGTACAGCACCAAATGCATTACCAGGTTACAACAGTTGTAGGGTTCGAGCTTCCAAAGTATAAGCACATGGGACAAATCGGTGAATGTACGTACATGGTGGAATCTCGTGGCGAGCTTTTGTATTTCGAGATGATGACGAGTGATTACCTCACGGACAACTTCATTCCGGTCGTGATGGATGTGAGAGTTTCCAGGGTCGATCTCGAGGGGATGAGGACTGAGGTAGTGAAGGATCTTGGAGACAGAGCATTCTTCTTGGGTTCTGGTGTCAAGTTTGGATGTTGTGCCAGCGAATCTGGGTTCGAGAAGAATAGCATTTACTTTGTGACCAAATGGAACGGCAGTGTGTGCAAGTACGACTATGGGAGTCACCGTATCTCGACTGTGTTTTCGACTCGAGATCACGAAGCCAAGAGTTGTGAGATAGATGGACTTGTTATATTGCACTAGCTTATGAAGTGAAGAGTCATCTTAATATATCATGATTAACAGTAATCTATGATAGTATTGATTCTGCTTGAGGTTTTCTTGAAATGAAATCGTTTATATTATTAATGCTTTATCAAACAAACGGTCATGTAACGTGTTACAAAGACAGTTCGAAAATTCTGATTCAAGAACAACATCAGACGAGAATAACGACTGTTTTGCCAAAGCATGAGCAACCGTATTCCCACTTTCTTCTCACGAAAACAAACCTTGTTTCGCAGTTGATCAATCAACAACGACCTGCCTTTCGCTATGATGTCACCAAACTCCGTCATGTCGTTGTTCGTACCATTCATCGCAAGCTACACCACCTGGATGTGTCAGTCTCGATGATGGCGAGGTTCATACCCAAGTCCCTCGTCCGCTCCAAGGCCTGAAATCAAAGCTTCTGCTTCACACTCCTTTACCGGTGGGCATCCCTGTCTACTCTCCACCCGGTAACCCACGACGAGCCGACCATCCTCATCTCGTATGACGATGTCAATGCCAAACTAATTATGCTCATGTTTCACTTGAGTTAGTTGATTGAGTATTGAGTATGTCTCTTTAGTCTAATCTCTTCTGTTTATGTTAAGTATCTCTTTAATTGAGTTGATGCTCTCAAATTCATAACGAGTACATGTGTATTAAAAATAACAATTAGGTTATTAAGTATGATTAATGTACCTCAACCTGGGTTTACAAAATTTTCATATTCGAAATAATCGGTAGTATCGAGTCAACCTATTCAAAATTATATTGACAAATAATAACCCTACAACAAATTTAGGGATATCAACCTTTTACATGGTTTCTTCTTCCAATAACAAGCTTATGGGCCGGACGGTTACGTCTAATTCGACCGGTAGAGTAGGCAGGCGGTGTGACTCGAGATTCGCAGCTTTTCATTCACGAAACAAGTACAATGGAAGTGGTTTCGAGGGTTTTGTACAACTTTCCATGTCGATGCCTTGGTTACTTACACGGGCGGTTTTCGATGCTAGGACTATCAGTCAATGGGGTGCTTATCGGTCTGTCGAGAAGTGTAATGTGCGGAAAGGAGGAGTAGGGAGAGGAAAGCGCTGGCTGCGAAGATTGCGTCGAACCATCGGTGGTAGAAGTCGAACTGGATGTCGCCACCCAAGACGTCGGTTATGATCATCCTGCCCGGGTTAACAACAACATTGTCAGGACTCAGGTGTTACTCTGTGCACATTTTAGACCGAAATTAGAGGTATTTGGGGAAATAGCGTGTACCGGTATTCAGTGGCTAAGCTTTTCCTTATCAGGAGAATGGACGAGAGGAAGTACATTCCCATGATTTCAGAGAGGAAAAGCACGACATTGCTCGAGGACCCACTCCCAACTCTTGACACGGCAAAGAAGAACTGCCAAGAACAGTTTGAAGTTAGGCATAAAGCATATAAATGCAGGATCGATTACGGCGAACAAACCAATAACGATAGGGAGGAAGTTACCTTCATCAAATTTGACAAGAAACCGCGGACTGAAATGACGATCAACAGTCCGATGAACATCAATGAAATGTACTGCAATTACGTAAAACATAAGGAATAGCTGATTAAAGAATGATGAACCCAGGAGGGAGAAAAAGACATGTTAAGCTTATTCTCACTGACCTGTGATAATAGTGCAGCATTGATTCCTATGTCGAAGAACTGTAAGAATATGCTAATCGTCATTGTAACAGGATCAACTGATCCAGACTGAAACACATTAACAAAAGAAGTTTTAACGATGGCAAGAAACTCGTGAAGCTTTAAGCAGGACACACAGCAACAATAATGGAGAGAAGAGTACCTCTTTGAATATAACGCTTTGCAAAGACTGCGAAAAATGAAAAATCAAAGTAGAAACCACACTCCAATCAGTAATAATGATCATAAGAAACGCGAAAGGCGCAAGAATCGGACTGTGAGAAGGATTGTAGTTATACCTTAATCATTTTGTACACACAATAGACTGAACAAGCATAACCGAGAAAATTTTGCATGTGTCCCCTCCAAGTTCGAGAAAATGCAGCCGCCTCCTGGAAAGCAAGATCACATTTTCACAGTTGCGCATCAGAACTGAAAAATGCTACTATCATGACAATGCATACAGGATAGACGTTCCGTACAACTTAGAATATGCAGCATAAAGGGATTCAAATTGAACTTCCAACAAGAAAACAAGAAGAAAATTCACTCAAGGAGTAAAGTAAGCAAATGTCATGGGTACAAAGAAAATAGTCAAGAAGCAGATTTTCTCTGTGACGGGAGGTAAAATCGATTAGAACCCTGTTACACTAGTCAGTGCTTTTGCCAAGCTGGCAATTTAAGCTCCGATTTATCATGACTATTTCTTAACTATGTTAAAATCCACCTTCCACCATAACTAACAGGCAGTACATGTGGCTCTTGGGCTGCAAATACATCAAACAAGACAAGTTCAAGAACCGAAACCTTAGCTTGCCGCAGCTCATATATTTCCAGGAATAGCTGTTTTGAGAGCTCCTCTAAGGCTTGTACTTCGGCTACCATGTTCTTAACATCTGGGAAGAAAAGAGAAGTAAATTATTCAGCACTTGGAAGATAAATGACTGTTACTCCCATCAATAAAGCTGGCTTAGTGATACCGAACGGTACAAGGTTGGGGAGAAAGCACAAATGAAAAAGGTGCAAGAAATTAGAAGACATAAACAATTGAGACATCTTCTACAAGCATTTTTCACACCTAAGCCAAAGAGCAGCATGGAAAGTATAGTTTTTTTAACACATGCAAAGGATAATATTCTCCAGACCATTGCATCGAGACATGAAAAAATAACAAATTCCACCCAGGAAGAAAAAATCGGCTAGACATATGTTTCCAATCACTGAGGTACAGGACTGCATGAAGAAGAAGAAACGGCTAGAAGTATGTTTCCCTAGAAAAACAAATATGCTTGTTATGGAGAGGAGAAAGGGCTAAATGATAGGAACCTTCTTCCGTCTTATCATCTTGCACGGACCGTACAACTGTTCCAACAATCCGTTTAAAGAAAGATCTACCATTTAGTTTCTGCAGTAAAAAAAAAACAACCGTGAGCTTTATCTATCAAGAGTCAGGCTGTATTAATACCAGTATAGGTTGAAACAACAAAATTATAACCACTTAACAATTAGCAAACATCAGAGTCTGAGTACTAAAAAGGAAATGAGGAGGCCAGATTAATGCACAAACAAATTGAATATTTCAGAAGGGCACAGTCTATACTCTATAGCAACTCCAATCCAATTATTTACACTTCCTATAGCTACAGCAAGATTCTCACCGAATACAGTTACATGAATAACCAGAGTAATCAAGCGAAATGAAATAAGTACCTCCTCGGATCCTTGCATGCGCTCTATCTCCATTTGCGTGAGAATAATTTTCTTTTTCTTAGTGATGCAGGTCTCAATAGAATGCATCAATTGTCTCTCCAGTGCCTTGATCTCTGACTCCTCAATTTCTCTATACATTAAAATTACAGTCACTAAAATCAAGCAGCAAACACAAGTCCTAGTATATATCAACAAGCATTCAGCAGCATCATAGAACAGTAAACATTCAGCAGCGACTGAGTATTTCAAATTGAGATACATTTCCAAGTGTTGTTCAGGAAAATTATGCTTATCACCAATTACTTGATATCAACACACTTGTGTTCTTATGGAATTCAGTGACTTGATTGATAGGCGCCAAATTAACACTAAAGATGAGAAAGGAATTATTTTTTACCTTATAAAGAGAGATAAATAACTGTATGGTAAATTCACAGCTCCAAAACCAGATAAAACAGCCATGACAGTCACACCAATGACGCCAATTCTACTTACTAGCTGAGGCATGGTGAAAAATCCTGCAAATTAATTGGAGAAATTTTATCACAACAGTAACAGGAACAGAAAATCCATCACCAGTTGTCTAAACCACCAAATAGAGAAAATTAAAAATTTAAGAATTAGAGACAGAAACAAAGAAGCTCTATTGCAACACAGAAGCCGGTTTATACCTTTATCAGGAGAAGGCATAGGGAAGTGAATCCCCATGCGCCAGAAAGCATACAGAAAGGCCATAACAAACAAGACGGCTCCAAGCGCAGCACGCTCTTTCCTTACACCTAATTGGATATAGATGTTAAAAGACAACTGGAAGCACAAGAAAGAAAGTGCCAAAATGCAATGGAAGCAAGACAATCAGTGACAATGAGTTCAACAACAGCCAAATTCTAGAACTACACTCGATTTATGGGCTACCCTGCATGTAGTTGAGCTGAAATGTTCTCACCATTATTACCAGAAAAAACCTGATATAGAAATGCATGATTCAAACTAACATATCAGTGTAAACTAGGGAACATAAAGGATTAGCAATAAAGGAAAAGAATTTGAAGACCCCAAAACTTCAGTGAGCCTGAGAGTTCAATACTACGGTATGTCAAAAAAGTCATTCGGCTGACATTTCAAAAGCCAAATTCTGAATACAATAGAGATATACAGCATCACAATGATTAAACAGATGAACAAGATGTGAAGGCTAATGAATCGTGTACATACCACTGTTGCAGAGCATCAAGTAGCAATGATAGTATGGCAACAAGAAGACAAGCAACAGAATTAGACAAAAGAGATCCACCTTCCAGTTAATCCATCTCGTCCTACAACCAAAACAAACCCAAGCAACTAACTCATATGAGTAACCGATCAAGCATCAGAGTACAAAACTCCATTCTCATTCCTATAGATTACTGCTAACTTTAACATTCTACAGCTGTTATAAAGCTCCATTCCCATTTCTCCTACACTTCCCAATGGATTACACTAACTGTACACATTGCTACACCTTAAGAACCGAGTTCGCTGAATCATGAAAGGGAAGCAACTAAAAGAGGAGATTGATTACTCTTTGGAGAGGAAATTGATGATCTCGTAAAGCACGAGCTGGAGGAGATTGCAGGAGAAGGCGAATACAACGCTGAAAATGATCTGAACCAGGACTCTCTTCTCCTCGTACTCTTTGTACAGTCTTCGATTCAAGAACCATAGCCCTGCCCATCCCAACAGGCAGAGTGAGCCTACCACCACCACGCCTTCGTATATCGCCATTCCCCATCCCATCTGTGGCAACAATATGCCACCTCTCTACTTTCTCCCCCCCGCTCCTCCTCCTGATGATACACCGGCGGCGATCTTCCGACTTTCCGATGACGTCTGAAATGCTTGAGAGTTGATACGAAAACTCGCGTGTCTCAATTCGTTCTTGCTCTGTGGATTAATGATGGTTTTCGAATTGATTCCCCGCCGGGAAATGGTGGTTTTGCGGCCTCCAATTAGATCGGAGAAAGGGTTTCTCAGTTTTCTTCTGGTGCGATTTCTCCTCAGAGCTTGTGCGATCCCGAAAAAGGTACTGTTTGAGTTCTTGCTCTCGATCTATTGTAATGTTTAAAAGGTCCATTATGCCCCTGTCCGGTTTGGGTAACTGTGGTTGACCCGATTCGTCTTGGGCTGAATCGATTTGGTTTGTTATAACGGGACTAAAAATCAAATTGAATGAGCAAGAGGGTCATAATTCAAAGAAAATCATAAATGGTTGCATTATTCATATTATTTAAAATATATTAGACAAATAATTTTATTCTCGTAGCGCACATAAGTTTGTCTCAATGTACTCAATGGTCAACTAGCCGGAAGAGTCGTCTCTAGGCTCGGTTGACGCTCACAATTATCACCTCAATTCTGGGGAACATCTCATTTGTCCCTGACTCCTGCAGTCAATCGTCTGCATATGCTGCAGGGCTAGAACTCATTTGAGTCCCTCTATCTGTCAATGGCTCAGATGACACCTACAAGAGTCACCAATCTGTAGCTGTTACGTGGAACTTTGACCCCATATCTCAAGGGACCTACGTAGAAATAGCAAGGTGGATCCAACATTAAAAACACAGCATATGCTATACCATCACATGCCTAAACTGTACGCTTACTCGAGATATAGACATACAGTTGATCATACGTCTTTGGGCACAACTACGACACTTCTTTATTTCCCACTCGCCTCCATACGCCTTATCCAATTTACCCATCCATACTCTTTTTAACTACTCACACTTATACGCCTCACAATGAACCATCTTCTCATGCACACAACGACGAATAAGATAAGCAAGCATATCCTTCACTCAGTGTTCCATCTCCAGTCAAGTTACCTATTAATCCACCATTTAGGTAGACAAAACAATTACAAACTTAGAATATAATCAATCGATAACCAGAATCCGATAAAACTTAACCAAATTTGTTTAATGAGAGTAACAAAAATGGTATTAACTCATTAGTCAAATTATATGCTCCAAATTAAGCATAATGTAGATCAAAATTTTACCAAATTACTAATCATCTCAAACCTTTATACTAAGAAAAAAGCTATATTAGAATTTCTCACAAAGTGCCAAAGGGGTTGTGGCTTTACTCTTTACTTGGTACCCATAAGCTTGTCACAACAAGCAAACAAAAACCACCTACATCTCCCATCCCTTCACCATTAACTTTGAATCGAACCGGTTGGTTGGATTTTGATCGGTTCAACCCCTAGTCATACATATTGACCATCTCACTCGACCGGTTCAATATTTGGTTAGGTCCCAACATCATTGATTACTACTTAATTTAAATATTTGACCATCACTGAAAATGTATTTAAAGAAGTGGCGTGTTATGTAAAAGATAAAAACTCCAAATAAATAGCATTAAACATAACAAACATTCACAACTATTCAGCTCACTATTCAGATTCATTGCTCATAAATTGACGCTTCGGTTTTATGTTGAGCCAATTAACCACGATAACAAACATAATCATGCAAAACAGTTACCGTGGTTTAAATTGTTTTTCTTAACATACTCTCAACCCGATTTTTCCAAAAATAGAAAGATGCAACAAATTGAAATACACTAACGAATGAGTAATATGGTTCATGATCCAATCACCCAATCTGGTTCGATTCGAGCTCACAAAAGAACCTCTTTGCTCCCATTCCCAAAACAAATAACATTAAGCTGTAACAAACATAGTAATATAACATTCACAACTATTTAACTCACGGTTCCTACTCCCTATTCACATATCGTCATTTCAGTTTTACTCACAACAACAAACATAACCGTGCAAAACAGTTATATGTTTAAACCGCTTTCCGTGACATAAACTCAACCTAATTTTCCCAAAAATGAAACAAATCGAACTAGACCATGATTCACGATCAAACCAACCAATCCGGTTTGATTCGGGCTCACAAAAAGAACCCCTCTTTGTCTCCCTTTCCCAACACAAAGCCCACACACTCACTCTCACACGCTTCACAAAATCCTTACTAAAAGAGAGACTCGAAAGAGTTGAGACAAACTTAAACCCAAAGCCAAATCCCTCTTCTTAGCAAGCTAGCTAGCTCCCCTCATCATCAAACTCAGCTGCTGCTGCTGCTCCTGCTGATCTAATCTCATGACTTCTTCTTCTTCTTAGATAGATCCCTTTCCCCCAAAAAAGGAAACAACCAAAAGGGAATCGAACCAGCCAACCAAACAGAGCAGAGGAGGAGGAGGTTTGGCTGGCGATGAGCAGCGGCGGCGGCGGCGGCGGAGGAGGAGGAGCAGTAATGAGGTCTCCATTCACAGTATCACAGTGGCAAGAACTGGAGCACCAAGCTTTGATCTACAAGTACATGATGGCTGGACTCCCTGTACCACCTGATCTCGTCCTCCCTATCCAGAAGAGCTTTGACTCCATTTCTCCCTCTTTCTTCCACCACCCCTCCTGTAAGTTTCTTCTTGAGCTTGATTTTTTCTGGGTTTGGATTGTTTCTGCTAAAGTTGCTTCCTTTTGGAGCTGTTGAATCTGATTTGGAGTTGGATTGATTGGGTTTTTGTTGTTTGCTTCTTTGAGCTTTTTGGGGGTCGTTTTTTCTTTCACTTTATCATCATACATAGAAGAAAGCTAATAACAAAGTTACTGTGTGCTGCAAGCTTGCAATTAGCTGTCTTTGCTTAGACTTCACTTCAGTTAAAGATTAGACCACTAGTGAGTGAACCAGCTAGGCCTTTTTGAAAGCGTTGATGCTAAAAGGGTTTTCTTAAGAGTAAGAAAGAAACAAATTTGTCATCCAGTGGTTGTGTATTAGTACACTGAGGTTCTTGTCAAGGATTTGTGCTAGCTCTGGGAGAGTTTGGCTGGTCACAAGTTGGGTTAATCGGGTTATGGTTCATTCGGGCATGAGTTAATCGGGTGTTTGGCAGGTTATGAAGGTGGGTTAGTCATTTGGTTCGTGGGTCAATTGGGTTGCGAGTTCGTTAGGTTGCGAGTTCATTAGGTCTTGAGTCAAGGGTCATTTGGGCCCGAGTCAGTCCGGTGTTTGGCGGGTTATGAAGGTGGGTTAGTCGAATTATTAGTCATTCGAGTCATGGGTCAATTGGTTTGCGAGTTCATTAGGTTTCGGGTCAAGGGTCATTCGGGGCACGGGTCAAGGGTCATGACACGGGTCAATTGGGGGGGTTTGTCTGGTCACAAAGTGGGTTAATTGAGTTATTGGTCATTCGGGCCATGGATCGATTGGGTTACGAGTTCATTAGGCTTCAGGTCAACAGTCATCGAGGCATGGCTCAATTGGGGTCGGTCACAAATGTGGGGTAATCGAGTTATCAGTCAGTTAGGTCACAAGTCAACTGGGTCGCGAGTTCATTACATTTCAGTTCAATTAGCTCATGAGTCATTCGAGGTAGTTGGTTCTTCAGTTTTTCGGTTTGGCGAGTTACCAAGTTGTAAACTTTTCATCAATTTAGATCACGGGTCAGGTCGGGTCGAGCTAGGGATCGACTTAACCGGGTCTTTGTGCAGAGACCCTTCACTCAGATACGCAACTGGTTGGTGGATGAGGGGGAGTTTTGACTGTGGGGTGTTAAGGATCAGAATAGTGTTTAGTTTTCCAGCTGTTTCTGATACAGTTGTTTTTTGTCTTTTGCCTAAACTGGTTAGTTTCACCTGAGTTAATGCTCTTTTTGCCCCATACATTGTATAGCCTAATTATGAGATGCCTGCTTACCAATCCTGTCACATGTAAGTGGTTCATTAGGTATGAATTTCTAATATGGACAAGAATCCTAATTTGGTGTATGATTTGCATAAAGGGAAAGGCTTTGGTACAAGGAAAGTGTAAGAGGTTCTTGTATAGCTAGCTATTTAGGGTTTCGTACTTGCCGGTTCGATAAGCATCAACTCTAGTTGGGCTGCATAACGAAGAATAATGGTTCATTAGGGCAAGAATACTAAATTTGGTGTAGGTTTTGTATAAAGGGAAAGGCTTTGGTACAAGGAAAGATGAAGAGATTCTTGTATTGCTTGTTTATCTCACGAACCATTGCGTCCCGATAACTCGAGTTGTTGGGAGAGGTCTGTGATTGGTTTATATGACATTCGTTAACAATTTAGGGTTCTAACTTGTTGATTTGATAAGCATGATCGAAAAAGAATCGAATTTACCCGGTGAACCACTCAGAATCTGTGTCTTGCCTTGTGTCATTACTAGTTTTCTGGGTTTTCTGCTTCTCTGCACAGGATGCATAATCTTTGTGCTTGGTAGTGATGCTTGATGGTTTGGATTTGTGAATTGAACATTGTGAATTGGGTTCCGATTTTGCAAGTCTGATTCTTATTCATGACTAATTTTCTAATCCAAATTACCTGTGTACTTATTCTGCGCATTTGAATCGATTAGCATTTATACTTGACATGTTAATCTCGAAAGTGTTTGGTTTCGATTTGTTGCAGTGGGGTACTGCTCATTCTACGGGAAGAAGGTGGACCCGGAGCCAGGGAGATGCAGGAGGACCGATGGCAAGAAATGGAGGTGCTCGAAAGACGCCTACCCTGACTCCAAGTATTGTGAGCGCCACATGCACCGTGGCCGCAACCGTTCAAGAAAGCCTGTGGAATCATCGTCGTCGCAACAAACCATCATCACACAGTCAGCCGTCACACCTGGCACTGTTATCGACGCTAACTCCGGGATCGGAAGCTTCCACAACCACCACCACGCATTCGGGAATCCCGTCTCTGGAAGCAACCAGTCTCAGTACCACCATCTGGATGCCATCCCTTACGCAATTCCTAGCAAAGATTACAGGTAAAAATACCTCCTTTACCCATGTTGCTAGTTTCCGAATTCGTGATCATTGCAATAATCTTAGCTGTTGTTGTGTTCGTGACTTCATGATATCTCGTGGTCGGTATCCAGATCTTGTAGTGATTCTGAATGGATCTAGTATTGTTTGCTAACAGAAGGAACAACAGAAATAAAGCCTTTCTTATAGTTCATAGTTGGTTTTAGAACTTGTAGTAAGCTTAAAGCTGATTATCATCAACAGAAACTGATGAATGCTCTCGGTAATCGAACCGACTACTCGTTCGTTTCGTGTTGATGATCATATAATCATATAGAGTACAAATGTACATAATTAGGAACATTTTCCTGGTCTGGAACTAACATAATGATTCCCTTTTCAAATGATGAAATGCTTAATTAGCAGCAGGTACCTGCAAGGAGTCAAGGCCGAGGCCTCCACCGATCGTGGCAACTTCGTCAGCAACAACAACAACGAAGACTCATCATGGCCTCTGATGCAATCCAGAGTCTCGTCGTCATCCTTCTCGACGTCAAAGTCGGCAAATCCAATGAACGACTACCCCTCTACTAACCAGCCATTCCTCGACTTCCCTTCCTCGGCAGGCGAACCAGCAGCAAACCAGTCGCTCCGACCTTTCTTCGACGAATGGCCTAAAACCCGCGGAGCAGGAGGAGGAGGAGGCGAGTCCTGGTCGGGGCTCGATCACCACGATGATAGCAGCAGGTCCAACACTTCATTCTCATCTACTACACAGCTATCCATCTCCATCCCCACCACCATGGCTTCCTCTCCCGACATGCTCTCCACAAGCTCCCGCTCTTCCCCAGTGAGTCTTAACGTGTTTCGTACTTTCGTTCTCGTCATCCTGAATGCCTTTCACATTTTCTTTGTTCCCTACCTGACTGTCATGAACCGTTGCATCTCAGTAACTCAAGCTGTTAGGAGCTGTTAGGAGAGAGTTCAATATTGGTATATTGGTATATGACTAGTCTAATATAACTTCTTGCTCTTCGCATAGCGACTCTTAACGTGTTTCGTTCTCGTCATCCCGAAATGCCATTAAGTTTTTCTCTGTTCTCTACCTAACTGCCATGAACTGTTGCATCTCAGTAACTCGAGCTGTTGAGAAGAGGGTTCAATATCGGTATATGAATAGTCTAACACAACTTCTTGCTGCTGTCCCTTGCAGACAACTGATGTCACCCAACTCGGTCTCGATCAATGGTGGCACGATTGCTTGTTGTTGTTGTTTTCCTTGTGTCGTATGGATTTCGAAATCGAAATGTTGTATTTCTTTTTCTCAAGTGTTGTGTAGTGTACTACCACCATGTTAGAGACACTTCCCATTTGCAGGAGGGCTCCTCTGTTTTTTTTCTTCTTCAGTTTCTTGGTTTGTGTTTACTGTTTAGGCAATAAGGGTTTTAAGGAGCATTGAGAAACCAGAAAGGATGCCTGCAAGAAAGAATTAGACTGTGATCTGTGTTTGATGATGATTAAATGTACCTTAATGTCTGTGTTGTTGTTTTTTCTTGCATTCACTAGTAATGTTGGTGAAGTTATAAGCAATCACAAGCGAAATTACATTCGGGGTTAACGAACAGTAAGCCGATCGGACATAAGAGAGTAAGTCCGTAGATCTTATGCTCGAAAATCTAAAAGAGAGTTCGAGGGTAAACTATATGTACATTCAGTGATAAAAGTGAATTCCAGGCTCGGTTTGCAGTGCACTTATAACAACAACAACAGTAATAACAACAACACAAGTCAAATGATACGTAAAACATGTGTATATTGTATTGATGCTGCATTAGCAAATACTATTTGCGACACCACTATTTGATACACTCACCATCCCCATCACAAATAGTGGTGTGACAAATAGTATTTGCTACTGCAAATTACTACATGAAATAGTGATTGTCGTAGCAAATATCAACTATTTGCCACTGCATTTTCATGCCGTTGTAATTTTGCAGTAGCTAAAAACAAACTTTTTTTTGTAGTGCCAGCACGATCCAAATTTTGGCACAACCGGATGTCGTACGTGAACTAGTATTTACATGCATGCATGTTATGTCGTACGCGCTGTGATCCTGAAAAAAAAAACATATTGCAATTAGTTCCTTAGCGGTGGTTTGGTTGATGGAATTGGGTTTGGGAATTGGATTTCAATTCCCAGTCGATTGAGAATTGTAGTGCAATTATTTGTATCAATTCCCAGTGGACCGAGAATTGAGACCAATTCCATCAACCAAACGGCCCCTTAAGTTAAGCAAGGGAAATTAAAAACGGCCGGGAAAGGAAATAAGGAAGATGGAGTGGTATATATACAATCTGTGAAGGGCGTAGATGGTGCACTCAGGAGAACGACCGCTATCAATCTCCCTAAGGGTCATCCCATTGCAGGTAACTTGGACAGCAAACATCCCGATGTTCAAACCAACAACCTCAAAACCTACAGAGCTCTTAACCTCCAAATTCACAACAAGGCTCTTATCGCGGAACTGCCTCGGAAGGCGCTCCTCCTCATCTTTATCCAAGAGCTGGTCCTTGACGCTGGTATCCACCTTAAGCGACGTAATCTGCTTGCTAGTCTGCTCGAAAGGAGGAAGCGTGGTGGACCCCATATCCGTGTCCATGTCAACACCTAGGGTGATCTCAACGTGGGTCTCCCCGTAATTGATGTTGATCTTGTCGTTAGGGTTGGTGATCTGTACGGATGCTGATACCGCGGCCGAGAAGTAGGTGCCTTGGTTGGGTTTCGGGGTTAGGTTCAACGTGGGGACTTTGAAAGATTTGATGTTGAAGGATGGGAGTTTGGGTTGGTAAAGGTAGAAGAGGAAGCCCGTTATGGCGGCGAGGAGGAGGATTAGGATCACGATCACTAGGATGGTGCAACAGCATATTCGACAACAGCTTGTTGATTTTTTCTTCATAGGGATTTGAGTACGTTCTTTCTGCCGGGTGGTGGTGCCCCCGCCTGCCTCGGATATTGGCTGGTTGCTGCCTGCCTACCTTAATTGTAAAAATTCAATGAATTATCTTCAGATATTTGGTGATGTTTTTCTCATTAATTTGTTGGAATAAAGACCAGGAATGATGATGAGTAATGGTATCTGAGGGAAGTCGGCGGCGAGGGCGACAAATTAAACATGAATTTGCGATTGCGGGGCTTTCTTATTCAATTTGGAGGAAAGGTAACAAAAGGGAGCGGTTGGAATTCTGTTTAGATCCCAATATTTACGTGCGGCGTCTATTCCTCCTTTCTTTCCTTCCTTCCTTGTAAGTTCTAACCAATTTATATCTGTTATCTATTATCTCTACTTTTCTATTATATATTAAGGATTTAATTTAAACAAGAGAACTCCTCCAATTAGAATTTTTCTTAAAAAAAAAAATTTATATATATAAAAAAAACAATTTCTTTATTATACCATGATCTCCCATTTTTTACATACTTATTAATTTATTATCTCTCTGTTTTAAAATTATTTAATAAATGAATGAAAAGAATACTTTTATTATTCATATATATATATTTAATATGGCCACTGCTGGAAATGGGCCTTAAGTTATCTTTACTAGAAGAAAACAAAGAAAACTGATAATCCGATATGAACATTTGTACCAAATTTTCTTTCAGAAAAGAGTTTTTGGATAGAAATTAACCGGAGGAAAAGAAAGGAAAAAACCAAACCAACGATATCCTTCTTTATATTATTTTTCATGTTGTGAAAAAAATCCAGAAATAAGAGGCGTCTTCAAAATAGTAAGACAAAATCCTAAGAAGAGGGAAGTCATCAGATGCCTTATTGGCTTGGAAACAACTTGTACTCAAAACGAGGATAGCATACATATGCCACATTGGCAAGGATCGACTTTTACTCGAAAGAGATGATAGTTAGTAAGGTGCCCATTGATAAGGAACGGTTTGTCCTTGAAATATGATAACTAGTGAATTAACTTTTAACTCACAGACAACACCTATAAGTAGAGGTTTTACTTTCTAGATGACACCAAATGGTGTAATATTGTTAGAGTATGAACTTTGGTTGAAATCATGTTTCCTCCAAAATCCTTCATATTTGATTATCTGAAGGAAAAAAAAACAGAAAGCCAGAAAAAAGTGAAAAGATTAGAACATTTCAGACACAAGAGGTTAAAGAGAAGAGAAACTTTACAACCTTAATTGCTAGCAACTTTGGATTCATCTGGATCCGGACGGATACAGCTGCTGCTAAGTTCCAGAATCATGAAAAGATTGCAGTTGCTTCCACCAACTGATTGAGAGAGTTCGGATGGAAGGAAAAATTGAAGGAACGTGTCATTTTTTCTTGACTAACATAGCTTGCACAATAAAAAAAACCCAATGAATGTACTTCAGAAAAAACAAATAGAAACGAGAGCAAAAGAAACCCTAGTGTTCACTAACTTCACCAAGCTCACAGAGTTGTCCAAATAACGACAAAAAAAAACTCAGAATAAGAACACAAAACACTCATGACCCACAAACCCAGGGGGCGGAACCAATATTCAAAGATGCGCTGAGTCGAAATCGAAAGAAACTTTTTTCTACAAATTTAAAATTTGGGCTAATTTTAACTACAGTACAAAATTATATGTATTGTGTTAGATGTATTCTATTTTATTTCGGTATACAATATTATTTGTCACTAATTCATTGCAGCCGGTATATTTTTACTTAGAAGTATTAGTTTTACTCTTAACCAAAAGAAAATTGGAGGTGATGTTTGTGATTTTTTATTGATTTGAATGATTTATTATCAAATATTGTATTCTTATTCATTCATAAGTCGAGATAAAATGTTAAGAGAATATTAGTACATGAGAAAGGTATGGTTAATACTTAATATGATTAAGGGGTGGTTTGGTTGATGGAATTGGGTCTGGGAATTGAATTTCAATTCCCAGCCTAATGAGAATTGTAGTGCAATTATTTGAGTCAATTCCCAATGAACCGGGAATTGGGTCTCAATTCCCGGACCCAATTCCATCAACCAAACGGCCCCTAAGTCTATTAACTATATTAGATTTTCTTAAAAAATATTAATTTAAAAATAGATTTTGTTTTTAAGTTTGTAAATATAGCAATTAACCGAGTCGAATTAATACAAACTGAGCCAAATTCGCAAAAATCATAAATTTACACTCGAATTCAACGCTCTAAACTGAAAGTGGAAACTAATTACTCAGCGACCCACAATCCGTATTCCAGATCCAAGAACTAGAAAGCCAAACTCCTAAAGTAGCTCTGAACACAAAAGCTGGATCCAAAGAGGAGAAAGCAAATTGGATATCTTACCTTCCTGTAATTCCTCTCTTGCAATTGGCTCGTCGAGTACCCGAGAAAAATTCCACTCGAAAGGCGGCGGTGGGCTCGCCAAAATTGTTTTTTTTTTTTGCTCGTATACTCGCCAAAATTGTTGTTGCGACTATTTATTGTTTCCTAATCCATAAATTCACCCATTTTATTATTTTTCTCCTTAAAGTAGGGACTCGACCAGACAATAATTTTCTATATTAAATATTTCTCGATGTCGAATTGTAATCACTAATGGATTTTTTTTTAATTATAGTCACTTTCTTGTAGAAAATTTGAATATGCTTATGAGTTAAGCTTATAATGCTTCAATGTTGGTTGTTTCTATTATTTGATTCAATATATACTATATCTAAAATAATTTTTTTTTGGATTTTTGTATTATAAATTATCATATTATTAATGCAATAAATACATGTTTAATAATTCAAATGCCCAAAATATCCATTGGCATCATGTGTTTATAGATTAAGAAGATTAAGAAAAAACAAGAAAATACAATTTACATTTATTGTAAACATAAAATTTTTTTTTTTTTTTGCAAATTCAAAGTTTCCTTATTTAGTTCTTCCAATTTTCATTCAAGTATTTCCTTATTTGAAATAAAAAAAAAGGTAGACAAAACACTTAAATTGTTTTTTTATCATTACTATGTACTACATGGTATGTAAAATTATCTTGAATTATTGAATGCTAGCTAGCCAAAACCCACAATCTTAATCACAATTTTTATTTTTCATACTAGTGTACAATTTTTATATTTTCATTCTAAAATTATAATCCGTTGCAAAGTGGTCCTACTACTATAAAATGTGTTACAAATTAGTCCTAATGACATAATCCGTGTACTTTTTCAGGTATTTCACCACATCACCGTTGACATATCATCAAAAACATAATTTAAAACTCAACAATCTAATTCAATCTAAATCTAAATCTAAACTCATCTAACTCACAAATTTCAGATCATAACTAAATCTAGTAAATAAGTTAGATTGATTTAATTCTAGATTTCAACTAGTTTTAAGCTGAATCTTAAATTATATTTTCGATAACATGTCAATGGTAGTACTGATGTGGCAAAATGACTGGAAAATAAATACACTGATGACATCATTATAACTACTATGTAACCCTTTCCATATTAATAGGATCACTCTGTAACGAATTAAAATTCTAGCACGAGTTTGTAACCCGCCAATAATTATGATACCTATTAAATATTTTATCCGGTATAATTATATACAAATAATTAAATAAATCATTCCAACCGACCAAAATTAGGGATTTTTTCCAAAAATAGGCTTGGGCCAAAATTCAATTCCCAAAATAGGCTCGTTCTACGGTCAATTCCCAAAGTAGGCTTGCGTGTGCTGACTGGACGCGTACATCGCCAAATTAAGTGGCGATTAGCATAAAATCGGCAGAATGTTTGGCGACCATGAGCTCAGCCCCAAAATCGCCACTTATAGTGGCGATTTTACTCTGAAAATCGCCACTGTAAGTGGCGATTTTGGGCCTGACAAAAGCAGCCCCAAAATCGCCACTTATAGTGGCGATTTTCAGAGTAAAATCGCCACTATAAGTGGCGATTTTATGCTAACTTTGTCAGACAAAAATCGCCACTTCAAGTGGCGATTTTCACACCATTCTTTTGTCTGACACTTTTATTTCAAATATAGTAAAATAGCATTTTGGTCTTTCTACTTTGTCAACTTAACAAATAGCCCCTTATTGTATAAACCGCTATTTTTATCTCTCATTTTGGTCTTTCCTTCTTATAGTTGAAATGGAAGGATCCAAAATACAAATTGGTCAAAGTATGAGAGATAAAAATGGCGGTTTATACAATAGGGGGCTATTTGTTAAGTTCATAAAGTAGAAAGGCCAAAATGCTATTTTACTATTGATGGGCCCGAGTTGAATCCGCCCTCGAACATGGTCAGGGCGGTCCGTCACTCGAGGGCGGTCCTCCGTCCGCCTCAGCCAAAGGATCACCTGTCACATCAACAGGAAACCACCGCCCATTACTGTTGACAGTGACTCGCTGCGGCCCACTCAGAGCAGGACACGTGGACCCTGCCAGACCAATGGGACCTATAAATAACAAGATCCCCCATTCAGAAGAGAGGGACAGACTTGGGACCATACGCCTGATACTACAAGCTTTCACGCTGTACGCTAAAGGCTATCGGTTCCGCCCACACCAAAGGGCTCTCGCCCGGTACTTCTCTGTAACCTATTCTCCCTACATTACCCACATACTCGTCACCTTACATATACTAACCCCTTGCACGTCCGCCCTGCAAGGTACCATCCGCCGAGACACTCCGAGGACGGATTCATTGCCTAAACCTCCAAAGAACCACAGTATTGATCCACCGGTCCAACTGGGCGGATCAATTGGCGCGCCAGATAGGGGACAGCTAAACGTTTTGTTCCCAAAAGACAAACAGCATGCAGAATTTGGAGGAAAACCCCACGAGTGGTATCCCCACGGATACGCTCGTCACCCCGGCCAAACAAATCGTATCGGCGGGTGTCCCCCGAGACCCTCGTCCTTCCATAGACCCACCCTTGGGAACGGCTACACAAACACCCCATCCAATCCGCCCTCTAGGCCTTGGATTGCTCCGAGGAGAGTCCCACATCCCCCCTCCGTTGGAAGATAGAGTGGCGGCTGATCCCGCCGCGGGGAACCTAGCGGCACAGGTAGCCGATCTACAAAGACAAAACGCTGAAATGGCAGTGATGATGAAGTTCCTGGTGGCCAAGGCAACCCCCGGAAATCACACCGAGGGCTCATCCGGCGGACTGGCAACCGGCATGGCGGACTCGGACGAAATGTACCGACTGTTCCTCCCTCGCCACCAGTCAGGCCCAAAGCAACTCGCCATGCGGCAGCCTCTGGACAAGAGTCTCCTCAGCTTTCCTCCCCCACAAGGATTCGTGCCACCAGCAATCAAGGCGTACGACGGAACTGGGGATCCCGACCAACATCTGTTAACATTCACCATTGCCATGCAGATGTTCACGGCCCCGGACGCTACCTACTGCCGTACGTTCCCTGGAACGTTAACTGGAGCTGCACTAACCTGGTATGGAGGTTTGGCAGAAGGAATCATAAAGAATTGGGAAGATTTCTGCCAACTCTTTCTCCACAAGTTCTCAAACCAAAAGGAGGCGGGACGCAATTTGTCCGCCTTCTGGAACTTGAGACAGAACCGGTCCGAGACTCTTAGGCAGTACTACGAGAAGTGGGCCAAGGCGGTCGCGGCGGTGCCCAACCTCGCACTAGACATTGTGCTCCACCACATCCAAACCACCACACTCAGCACCGAACTGGTGAAGGACTTGGTCCGGAGAAAGCCAAAAACCCACACCGAATTGGAGACATGTATCCTCCAGTGTGCTGAAGTGGAAGAGAATGTCGCCATGATACAGGACGGGTACAGGCGCTCAAGCGATCAGAACAGGGATAAAGGATACCAAGGGCGGAAAGAGAAACGCCCTGACGACAGAAGAGACAACCGCCCTCACGGAGAGGGAAGATCGGAACAAGGGTACACCCCCCTGTCGGAATCAAGGCGAAGGCTCATGTACGTCCTCCAAGAAAAGAAAGGGGGATTGCGGTGGCCGGCCCCGTTACCCAAGGCGGCACTGAAAAGGGGGAACCCAAATGAGTATTGCGAGTTTCATGGGCAGAAGGGGCACGACACGGAGGACTGCCGGGAACTCCGCAGTGAGATTGAGCGAGCCATAAAGAATGGTGACCTCAAGGAATTCATCATAAGTAACCGAAGGAGAAAAGAGCGGGAACGCTCAGAATCGCCAAGGCAAGGAGAAAAGGAAAGGTTAGAGACACCCCCTCCGAAGGCGGGTAGACACACGCCCCCCAGAAAGGCGAGTGTCTTCGACAGGATAACGGATGAGGAAAGTCCGGATACCCAAAAGGAGGGCGGAAAGCCCAGGTACAAGAGAACATGCAGCATGATTTTGGGAGGAGAGGAGGATACGCCCCAGAGCAGAAGGGTCGTTGGTGAATGTTCCATGGTCAGACAGTCGGATAAAGAGCCGCCATTGACGTTCACATCGGCAGATTTGCGCGGGGGAAGTCCCAGCACCCAAGCGATGGTGATCCGTGTCATCATTGAAGACACTCTGGTAGAGCGGGTGCTAGTGGACGAGGGTAGTTCGGCGGATATACTCTCGGCCGACGCTTTCAGCAGAATGGGATTAGACCCCGCCCTACTCAAGCGTTCAAAGATCATGCTGACTGGCTTCGCGGGAAATGACGTACCTGTACTGGGCGTGATCACCTTACCCATCACGTTGGGGGACGACGATCACCAGGAAACAAAGCACATAAAATGGTACGTCACCAATTGCAATTCGGCGTATAACATGATAATGGGGCGGCCCAGTTTGGCCGCCTTCGAGGCGGTTTCCTCCACAGTCCATCAAGTCATGAAGTTCCCTACTGCAAGAGGAATCGGAGTAGCATGGGGAAACACTCCATTAGCACGAAAATGCTATAGGGTGGCTCTCAAGAAGGAAGAGGCGTGTTTTTCAGTGGATACTAGAGACGACGCGTATGTCCGCCCAGAATCCGCAGAGGCGGATACAGAAGTCCCACTGTATCCTGGTAATCCTGAGAGAGTGATACGGCTGTCCGCTCATATGCCGGTCCCAGACCGAGACCGCACAGTGGCACTGCTGAGAGAGTATGCTGATTTGTTCGCATGGAAACCCCAGGATATGCCTGGGCTGGACCCCGCGATCATGCAGCACCACCTAGCTGTGAGGGCAGACGCCCGCCCCGTGTCGCAAAAGAAGCGGACAGTAAATTGGACAAGAAAACAAGCGGTCCAAGAAGAAATAACAAAACTGTTGGAGGCAGGTTTCATCAGGGAAGTCCAATACCCGACGTGGCTGTCGAATGTAGTAATGGTGGGCAAGGCGGATGGAAGCTGGCGGATGTGCATAGATTTTACCAACCTCAACGACGCCTGTCCCAAGGACCCATATCCGCTGCCTAATATCGATCAACTGGTGGACGCCACAGCAAACCATGAGACGTTGTCTTTCTTGGACATGTTCTCGGGATACCACCAGATCCCTCTAGCAAAGGCGGACCAAGAAAAAACGTCATTCTCGACGCCCTTCGGCAATTACTGCTACAATGTGATGCCGTTTGGCCTAAAAAATGCCGGAGCGACGTACCAGAGGATGATTGACAGAGTTTTTCAAGATCAGTTGGGTCATCACATGGAAGCATACGTTGATGACCTGCTGGTTAAGACCAAGGCGGGTGAGGACCACCTGGGAGACCTCAGGAAAACCTTCGACACCTTGAAGGCGTTCCAACTTCGCTTGAATCCGAAGAAGTGCGTCTTTGGCGCATCCTCAGGGAAGTTTTTGGGATTCATAATCACCAGGCGGGGAATCGAGGCGAACCCCAAGAAGATAGAAGCTATTATACAGACACCACCCCCTAAGACAGTGAGAGATGTCAAAACGTTGACGGGGCGGTTAGCGGCTATGAACAGATTCATCCCAAAGTCCGCCGAAAGGCAGGCGCCATTCTTCGCCACTCTGAAGGCGGCGGCCAAGTTCTCATGGACGGAAGAGTGTTCTACGGCTTTTGAGGAACTCAAGGCATTCCTCACCACTCCGCCGACACTAGCAGCCCCGGTTCCCGGGGATGAGCTATACCTGTACGTCGCCATCGCGGCTACAGCTGTCAGCTCAGTTCTCGTGAAGCGGATGGACAAGGAAGAACGCCCGGTCTTCTACACAAGCAAGTCGTTAGTAGATGCCGAAACCAGGTATTCTCCATTGGAGAAGTCAGCCTACGCGGTGATTATCGCCTCCAGGAAGCTGCGCCCATACTTCCATGCTCACACAATTCACGTTGTGACGAACTTACCACTCAAGGCAGCTCTCAGGTCCATGGGAGTGGCAGGGCGCATGTCCAAATGGGCGGTAGAGCTCAGTGAATATGACGTACACTTCCAACCACGGACAGCCATCAAGGCACAGGCTCTGGCTGATTTTGTGGTCGAAGGATGTGTCCGGGCGGAAGGACGCCCGGATGATTACTGGGAGCTCTACGTGGATGGAGCATCGAGCAAGAACGGAGCAGGGGTGGGTATAGTGTTAAAAAGCCCCCAGGGAGTCCTACACGAAACCGCCCTCCGTTTCAACAGGCCACGAACCAACAATGCGGCGGAGTACGGGGCGCTCATTGCAGGGCTCAGAATGGCCAAAGCCATGGGAGTATCTCATCTCAAGGTTTTCTCTGACTCCGCCATTGTGGTCAACCAGCTCAGTGGGGTGTACGAGGTCCGGGAGGAAACTCTGGCCCCGTACAACGATCAAGCCAAGATCGCCCTCAAGGGTTTCGAAACAACGGAGATCCATTAGGTGGCGAGGGAAGACAACGCCCACGCTGACGCTCTCTCTAAGCTCGCTACCGCTCTCAGCTTCGAAGAGGACAGGACGATCACCGTGGAGAAAGAAAGAGAAGAGGGTGAGTGTATGGCCGTCGATGCCCAGACAAGCGTAACACCGCCCACAGCGCCACTCACGGATTGGCGTGCGCCAGTACGGACTTTTATTGAAACGGACGCCCTCCCGGCGGACCGAGCGCTGGCTACCAAGGTTCGTAGACGAGCGGCAAGATGTGTTTTGCTGGACGGCGAAATGTACCGTAAGTCCTCGGCAGGGCCATACTTGCGATGCTTAAGTGATGAGGAGGCTTCTTTCACTTTGAGAGAAATCCACCAAGGCGTTTGCGGGATGCATATAGGCGCCAAAAGCCTGGAAAAGAATATATTATTGCAGGGGTACTATTGGCCAAAAATCCGCCGAGACTCGGAAGAGCTGGTCAAGCGGTGCCACAAGTGTCAGCTATTCGCTAACACGCACCACCTGCCCTCCACCGCTCTCCAGCCAATAGTTTCGCCATGGCCGTTCGCCTTCTGGGGGATGGATTTGCTAGGACCATTCCCAGAAGCGGTAGGCAAGAGAAAGTACATCATCGTGGCGGTGGATTACTTCACCAAATGGGTGGAGGCCGAAGCTCTCGCCTCCATCACGGCATATCAGGTGCAGAAGTTCGTGTTGAAAAACATCATCACTCGCTTCAGCCTTCCTCTAGGATTTGTCTGCGATCATGGCACTCAGTTTGATTGCACGGCGTTCCTTGACTTTTGTGAAGAGTTCAAAATCATGGTTCGCTTGGCGTCGGTGGCATATCCCCAGGCGAACGGGCAGGCGGAAGCCATCAATAAGCTCATCTTGCAAGGATTGAAGAGGAGAGTGGATGCGGCTAAGGGAAAATGGGTCGATGAGTTGCCCAACATCCTATGGGCGCACAGGACTTCGTACAAAACAGCCACAGATGAAACCCCTTACACCCTGGTATATGGAACCGAAGCAGTCCTGCCCGTGGAGGTTAATCTGCCTAGCCTTCGGATTCAGCATTTCAACCACGCCAACAATGATGCAGGCTTACATCATAATCTGGACATGTTAGAAGAACGAAGGGAGGATGCAGCTATCCGCCTGGTAGCTGAAAAGGAACAATTGGCTAGGCGATACAACGCTCATCTTCGCCCTCATCACCTGGAACAAGGTGACTGGGTGGTTCGAAAGGTTTTTCGGCCGGTCCCCCAACAGGGCAAACTAAACGCCAATTGGGAAGGGCCATACAAGGTCCGTGAAGTGATCGGTCCAAGCACCTTTAAACTCGAACACCCTACCGGCGAACCCATACACAAGACATGGAACGCCATGCACTTGCGGAAGTACAGTGCAAATGAAGACAAGACCTAGCTCACTCTGCAACTTTCCATCCTTGCTTTACTTTTGGGTTTGGTTTATTTTGAAGGCAACCTACTAAGGGCGTATATGTAAGGAAAGGAAGGCAGTTTCATTCAAGGATATATATACGATATTATGTATCAACAAATAAGTACTACTAAAAGCATGGCCGGGTTCGAACTCCCCTAGGAGGAATTTAACCCCTGTGCCAAGACCGAGTTCCCCGGGGCGGAATCTATTTCATCAACGTTCGGGTCCCCAAGGCGGAACCCAACACTTCGTTGAGTTCAGTTTTTTCCCAGGGCAGAATCTAGCTCATCAGCGTTCGGGTTCCCCAAGGCGGAACCCAACTCTTCGTTGAATTCAGTTTTCCCCAGGGCGGAATCTAATTCATCATCATTCGAGTTCCCCAAGGCGGAACCCAGCATTTCCTCCAAATCCGTTTTCCCCAGGGCGGAATATATTTCATCAGCGTTCGGGTCCCCAAGGCGGAACCCAACACTTCGTTGAATTCAGTTTTCCCCAGGGCGGAATCTAATTCATCATCATTCGGGTTCCCCACGGCGGAACCCAGCATCTCCTCCAAATCCGGGTTCCCCAGGGCGGAATCTATTTCATCAGCGTTCGGGTTCCCCAAGGCGGAACCCAACACTTCGTTGAGTTCAGTTTTCCCCAGGGCGGAATCTAATTCATCATCATTCGGGTTCCCCACGGCGGAACCCAGCGTTTCCTAAGGAGAAATTCCACCTCAGCAATCATGCAAATTTCACACAAAAAAAAGAAAAGAGAAGAAGAAGGGATGACAACTGGATAACAATGGCATTTCATTTCTGACATGGCGGATTGACACGTTTGATACAAAGGACAAGTCAAAAGGAAGAGCAAATTTACAAGACAGAACTACGAACGCCCGCCCGACGACCCTGTCTTGTCCGCCCGCAACCGATCAGCACGAGCTTTCTTCCTCAGCTCCTTGTGGCGAAGGCTCACCTCAGAGAAGGCCTCGGACAACAGCTCCTTGCGGCGGTCCGAAGGAATCACCTGGGAGTCAGCCGATTCCTCTTTGTACTCCTGCGCCATCAGCCGCCGAGACGCCGCAAAGAGCATCTGCTCTTGATTCCAGGAACAGTCCACATTCCCCCGTCGGAGTTCGTGGCGAACAGCAGCAAGGGTGTTGTCCAAAGCATCTTGCACCCGATCGCCAAGCTCCTCCGCAGTTTTCTCGGCGACGGCCTTCTCCACATCCGCCTTCAGCGCCTGAAGGGTCTCCTCGGTTTCTTTCAAGGCATGGTCGCGGCTTTCCACATCCTTGGTTTTGGCCTCCAGGTCCTCGGCCATGACCGCCTTGACGGTTTCCAAGCGGACCACTTCCTCTTTCAAGGCGTCCCTGTCAGCTACCGCCTCCGTCAAGGCGTTCTCCACCTTGAATCGTTTCTCCTGCTCCGCCTGTAAGTCCAACATGTGTTCAGTAGCTTGGTTAGCGTGCGCAACACGGAGCAAGTCCAATTGATAAGAGGTAGTTACCAGAAGCTGGGCCGCCTCCTCTTCCATTTCCTTTTTGGCCCTGGAGTAATTGGCCTTCCATTGTTGAGAGGCGGCCCGGGCCTCCTCAACTCAGCCTCCATCTCCTCCACACCTTGCGGCCGCTCTGCCCTGTGCGCCTGATCGGCCGACAGCAGGGCCCCGGCGGTACCTAAGAGCTGCAACAGAATAAAATCCAGGCGGGTCAGACTGTGAAACGAAACAAGTACACAGAACCAGGAAATTTGAGCTTACCCTGGCCCCAATCGCCATTTGCTCCATCGCCAAGCGGCGAACCCCGTCCTCAGTACGGGGGTGGTCGATATCCCAGTCGGCCGCCAGTTGAAGGGCGGCCTGGGTGAGAACCTCACTGCCGCTAAGTGTCGGCTGCATGATAGGGAGGCGGGCAGCGCTGAACTCCCCTGACGGGGTCTCCGACCTGGCCCTGCCGCCGGTTTTCGCCTTGCCAGAGTCCTTCCTCATAATCGACTTACGGCGTTTTGAGCGCTCCAGGTTCTGTGCGGGAGGACTCTGCTTAGAGCGTTTTCTCTCAAGGCGTTCCTTTTCCGCCCTCTCTTGTTCAGGGCGCGTCTGGTCCGCGTCCTTCTGCTGCTGATGTTGCTCAGCTCCCGAACCTTCAGGTTGAGGCTGTGTGTGGCCAACCGCCCTCCGGGACTTAGCGTTCAGCAACGCAGCGAAGATGGAACTCTCTGCAAGAACAGCAAGACAAGGAAACAGTTTAGGCACCATCATCACAATCAACATGTAAAATAGCGGCGCACTACAATGGACGCATCGCCCTCAGTTGTCGTCTGCTCACCACCGCCATCTAGCCAGTGCTTCAGAGCGTTTAGGCCCCGCTTCTTCAGATTGTAGTTCCAGGTATTCGCCCAGTCTACAATGCTGGCGTCATTCCCCTGAAGACGGTGAAGTCGATTGAACTCTTCAATTGCGCCATACGACCAAGTAGGTCGAAGGCGCTCCGCCCAGGAGGCATCCTCCGGCGATTCAGCTCTCATAAAAAAGAAGCTGTGAAACCATACCGAGGACGCCTTGATGACGCCGTAGACTCCGCTCCCAGAGTACGCTCTCCTCTTTGAGAACGTAATGCCATTCTGCCCAATTTTGGCGGAGTATAGCTGGCGGAATACTCTGGCGCTGGGAGCAACATGCCTTTTGATGCATGACACCTTGAAGGCGGTCATGACCGCCCAGGCATGGGGTTGGAGCGCTCCCAAGGACGCTCCCAGAAGATCAAGAACATCCACCTCCCAGGAATCCAGGGGGAAGCGGAGGCCGTACCGAAGCGCCTCAACCCACACTCCCACCCATCCAGGTGGACAATTCCCGATTGAGCAGACTCGAGCGGGGGCGGCGTATGAGAAACGCTGAGGCATGTCGCACTCGTTCAACATTCTCGCCAGGGCGTTCGTCTTGACGTAGGGGAAGTACCCCGGCCCATACACCTCTCGGCAGTCCGCGGGCGCGCCATCCCACATCTGCTCCCAGGATAGGACCTTGTATCCGTACATTCCCACGGCTTCGGTCTGCAGCTCAAAACCCCAAGCCTCCTTGGTGAACCCGACCTGCCACGAGGCGAACCGCCGACAGACATTGGAGTTGGGTGCTTGGAACCTGGCCTCTGCCTGCCGGCGGAGCTGCTCCGCCGACGGAGTCGGCAGCGTTTCGTCGTCCTCCGAAAACACGTACTCGGCGGTGAAGTCCGCGTACGGATTAAAGATGAGATCGGAGTCCTCCGGATAGGGCATCTGCCCTTTCTGTTTGGGATCGGCGGCGTCTGATCCCTCGTCATCGACTTCTTCCTTGGACGGTTCAGGAGTCAGAGGAGGACTCGGTTGCACGGATGGGGCTGACGGCGTAGATGTTTCGGCGGAAGAATCCGCCCCTGATCCTCTCCTCCCTTCATCATAGCCTCCTACAACAGAAGTATAAGGGGCGCAAATCAGAAGAGGAGGAGGAATGAACACCAAAGGGCAGGCAGATACAGGAGCAGTTTCCGTCCTCGCCTCTCGAGAAGGGCGTGCGGCAGACCGCCGTCGTCCCCGCGTGCCCCTCAGCAGACTCTCTAAATGGTCATAATCTAAGGACGACGACGACCCACTAGACGACATCTCACACGCCCAAGGAGGAAATAGAAAGGGCGAGGCACGCAATGCAGAAATGCGAAAGAACAAAAACAAACAATGGGCGGATATAAAAATTTGAATGCAAGAAGTTTCAAAGGAACATACTTGCTTCGGCGGAAGAGGACGACTCAACATCAGAAGGCATCTTCGGTGGATGTTTTGAAAGATGGCGAACAGAGTCAAAGTAATAAGGGAAGGGCGAACTCGGCTGACAAGACAGACACGCTCAAAGAAGTTGGCAAGAAGAAAGGGCGGATGCTCTCAAAAAACTAGTTTTCAGTCTAAAGTGCCAGATCGGAGGGGGGGAAACCCCATATTTATACTGGTGACGTGGGTAAGCGAAACGTCGCCAAATAGAATCGAGCCACGTGTCCCCCAGGCAGTGGGCGAATAGGCTAGTAGCCTGCACAAAGGAAAGAAAGCGTGCAAAAAGGGTGGGACACGTGCAAGTTCACCTCAAAAGAAGAGCTCCACCCGTTTCGGTCACCGGCAACAGCACCGGCAACAAGTTAGAACTCGCCCTCGAACATGGTCAGGACGGTCCGTCCCCCCAGGGCGTTCGAAGCAGTTCCATAGTATCGCCTCGAGCCTCTTGCGGCCTCGAGGCCATACTGGGGGCAATTGATGGGCCCGAGTTGAATCCGCCCTCGAACATGGTCAGGGCGGTTCGTCACTCCAGGGCGTTCGAAGCAGTTCCATAGTATCGCCTCGAGCCTCTTACGGCCTCGAGGCCATACTGGGGGCAACTGATGGGCCCGAGTTGAATCCGCCCTCGAACATGGTCAGGGCGGTTCGTCACTCCAGGGCGTTCGAAGCAGTTCCATAGTATCGCCTCGAGCCTCTTGCGGCCTCGAGGCCATACTGGGGGCAATTGATGGGCCCGAGTTGAATCCGCCCTCGAACATGGTCAGGGCGGTCCGTCACTCGAGGGCGGTCCTCCGTCGCCTCAGCCAAAGGATCACCTGTCACATCAACAGGAAACCACCGCCCATTACTGTTGACAGTGACTCGCTGCGGCCCACTCAGAGCAGGACACGTGGACCCTGCCAGACCAATGGGACCTATAAATAACAAGATCCCCCATTCAGAAGAGAGGGACAGACTTGGGACCATACGCCTGATACTACAAGCTTTCACGCTGTACGCTAAAGGCTATCGGTTCCGCCCACACCAAAGGGCTCTCGCCCGGTACTTCTCTGTAACCTATTCTCCCTACATTACCCACATACTCGTCACCTTACATATACTAACCCCTTGCACGTCCGCCCTGCAAGGTACCATCCGCCGAGACACTCCGAGGACGGATTCATTGCCTAAACCTCCAAAGAACCACAGTATTGATCCACCGGTCCAACTGGGCGGATCAACTATATTTAAATAAAAGTGTCAGACACTTTGATTTCAAATATACTAAAATAGCATTTTGGTCTTTCTACTTTGTCAACTTAACAAATAGCCCCTTATTGTATAAACCGCTATTTTTATCTCTCATACTTTGACCAATTTGTATTTTGGATCCTTCCATTTCAACTATAAGAAGGAAAGACCAAAATGAGAGATAAAAATAGCGGTTTATACAATAAGGGGCTATTTGTTAAGTTGACAAAGTAGAAAGACCAAAATGCTATTTTACTATATTTGAAATAAAAGTGTCAGACAAAAGAATGGTGTGAAAATCGCCACTTGAAGTGGCGATTTTTGTCTGACAAAGTTAGCATAAAATCGCCACTTATAGTGGCGATTTTACTCTGAAAATCGCCACTATAAGTGGCGATTTTGGGGCTGCTTTTGTCAGGCCCAAAATCGCCACTTACAGTGGCGATTTTCAGAGTAAAATTATAGTGGCGATTTTGGGGCTGAGCTCATGGTCGCCAAACATTCTGCCGATTTTATGCTAATCGCCACTTAATTTGGCGATGTACGCGTCCAGTCAGCACACGCAAGCCTACTTTGGGAATTGACCGTAGAACGAGCCTATTTTGGGAATTGAATTTTGGCCCAAGCCTATTTTTGGAAAAAATCCCCAAAATTAGTAAACTACGCCGCCCGACCCATCCGTCGAACCCCCGGCTTCTTCCTCTGGCTCTCTGCAACTGTCAGTAATTAAAAACCTTATCACACCGCCGCCCACAATCCAGGAAACCGAGGAAGATCGAATCTTTTTTCACTTTTTCCCGAGGAATAAATGGCCACGTTCCTTCAGTGGCGCCCAGCTGTAACCACTCTCCACTCTACGCCCATCCTCCTCCGCCAACCACCACTCTCCACTACTTTCCATTCCCCACTCCGCCAATCTCGGAAATTCCTCGCCATGGCGGCGGCGACGGCGGCGCAGCAGCAGGTGGAGCTCAAGAAGGGGATTGCTGAGTTCTACGATGAGTCGTCTGGCGTGTGGGAGGACATCTGGGGTGAGCATATGCATCACGGGTTTTACGAGCCCGATGCTCTGGTTTCTGGGTCGGAGTCGGATCATCGGGCTGCTCAGATCCGGATGGTCGAGGAGTCGCTCCGATTCGCCGCCGTCCCAGGTTTGTATACACGATTACACACTCTCTGTTCTTCAGCTTAGCTCAATTTACGATTTGGATTGGAGAATTTTGATTCTGTGATGAGAATGGTTTGATTAGGGTAGTAATTAAGATATCTGGATTGTGATTTGTTAACAATGTTGATTGATTATGTGGTCTAGATCGAGTGATTGATTGTTTATGGATGTGATTGATGAGCTTAATGTCGGGATAAATTCGTAATGGAAATGTTGGAGATCCTAATCGAATTATTGTAATGCGTTTAATGTTGGGAGAGCTTCATAATCGAAATGTTACGGATCATAGTCTTGTTGATTATAGTCATACCTAGTCTTGGCATGCTTTCACAATCGAATGTTACGGAAAAAATCATAGTCTAGGGGGGCTTTATTGTTGTGTAGCGTCGAAATTCATAATCGAAATGTTACATATCATAGTCTAGAGATGTAATTATTGATAGCACATTGTAAGGTCCTTAGTGTTCGGGATAGATTCATAATCGAAATGTTACAAATCACAGTCTAGGGATGTAATTATTGGTAGAATAATCGATTCTAGATGCTACATTGTTGGTATATAGCACGTTGTAAAATCCTTAGTATTTGAGATAAATTCATAATCGAAATGTTACGAATCATAGTCTAGGGATGTAATTATTGGTAGCATAATCGATTCTAGGGATTACATTAATGTTGGTAGCACGTTGTAAGGTCCTTAGTGTTTGAGATAAGTTCATAATTGAAATGTTAATCGAAATGTTACAGATCATAATCTAGGAACTTATTTTATCGGTAGCACATTGTAACACTCTTAGTGTTGAGATAAGTTCGTAATCAAAATGTTACAAAAAGAACGATACCTTTACTAGAACACACAATATAAGTGATTGATAGTAACTCCAATCCAAAGTGTGACAAAGTATAATACTATATAAGCTTAATTTCACCTTAATTCGTCGTACTTCACATACCGTTAATCTGACCGGTTCAATCTCTGCAGACGATCTCGAGAAGAGGCCGAGGAAAGTGGTGGATGTAGGGTGTGGAATAGGGGGGAGCTCAAGGTACTTAGCCAAGAAATATGAAGCCAAATGCCAAGGGATAACACTAAGCCCTGTTCAAGCTCAGAGGGCCAATTCATTAGCAGCTGCTCAAGGGTTGGCTGAGAAGGCTGTGTTCCAAGTTGGTGATGCTCTGAACCAGCCTTTCCCAGATGGGGAGTTTGACCTTGTTTGGTCAATGGAGAGTGGGGAGCACATGCCTGATAAAGCCAAGGTAATCAAAATCGCGATCGGATTGAAATCGTATCGGTTTGATTTCTGATTATCCTGATTTTGAAACTAAAGAGATCGTTTTCTTTCTAAGGTTTGGATGAAATGATGTATTTAAGCAAAATCTTCGGTTTTCTAGTACAACAAAGAGTTTGGGGTTGAGGTCAATTTTGGATTTGAAACCAGTCATTTCAAAACTCGATTATTATCTAAGGGATACAGTATACACTAATTTTGAAACTTAAGGGGGTCGTTTGCTTTATAGGAATTTGATGAAATGGTAGGTGAGATCTGAGGAAAAAATTCACGAAATTTAAAGAAATTTTAGGTGAAATCGTATCAGGTTGATCTATGATTACTCTAATTTTAAACCGATTGTGTTATTTGCTTTCATGGGTTTGGATGAAATGGTTGTTTTAAGCAAAATCTCGACTTTTCCCTACTCAATGAAGTTGAAGTTTGGTGTCAACTTTGAATTTGAACACACTCATTTCAAAGCTCCCTATCATCTAAGGGATCGTTTGCTTTCTAGGGTTTGGATGAACGCAAACAACCCCTTAGATAATAATCGGGTTCTGAAATGGTGTATTTAAGTAAAACCCTTTTTTTCTTTTTATTTGAAGCCACCCCATTTCAAAACTCGACTATTAGCCAAAGTTTCGTGTGGTTTTATGTTCGAGTTTTGATCCGTTCATATCTCAGACACACTACCAAAAAAACACACCGCCCCTAAAACTCAACTTCCAAACAAACATTTCTAATCATATTCTCAAATGGATGATTTTTTAAACCACGGAAAGCAAACGAACCCTAAATTTCGGTCTTGTGTATGTGTGATGTGCAGTTTGTGAGTGAGCTAGCAAGAGTTGCAGCACCAGGAGGCACCATTATAATAGTGACATGGTGCCACAGAGATCTGGGGGAAACAGAGGAGAGCTTAAGCAAGTGGGAGAAAGATCATCTTGATAAGATTTGCAGAGCTTTCTATCTTCCTGAATGGTGCTCTACTTCTGACTATGTCAAGCTGCTTCAATCTCTTGATCTTCAGGTATGGAATGAAAAAGTGTTAGTTAGGATTGGACCGGACTGGTTGGTTGGACCGTAAAAGTCTTGAACCATTTCGTAGGCTCGTTTCGGTCTGTTTAAAAGTATTTTTTAGAAAATTGTTTGAGTTGGTGTCAAACAACTGTTGAGGTTGGTTTTACGGTTCATTGGCTCAACACAAAAGTAAAGACGGGGATTTTTGATACTAGGGTTGGGTAAACAGTTTTGATTTTTGGTAAAAAGTTCTTCGGATTTGGTTTGCAGGATATAAGAACCGCAGACTGGTCAAGCAACGTCGCCCCATTCTGGCCTGCAGTGATCCGGTCCGCCCTCACTTGGAAGGGCTTCACTTCCCTCCTCCGTACCGGTAAGCCTATAACCTTTTCGGCGATATTCATCGTTCAAAATCGTATCAGAACATGACAAAATCAATGTCTAACCGAGCTTATATATACGATACGATTTCACGAACACTGTCTACAGGTTGGAAGACCATAAGAGGAGCAATGGTGATGCCGCTCATGATAGAAGGGTTCAATAAGGATCTCATCAAGTTCTCCATTATCACTTGCAAAAAGCCCGAGAAGTGATAAAGAAGGAAGAACGAAACAGATAAACTCATACGAGAACTGAATTATAGGCATAATTTAAGAAAATTTGTGTTTTTCACCCTTATAGGGCAATAAGAAAACTCGTGTTGTTGTAAGATGTAACATTTATGGTTGTTATAGTACACAACGATTTTTCGTTCTTGATTATCGTCGTTAATCAGGAGCCAGAAGTGTTAGTCGATTTCGATGTGTAAGTGTATCTTGATTGTGACATTTAGAGATTAAGAAGATGTGTTATCGAATTTGTGTGTTCCGGTGACGCATTTCAATTTTCATTTAGCCACAAGTATTAATAATAATTTAACATTTCAATTTTCATTTAGCCAAAAGTATTAATAATAATTTTATTACTAATAATTTTAAGTATAAGAAAGTAAATAATATATTTAATGCAATATATATGTTATTTTAGTTACTACATTATACTCTAATTAAAATTAGTTTAAACTTCTAGTATCATATTTTTTTTCCTTTTAGGGAAAAATAATTTTGTTTTAAATTTGGCCTACAGTTTTGGGAAAATAGCACTTTGACACCCTCTACTTTGTCAACATAACAAATAGCTCCCTACAGTATAAATCACTCTTTTTACCTCCTTCTACTTTAACTACTTTGTCGTTTTGATCCTTCCGTTTCAAATTTCGTCTTCTTAACATTTTAAATCCGGACACATCCACACACCAACAAAGAGAGATATCGGAGGTAGGAGATGAAGAGTCTGTTATGGAGCTAATTTGGGAAGATATCACGAAGAGCATAGTGCAATAGGAAGGATTATAAAAGCACACGTTTTATTCATCGATTTCATCCTATCTAACCATGTATATACGTATATTTCCAATTAACAAAATGCTTAGTAAGCTAATACATGACTATTGGAGCTAACATGGTGTATTGAATGCGCATCAATTAACGTTACGAAGACGAAAGTTGAAACAAAAAGACCCAGACGACAAAGTGATCAAAGTATGAGGAAATAAAAAGAACGACATTTTGAACGGTGCTATTTACACGTTTATAATCAAAACCATATTGGATGCCAAATCATTGACGGATGTGTTTTTGTCGCCTAACGGAAATTGTACAAACGTGAAAGTGCTTGAGTCACATATAAAGAGGTGAATGAATCAAAGTCAACCACTACTTTTAACGTTGACCAACTCGCCGTTACTTTACTTATCCACACTCCTATTTAAACGACACCGTTTTTTCACTTCATTTCACCGGCGAGCTTCATAGAAAGACAACAATGGAGGATTACTGGTTTCTTATCATGATCTCCATCTCTACCGCATTACTCCTTAAATTCATCTTCAGCCTCATTTCCTCATCCTCCGCCGGAGGAAAAGCCTCCCTTCCGCCTGGTCCGGCCGCTTTACCCTTCATCGGAAACCTCCTACTGCTCCGCTCCGATCTCGAACCAGTGCTTCGCTCCCTCCACGCCAAACACGGCCCTGCCGTCACGCTCCACATCGGCAACTGCCCCGCCGTCTTCGTCGCCGATCGAGGCATCGCTCATCGGGCCTTGGTTCAGAACGGCGCAGTATTTGCCGGCCGGCCTCCGGCTTCTGCTGTGTCGCGAATTTACAGTTCCAATCAGCATAATGTTAGCAGTGCGTCTTATGGGCCGACGTGGAGGCTCCTCCGCCGGAACCTCACTGCCGAGATACTTCACCCTTCCCGCGTGAAAACGTACTCCCACGTGCGTACGCGTGTGCTGGAGGTGTTGGGGGGCCGGATCCGAGGATCCGGACCGGAGCCGGTCCGGGTCATGGAACTGCTCCAGCACGCGATGTTTTGCTTGCTGGCGTTTATGTGTTTTGGGGACGACCTATCGGAGGAGCAGATATTGGAGATCGAGAGAGTGGAGAGACGAATGCTTCTAAACTTGCATCGATTTAACGTTCTTGAATTCGCACCGTGGATTACAAGGATCTTGTTCAGAAAGCGGTGGTCGGAATTTCTCCAGATGAGGAAGGATCAGGAGGACGTATTGATCCCACTGATTCGATCCAGAAAGAGCAAAATCAAAGGAGATAAAGCTGACTATGTCATGGCGTACGTCGACACGCTCTTCGATCTAGAGCTTCCGGAGGAGAAGCGGAAACTGACAGAGTCCGAGATTGTTAGCCTCTGTAACGAGTTTCTCAGCGCCGGCACGCACACCACCGCCAACGCCTTACAGTGGATCATGGCGAATCTGGTGAAATATCCTAATCTCCAAGCGAATTTATTCGACGAAATCAAATCCCTAGTCGGTGGCAAGGAGAAGCAAACAGAAATTAAAGAGGAAGATATACAGAAACTTTCGTACCTGAAGGCGGTGGTGCTTGAAGGACTGCGGCGCCACGCTCCATCGCCGTTGCTGATTCCGCACGCGGTGACGTCGACAGCGGAGATAGGCAGCATATATTCGGTGCCGGAGAATGGGATGGTGAACTTCATGGTGGCTGAGATGGGGCGGGATCCGAAAGTGTGGGATGATCCGATGGCGTTTAGGCCCGAGAGGTTTATGGATGATACGACGCCGTTTGATATAACTTGTGGGAAGGAGATCAAGATGATGCCATTTGGTGCTGGGAAGAGGATGTGTCCTGCTTATGGTATGGCGTTGTTTCATTTGGAGTATTTTGTGGCCAATTTGGTTTGGTGTTTCGAGTGGAGGGCCGTCGTCGGTGAGTGAGTTGATCTGTCGGAAGGGACAGAACCGTTTGCGATGGTGATGAAGAATCTGTTAAAGGCCCATGTGGCACCTAGATTTCTTTTCAAGTCTGAATCTTGATAGATAATTAAGTTGGATCTAGATAGTTGATGAGTCGTATAAGTTGTTCTAGTTAATAGGTGGTGTAACTCTACATCGCTAAATCAAAATCTGAATAAGTTGGCATACACAAATTGACACATACTCCAAATGTGATATGAACCATCATTCAAACAATGCCGACTTCAAAAAACACCACTACTATAATACCCTAAAAAACACCATTACTAATAATAACTCTAAAACGAAAATTTGCACCAAATAATAATAATACAAGGTTGGTCACCTAAAAATAATCACCAAATTTGACCAAATAACTCGACTATCACCAAACTTTAATATCCCTCATGTAACTGAATTTTGGCCGATTATCCTAGAAGTTATGTGTGAACATATAGTTTGGTGATAAAATACCTTAAAATTTGGCGCGTGAAATAGACGCTACACTAACAATCACATGCATCTACGTAGTGCTATAAAATGACACTATTTCGCTTCTCTTCACTTTCACCCGCAGAATTCAATGGAGGATTACTGGTTCCTAACCCTAATCTCCATCTCAATCGCCTTCCTTCTCAGATCCTTAATCAACCTCATCTCCTCCGGTGAATCCTCCCTTCCGCCGGGACCCGCCGGACTACCGTTCATTGGAAACCTCCTACTCCTCCGTAGATCGTTCTCCGGACTTGAATCGATCCTCCGCTCCCTCCACGCCAAACACAGTGCCCCTGCCGTTACCATACGAATTGGGAAACACATTGCCATCTTCATCGCAGATCGAGCTCTAGCACACCGCACATTGATCCAGAATGGCGGTGTGTTCGCTAGTCGGCCTCCTGCCTCTGCCGTGATGCGAATCACCAGCTCCAATCAGCATAACATTAGCAGCTCGTGCTACGGTCCAACGTGGAGGCTACTCAGGAGGAACCTCACTGCCGAAATCCTCCACCCTTACCGCGTGAGGTTGTACTCCCACGCTCGCGCGTGGGTGTTGGAGGCGTTGAAGAACCGGATCGCTGGGTCTGGATCGGAGCCGGTTAGACTGATGGAGGAGTTCCAGTACGCGATGTTCTGCTTGCTTTCGTACATGTGCTTAGGTGATAAGCTGGAGGAGAAGCAGATTTTGGAGATTGAGCGAGTTGAGCGGACAATGCTTTTGAATTTCCGTCGATTCAACATCCTCAATTTCGCGCCGAGGATTACGAAGATCTTGATGAGGAAGCGGTGGTCGGAGCTTCTCGGGCTAAGGAAGGAGCAGGAAGAGATACTCCTCCCTCTGATTCGATCCAGAAAGGAATTGATTAAGGAACGAGCTAGTAAGACTTACGTCAAGGCATACGTTGACACGTTATTTGATTTGGAACTACCAGACGAGAAGCGAAAATTGACCGAAACAGAGATGGTGACTCTCTGCAACGAGTTCTTCAACGCCGGCACAGACACAACCGCCATCGCGTTGCAGTGGATCATGGCCAATCTAGTGAAATATCCCGATCTCCAGACTAATCTATTCCATGAAATCAAAACCCTAGAAATCGCAGAAGGAGCAGCAATCAAAGAGGAGCATCTACATAACTTGCCATACCTGAAGGCGGTAGTTCTGGAAGGACTGCGCCGCCACCCTCCGTCACATTTCGTGATGCCGCATACTACGACGACAAAAGAGGCGGCGAAGCTCGGCGGCGGGTACACAGTGCCGAGGGATGCGAGCGTGCAATTTCATGGTGGCGGAGATAGGGCGGGATCCAGAGGCGTGGGACGATCCGATGTCATTTAGACCGGAGAGGTTCATGGATGATACGACGCCGTTTGACATAACTTGTGGGAAGGAGATCAAAATGATGCCGTTTGGTGCTGGGAGGAGGATGTGTCCTGCTTATGAATTGGCTTTGCTTCATTTGGAGTATTTCGTGGCCAATTTGATTTGGAGTTTTGAGTGGAAGGTCGCCGCCGGCGAGGAAGTTGATATGTCGGAAGGGGAAGAGTTTACCACAGTGATGAAGAATCCGTTGAAGGCACGTATAATATCACATCGTTAATTTTACGTCTCAAATGCATCTGAAATATATATAATACTATAAAAAGTAGTCATTTCAAACATCATTTTCGATCACATTATAATCAAAGCCGAAAAGATTTCGAAACGAAATCCATTTTGTTTGGATTTTTCGAAAACCCAAACCAAGCTAGGCCAAAACTAGCATTAGTAGTAACATAGAACCAATCTCCAAATGTTAACCTGTAAGGAGACACCTAGGTAGCTGATTGTTGACTAATAGAACGGCATCCACGTGGCAGTGCTATAAAAACGACACCGTTTCACTTCATTTCACCTCACCATTAAGCTCAACGCAAAGGGCAAAAAAATGGAGGATTACTGGTTACTAATCCTAATCTCCATCTTAATTGCCTTCCTCCTCAAATCCTTAATCAACCTCTTCTCCTCCGGGGAACCCTGCCTTCCGCCGGGACCCACCGGGCTACCGTTCATCGGAAACCTCTTGCTCCTTCGCCGATCCTTCTCCAGACTTGAACCGATCCTCCGCTCCCTCCACGCCAAATACGGTCCCGCAATCACCCTTCGTGTCGGGAGCCGCGTTGTTATCTTCATCGCCGATAGAGGTATAGCGCATCGCGCCTTGATCCAGAACGGCGCTGTGTTTGCCAACCGGCCACCCGCCTCGGCCGTGGTTCGAGTCACTAGTTCCGATCAACACAACATTAGCAGCTCGTACTACGGGCCGACTTGGCGGCTCCTCCGCCGGAATCTCACCGCTGAAATCCTCCACCCTTCCCGCGTGAGGTCGTACTCCCACGCTCGCGCGTGGGTGCTGGAGGTTTTGAAAAACCGGATCGGCAAGTCTGGATCGGAGCCGGTTATGTTGATGGAAGAGTTCCAGTATGCGATGTTCTGCTTACTGGCGTATATGTGTTTCGGGGACAAGCTGGAGGAGAAACAGATCTTGGAGATTGAGCGAGTTGAGCGGACGATGCTTCTGAATCTCCGTCGATTTCGCCAACTCAACTTGCTCAATTTTGCGCCGAGAATCACAAAGATCTTGATGAGAAAGCGGTGGTCGGAGTTTCTCCAACTGAGAAAGGAGCAAGAAGAGGTACTCCTCCCTCTGATCCGATCCAGAAAGGAACAAGTCAAAGCTTCTGTCACTGCATACTTTGACACGCTATTCGATCTAGAACTACCAGATGAGAAGCGAAAATTGACGGAACCAGAGATCGTAACACTCTGCAACGAGTTCCTCAATGCCGGAACGGATACAACCGCGACCGCGTTACAGTGGATCATGGCGAATTTGGTGAAGTATACTAATCTCCAGACTAATCTGTTCAACGAAATCAAAACCCTAGAAATAGCAGAAGGAGCAGAAATCAAAGAGGAGCATTTACAAAAGCTTCCCTACCTGAAGGCGGTGGTGCTGGAAGGACTGCGCCGCCACCCGCCGGTACATTTTGTGTTGCCGCATACTGCGACGGCGGACGAGGTGGAACTCGGCGGCGGGTACAGAGTGCCTAAGAAAGCAAGCGTAAACTTCTTTGTGGCGGAGATAGGGCGAGATCCGGAGGCGTGGAACGATCCGATGTCGTTTAGGCCGGAGAGGTTCATGGGTGAAACGGCGTCGTTTGATATAACTTGTGGAAAGGAGATTAAAATGATGCCGTTTGGTGCTGGGAGGAGGATGTGTCCTGCTTATGGGCTGGCTTTGCTTCATTTGGAGTATTTTGTGGCCAATTTGATATGGAGTTTTGAGTGGAAGGTCGCCGCCGGCGAGGAAGTTGATCGTCGGAAGGAGAGGAGTTTACAACGCTGATGAAGAATCCGTTGAAGGCCCACGTGGTGCCTCGGTCAAAAGGTCCAATCATATGAGTTTGTGTAAAATACAATAAATAATAGTGACACGTCTACCTCTTAAATATCTCCCCGGGTGGTAGCCAGTAGTCCTCACACGTTGGTAAATTGTTGTTTTGTTATTGCTTACTTACTCTGGCTTCCTCGCGGAACTTTCTCTGTAAAAAAGATAAATAAATAAATAACTGTTCGAGTATAGTAACCAACTGGGTTAGTTGTTCGTTAACTATAACGATAGATAACCACCGCCAACGCCTTATAGTGGATCATGATGATTCTGGTGAAATATCCTAATCCCTAAGCTAATTTATTCGACGAAATCAAATGCACCGCCACGCTTCGTCGTCGTAATGATTCTGTACGCGGTGATCTTGACGGCATAGCTAGCCGGTGGATATTCGATGCCAGTGAATGGGACAATGAACTTCATGGTGGCACAGATGGGGCGGGATTGAAAAGTGTGGGAATATCCGATGCCGTTTAAGCCTGAAAGGTTTATGGAAGATACGACACCGTTTGATTTAACTTGTGCAAAGGAGATCAAGATAATGCCATTTTGGTGCCGGAAGGAGGATGTGTGTCTTATCGCGTTGTTTCATTCAGAGAGTTTTGTGGCCAATTTTGGTGTTTCAAGTGGAAGGTCGTCGACGACGAGGGAGTTGATATGTCTGAAGGGACAGAACCATTCGTCGTGGTGATGAAGAATCCATTAAAGCCCCACGTGGCACCAAGTCCTCATCTGGATTGGTAACAGTTGGACTGTTTATGCTTCATGTATAAAATGCATCTGAAATATATATAATGCTATGAGAAGAATCATCATTTCGAACGTCATCTCGGATAACATTATAATCAAAACCGAAAAAATTTCGAAACGAAATCCATTCCGTTCGGATTTTTCGGAAACCCAAACCAAGCTAAGCCAAGGCTAGCATTAGTAGTAACATAGAACCAATCTCCAAATGTTAACCTGGACGAAAACACCTAGACAAACAATCAGGTAGCTAATTGTTGACTAATAGAAACGGCATCCACGTGGCAGTGCTATAAAACGGCAGCGTTTCACTTCTCTTCACCATCACCATCGAAGCTCAACGAGAAAAAAAAAAATTGCAGAGGGAAACAAAAATGGAGGATTACTGGTTCATAGTCCTAATCTCCATCTCAATCGCCTTCCTCCTCAAATCCTTAATCAACCTCTTCTCCTCCGGTGAATCCTCCCTTCCTCCCGGACCTTCCGGTCTACCGTTCATCGGAAACCTCCTACTGCTCCGCCGATCGTTCTCCGGACTCGAACCGATCCTCCGCTCTCTCCACGCCAAATACGGCCCCGCAATCACCCTCCGAGTCGGCAGCCGCGTCGCCATCTTCGTCGCAGACAGAGGTCTAGCACACCGTGCCTTGATCCAGAACGGCGCTGTGTTTGCCGACCGGCCACCTGCTTCCGCCGTGATTCGAGTCACTAGCTCGAATCAGCACAACATCAGCAGCTCGTTCTACGGCCCGACATGGCGGCTGCTGCGGCGGAATCTCACCGCCGAGATCCTCCATCCTTCCCGCGTGAGGTCGTACTCCCACGCTCGTGCGTGGGTGCTGGACGTGTTGAAGAACCGGATTGTGAGGTCCGGATCGGAGCCGGTTAAGCTGATGGAAGAGTTTCAATACGCGATGTTCTGCTTGCTGGCGTATATGTGCTTCGGGGACAAGCTGGAGGAGAAGCAGATCTTGGAGATTGAGCGAGTTGAGAGGACGATGCTTCTGAATCTACGCCGATTCAACATCTTCAATTTTGCACCGTGGATGACGAAGATCTTGATGGGAAAGCGGTGGTCGGAGTTTCTCCGACTGAGAAAGGAGCAGGAAGATGTACTCCTTCCATTGATTCGATCCAGAAAGGAATTGAGAAAGAAACAAGCTAGCAAAATCGAAGAAGATAAAGCTGACGTCACTGCTTACGTCGACACGCTATTCGATCTAGAACTACCAGACGAGAAGCGCAACTTGACAGAGACAGAGATGGTCACACTCTGCAACGAGTTCCTCAACGCCGGCACGGACACAACCGCCACCGCTTTACAGTGGATCATGGCAAATCTGGTGAAATATCCTAACCTCCAGACCAATCTATTCAACGAAATCAAAACCCTAGAAATCACACAAGGAGCAGAAATCAAAGAGGAGGATCTACACAACTTGCCGTACCTGAAGGCGGTAGTGCTAGAAGGACTGCGCCGCCACCCGCCGGCGCATTTCGTGCTGCCGCACACCGCGACAACGGATTCTGCGGCGGAGCTCGGCGGCGGATACACGGTGCCGAAGAAAGCGAGCGTGAACTTCTTGGTGGCGGAGATAGGGCGGGATCCGGAGGCGTGGGACGATCCGATGTCGTTTAGGCCGGAGAGGTTTATGGGTGAAACGGCGGCGTTTGATATAACATGTGGAAAGGAGATTAAAATGATGCCGTTTGGTGCTGGACGGAGGATGTGTCCTGCTTATGGGTTGGCTTTGCTTCATTTGGAGTATTTTGTGGCTAATTTGATTTGGAGTTTTGAGTGGAAGGTCGCCGCCGGCGAGGAAGTTGATCTGTCGGAAGGGCAGGAGTTTACTACGGTGATGAAGACTCCGTTGAAGACCCACGTGGCGCCTCGGTTTAAGGTTTAATAATATATATATATTGAGGCGGTGTAAAATACAATAATGAATTATAATAATACACGTGTTTTTTCGAGTATAGTAACCAGCTCGGTTAGTTGTCCGTTATAGTTAACGGAAGATAACCAAATTAGTTTTCATTTTGGTACAAAATTTGATGGATCATGGCCAAGTGGTTGGTTCACCCGATGGTCCTAGAACCGAACTGTTGCCCAAACTATATACTTATGGCTCATCGACCTGATAACCTGGCTATAATGATATCGTTATAGCCAGGTTATCAGGTCGAATTTTAATGAGTCATAAATAGTAGACTGACTCTTTGATGAGATAAACAACACCACCTATCCACCTTACTTGCCTAGCCAGGTTATCAGGTCGAATTCTAATGAGCTATAAATAGTAGACCGACTCTTTGATGAGACGAACAACACCATCCTATTCACCTTACATGCCTAGAACTGTATGTTCACCAGTTATATGCTCAGGGTTTTACGTTATAAGTTTCACTTGTCTGCAAAGACCTCCTGATACTTTTCTGTCTCTAACCTCATATATAGAACACGTACTACTCTGTCTACACACATTGCAAGGAATTGTCCAACGAAATTTGACGTTGAAGATTAAAAGACAATCAACCACACAACTCAATTCACCTCAATCACACAAATCGAAATATCTATTGCATTAACCGACCTAGTTCACTTTCAATTACATGCCCTGAACTATATGTTCACGTGGCCATGGCCTTAAGCTATTAGTCTCATTTGTTTGCAAAGACCTTTAAGTACTTTTCCTGTCTCTAACTCTATATATAGAACACGTACTACTTTGTCTACACACATTGCAAGGAATCATCCAACGAAATTTGACGTTCAAGGATCAAAAGGCAATCATTCACACGACTCAGTTCACTTCAATCGCACGGGTCGAAATATCTATTGCACTGACCGACCTAGGTGGACCACACAAAAACTACTATTATTCAACGCCATAGATTTGGACAACTTAATCATTAACTACAAGATTAACGACTCATAACTCATCTAATTAGTTGTTGATAGGTTGACTACATTACACGTCATTGACCTAAGCATGTTTAATGGATCGTGTCCGTTTCACGAAAAGCCCATTGAAAGCCCACCTCATTGTTATAGCTACGGGCCCAGCCCATAACCCAACCCGACCCGACAACCCACGATCCGGCCTGATTCGATGTAATAACCTCCTGCAACTTCCCCAGGAAGCTGTAGCAGTTCAAAATTTGAAATTCGAATTCCGAAAAACAAGGAAGAAGAAGAAGAAGAACGAAGAATCGTAGGGAAAGCAGAAAGATGATGAAGTCGTACTACAAGCAAAAGAAGACTAACCGTGTTTCCGACGTCGGCAAGACTTCGTCGTCGTCCAAGTCCATCAAGAAGAAGAGTTCACCGGCCTCCGCCGTCACTCTCGTCTCCGGCGATCCAGATCTTAGCGGTATTCAACTCTTCCGTTTCTCTCTTTCTCGCTTATCGTAGCCAGATCTTGATTTTGATTTTGGATATTGTTTCTTGTGTCGTGTTTAGAGAATGTGGAGAAGAGCGAGCAGATGCTGAGGGAGTTCGACATGAACATGGCGTACGGACCTTGCATCGGGATGACGCGATCGGCAAGGTGGGAGCGAGCTCATCGCCTCGGGATGAATCCTTCCGGCGAGATCAAGGATTTGCTGGATGCAGGAAATGTGAAGGCGCAGAGCGTCTGGGATGGCCGTGTCTAGAAAGTTGTAACCCTAATTTTTGTTGTGTGTTTGGATCTGTTCTATCGAATAGTCGCAGCTCCTGGCTGCTGAATCAATCAGACTTTTAAGCTTGTAGGTCAGGGTTTTGTTGTGTGCTAATCAAATGAATCAAGTTTGGGTTTCGAGATCTTCGTCGATTCTGGGTCTTTCCGATGAAATGATGCTTCGACTTCGCTCCATTCTAACTCTATCACAAAATGCAGTGATGTCAAATGAGCTTTTTGCGGAACATTTCGTAACCAACAAATGCAGTTTCTGGAGATGCTTACCACTCGTTCATTCATTTCGATGTTATGAACCAGCTCGTGAACATGGCATTGCAAGGCCGATGAACAAAACACTGAATTAACTATCAATCTAAGCCCTCTGATGCAGCTTCGGGATGAAAAACCCTAACCCTAATTAACAATCAATCTAAGTCCTCTTATGCCGCTTCAGAATTCGAAACGGTAAACATCAAAGCATTTTCATAACATATAGATTTTACTTCAGACTTCTAAACACATACCAGAGTCAAATTTACGTCGAATGAACGGAAAATCCAGGTCGTAATCTTGTTTTCAACAAGAATAAGAGATACAGGGAAACTGCTCTTGCAATTTGCAGGCTATGCTTACATAGAAACAGAAACACAAACCTTCTAACCATAAATTTATTCTGCGTACCTGCGTTTGTTTTCAAGAGCATCACATCCCTTGGCTGCATTTTAAAATTCTCCGAAACCAGTTATTAAACAAAAAAAAACCGACGGAAAAAAAATAATCGATCAAACGTCTCACTTCTTCAGCAACTGTGCACTGCATTGAGCCATGATCTTCGAGGCCCTGGTGATCGCGTTTGTCATGTAGAAGTTCTCGACAGCAACCTTGAATGGAGTTGAACTCACCTTCTGGGTAGCCTCGGGCTTCAGTGAAGGTCCGAAAGTGGCTGGCTCTCTCTCGTCGAGGCTCAAGAGGTTAGGCGCCACAGTCTTGATACGGGATCGGAGGCCTGAAACCGTGTCGTATGGTAGACGTGCTCCAGCTATCTCGGAGAGTGCCCGGATGATCTTCCAGTCGTCTCTGGCATCACCGACGGTTGGGACGGCAGGTAGGGTCTGTTGCGAGCATCCTTCGGTGTTTTCGTATGTCCCTTCCTTCTCGGAGAATGCTGATGCCGGGAGAATGACATTGGCACGGTACACACTCTTGTCACCGTGGTGACCTTGGTACACGACGAATGCGTCTTTGGGGATCTTCTCCAGGTCAACATCATCAGCACCCATAAGATAGACGAACTTGGCCGATTTGATGCTTTTGCTCGACTCGGGAACCAGACCAAGGTCGAGAGCAGCAGCTTGGGCAGCATTGAGAAGCAGGACGTTGTAACCGTTCCAGTCCGATCTAATGACATTGCCGCTGTTAGCAATGGTCTCGACAGTGGAGAAGATAGCTTCTTTGTCTTCTCTCTCGAAGAGTCCTGCACCGACAACTATGGCTGGGTTCTTGGCGTTTTTAAGAACAGAGCAGAATGGGTGTCGTCCCTCGGCGATCTCGACAAGAGTATCGGGGCCGGTTCCAAGATGCTGGCTATCGTAGTTGAACTCGGAAGGAGGACCGACATAGCCAACTTTAGCGTTATTCGCTCTGACTGTCTTGTGGATTCTTGCGTTTACCATAGCAGCTTCAACTCTTGGCTGGGAAATTCAGAATCCAAGATACAAGTTAGTGCAAATCTATGGAGTACCATTATACAAGAAACAAAGCACGTCAACCATCCTCCTACATGAAACTACAGAAGAGATCGAGTAAACAAGATTATCTCGCAAACTACAGAAGGAACTAAGACACATCCATCTAACACTAAAGAAGTCGATAGCATTTTTTGTATAGTTCTCATTTCTCAAACATGAAACTTATAAGAATTAGGAGTTAACAGTTTCAGATTACTTTACCTGTGTGCCAACCAGGAGGAAAGCATCAGCCTTCTCAAGGTCATTGATGCCAGTGTTCATGATGTAACTAGATCGAAGATCAGCACCAGAACTAGAGCCATTTCCTTCGCAGGAAATATTGTTGGACCCCATTTTGTTCAAGAAATCTTTCAGGGCCATCATGGACTCAGCATCAGAGAGCTGACCAGCAATCCCGACAATTTCTTCAGCTTTAACCTGATGGATCACTTCAGCAACAACTGCTAAGGCATCACGCCAGCTCACAGTTTTAAAGCGTCCATCAGATGCTCGGATCATTGGATCATTGAGTCTCTGCCTCTTCAAACCATCATAAGAGAACCTAGTCTTGTCCGATATCCATTCTTCGTTTATTTCCTGCAGCAGGCCAGTTTAACTCTATGAACAAAGATGTAAACAATTCATCTGGAAGTTATTTATGAGACACGGTAGGTGATAGATTTATGAATATCCCAGCAGGAAAGAGGTAGATTTTTCGATATCTTTCTTTGAGCCTTGTTCATGTACTATTGCTGTTACATGTCTTAGCAAATATATAACTAATTAGCAACAAGTGTTGGCAAATTTAGATCACGACTCAACAATTAAATTAAGTTCATTTCGTGGTTCCAGTGTACAACTTAGGATTGTACAACCTGCATTTCAAATCTCTCAGCTACCAAAAACTGAACTCTGTGAAGTCACAAGTATTAGACTTTGACGTTTGATGGAAAGAGAATATGTTATGTAAGAACAGTAAGCGTGGTGAGTTATGAGAGATTATCAATATTTACCTCATTTAACCTCGGAAGGATGCGCATAACCTCCGGACCTCTGCTATCTATCCGAATGTTGGATCCAACAGCATCACTAACATCAATGCTCTCTGTTCCCTTTAGTTCCCAATTTCTTGCTTTAAATGCAAATGGTTTTGATGTAAGAGCACCTACAGGACAGATGTCTATGACATTTCCAGAGAGTTCACTGGTCATTAGCTTCTCTACGTAAGTCCCAATTTCTTCTCCGCTGCCACGACCTAACATGCCAAGATCCTGAGTACCAGCAACTTCAGTTGCAAACCTCACACACCTGTTAAACCGAAAAATATGTTCGATCAACCTAACATTTAGAAGTTTGTTCAGCAGAATTAAGGCTATGTTATTCAAACACCGGTCCAATTAGTGGTCAAATAATTAGAAAAATAAAAAGATGGCTGAGTATACATTGTTCATGATTTAAAATCTAGGATGAAGTATGGACAAGTAAATGTAATAAACCTCAGACCTTGTACACTGGATGCAACGTGTCATAACTGTCTTGACCAGAGGGCCTAAATTCTTATCAACCACAGACCGCTTCATTTCAGTAAACCTGCCTCGATCAGAACCGAATGCCATGGACTGATCCTGAAGATCACATTCTCCACCCTGATCACAGATAGGGCAATCCAAAGGATGATTCATCAACAGGAATTCCATCACCCCTTCACGTGCCTTCTTTGCCAAAGGCGTATCAGTTTTAATCTTCATCCCTATAGTAATTCAATAATCACTGACATATCAGATCCAACTAGACAAGATACATATGGGCCAAATGGTAATGCATGTAAGAATATACTTTAAGGAACAGTAGTCGGTGTGTAGTATATTATTATTTACAGTAATACAATATTCGACTATGTGCTTAAACTGCTGGATGCCATTCACTTAAGGTTTACACTGTTCGACTCTGCAACTGGTTTGCAGGTCCAGAATACATATATGGGATAACTTATTATACTTAAAAGGACATACATTTTGAAAGTAGCCTTGGTGTCTAAGATCCTAAGAGCTCCTGATAGTCTAGCAGAAGATTCTCAAAATTTAAGCAAGAAAACTGACATGATAAGCTTTAACAGGCTCATGAAAAGGTTGAATGGATGTTAATTGTCCATGGATTTCTCGATGAATCATTAGCAGTGATCAGTAAAACTTTATAGTTACACAACCACTCTAATGAAACAATGCAGAGAATACAGTTACATTCAGCAAAGAAGTCAACCACCATTTCAGAAGCTTCACACTACAGCTGCTATGATCATAAACAAACCGATCTTCGATGTTCTAAATTCAAAGAAAACGGAAACATTATACGGACAATGAATCAAGAGTGAAAACCACCACTCGATTGAATTCCACAATTTCCACTACTACCAATAAAATCACAAATATTCACTAAAACCTAATCAGAATTCAACAATCTCCACAACCAATAGATCAATCAATCAATCAAAAATCAAAACAACGAACAAAGAATAAAGAGGCGGACAACGAACCAGGAAGAGCAGGCATAGCGCAGGACGCAACAGGCTTAGGCGACTTCTCCACCTCAACGAGACACATCCTACAGTTCCCAGCGATCGACAGTCTGCTATGGTAACAGAACCTCGGGATATCAACTCCGGCCACCTCGCAGGCCTGGAGAACGGTCATCCCCTTAGGGATTTTCACCGGATATCCATCGACGAACACCTCGATCGCGTCTTCCGGGTTCGAGAAGTGCACTCTGGCTCCCGCCACCGGCGTCCGCGGCGGGAGATCTGGAGTCGGCTCCGGAGCTGCAGCGGAGGCGGCAGCCTCGGGGATTGGAGCTCCGGCTTGGTGACGATTGAGCGGAGGAGGAAGAGATTCCTCGGGGAGACGTGGGGCCTGAGGACCCGCGAAGCTAGTAACCCTAATCCCATCGGATTGTCGGGACTCAGGAGATCTGAAGGTGGTGGTGATGGAGGAGAGTGTGCGTGTGTTCGACAGAAGAAGGGGGGAAATGGAGGAACAAGAAGAAGAAGCTCTGTGGTGTTTGGATATGGGGGATTTGGCCTGCGATTTGGGGGATCGTTTGGGATCCGGCGGATTTTTGTGAACCGACCCGACCCGGGTTCTGTGGTCTAAGGCCCTTTTTGCGCTTACGTGGGCTTTTTGAGTCCACATCTTTAATGGGAACTCATTCTTCATTAGCTATGAGATAAAAATTTCGATGATTATGATTAACCATTGTGATCATGATCAATATACATAATAATTTGGATTAAATAACTATTAATGATAATCATAATTGCGACTAAAATTCTCAGTAACAATTTGATGGACTCGTTGGGCGAACTAACCAGTTCTGAGTCGGTTAGACTGCTTCAGCTATCCAAAAATACCCAAACCGCTTAGAGCACACCTGAGCTTCCCAAGTGTGGCGCTCAAACACCAGCCTAGTGGGTTGGGGGAGCCCAAATGGAAAGCCTTAGCTGCCTAGGGTTTCCTCCGCCAGAACTCTAGTATGACGTGACAAAATCTGGGAGGTTCACCCTTAAGCTAACGACAATGATCGCCCAGAGTCCATTCACTGATCAGAGGAGCCCACCTCGGCATGTACAAGCTATAAATAATGACTGTTAGTCTAGTTGTAGGACAAACTAATACTTTTACAAGGAACATTCTCTCGTTACGTACACACTACCCCATCGTTCTTCATTATCCATATCTCATATTATTGCATCTAAACTCGCTACCATATCTCACACTTTTCCTACGAGATGTCTTAGATGAGGGTCAAGTGACTAAGGATGACGAGGCAGTTCCCGATCTATTGTTCAAACGATTAGTGATGAACACAATTATAATTACGACTAAACTATTTATGATAAAACTCTCGGTGCAGTTATAGTTGAGTTTATAACCGTCACTATCATCATCACAATTAAACGCAAACACAACTAACAATCATCCTCTATTCACGGTTCCTAATTACGATTTAAACAAAGCTCTCACCATGGCGAAGATTGTTTTCGATCACGATAAAGTACAGTTTAAACAGATCTCTCTCTATGGCGAAGATTGTTTTCGATCACCGTGAAGTCAACGACACCGAGTTGAACCAAATCTAACGATTTTTATTGATGATAATGATTTCTTGCGTTACAATCCAACTCTAGAAAGTTGAACCTTACAATGTCAAGTAGTATATATAAATCTTATATATTACTATTATCAATCATCCATGCCTATCTTCTCCAAAAGCATCTTTCTTGATAAACAAGGCACTTAGACATATCATTCTCCACCGCACGATATGGATTCATCGAGGCGGGTTCAACCGATCATTTACTCCATCGACGAGATACATAAGACTTCTTACGAGCCTGAAACCAAGTCGCTCAGTGAGCTCAAAGGCGAGCTGTGCCCGTGAACCATGGCGTCTCTCCATAGAGACATTCCTGTAACAACACAATTTCAACTCGGTCAAGGAATAGAAACCGGTTTTGGGACGACGGTTTGATCCGAGTCAAGAGGGATTGGTACTAGTAAGCAGTACCTATCCATGAGAGTAAACCAATTGTTGTTGCAAGGAAGAGTTCTTTGCTTACTGCACAGAAACTGTAAAACAAGATTGGCATTGTTAAAGTTGTTGACGACGGTTCTCGATACCAAAGATGTCGAAAATGCGAAAAGTGGACTCACCAGTACATGCATACGATGTTTCCATACCCGTAAAAAAACGAGGCCCAACATGAACCGGTGAACCTGCACCAGAAAATCATAGAAGATCGATTTTTAGACCAACTTCAATAGGCCAAATGGAGCAAAGGCATTGGCTTGTAATTCACGAAAAGGCGAGGCGTGATGCAAGATTTGGAAGAAGTTTATTACCACATCAGATCACGAATGAGGAGTGCTCGTGGAATCATGAGTCCATTTCCTATCATGGCAAGCAGCATCGAGGAAGCTGATAGACCTTTGATGTTTTCGGGTCGGAGGAAATTCGTCCACTGAATGTGATAGCCAACAGCTCAGAGATGAATTTACATGAACCATCCTAATCATAAACCAAGGAGGAAAAGTAGAAACTTTGGTTACCATAAATGCTACTGGCATCCACATGAAAAGAAGAGTTGCAGTCCATCCAGATAAAGCCCCTACGATCTTGACACCTTTCTCCGAGAGTTTGCCAGCCCGTGCCTGCAAGATTTATGAACATTAGTACCGAAATGGCTGATCTCGAATGCTGTGTTTAATGTGCCTAGAATTACGTAGTCCTGTTCGGAATAGTTGATTATCAAAGACCCTCTCTTTGTCGAGAAGAGGGAAACTAGCAACACGATACAAAATATTCAACTCAGGTTGTGTTGAGTTTTCTACTTGTGAGTTTCTTCAGCTTAAGGTCATTAATCAGAAGCAAAGAAGTTATTAAGCTTAAAATTATCAGCTGGTGCAGAATCAAACTGATAACTTTGCTAACTATGTATATGTTGGTCGATAATTCGAACTGATTCATGATGCAAAACAAAAATATTACCATGATAACAGCTGTTAGAGCTAGAACAAACGATATTGTGCCAGGCAAGATACTACTAGGCAGGTACGGCACGAACGTAGTCCACATCAGCTGCACTCAGATCCAAACAATCGATAAATGCACTAAAGTAAACATATTTGAAAGACACGCAACCAAAAAACCTGAGAAATCAAGATCACCTGAGGAAGAACGGAGATGCCACCTACAGTAATGAAGTCTTCCCAGAATTGCCAAATTCCAGCACTAAGCTTGCCTAAGTAGTACAATAAATTGAGTAACAGCCCAACCCAAATAACAGCTGAGCTAGCAACAAACTGAGGCATGGGCATTGCTTCTCCCATGGCAAGCTGTGTCAACACTATGTAGCTGGAAACCACTCCCAGTGTTTGCACCACTGCCGCTTCTGTCTCTCTTTTCTTGGCGAAGTATGATAGAAGTGACACATTTCCCAACAAACCCGTCAGCAATCCCTGCAAAAATTAGAAGCATATTCTTCAGCCATGGATATCAGAGTCCCAGTGTTATAGCTTATGCAAGACCCGTCTGACCCATTCGTGAGCCAGCAGACAAATTCGATGCATATTCCGGCATCCAATTATACAATTTCAGCATAACAAATGTCCAATGTTATAACAGATCTGAGACCCGTTTTAACATATCGTAATCCAGGAAGACAAATTCAAGGCATATTATCCATCATCTAATAATTCAGGTATAGCAAAAAACAAAGGTCTGGTAGACCTCGGTTGATGTGTTTGTAAGCTCGACAGATAGTTTGAAGACATATTTCTATATCCAGTCATACATTTTCAGCATAAAGAAATTTCCAATGTTACAACTGATACAAGTTTGACCATGTCATAGGCCAGACAGACAGATTCAAATGTATGTTTCAGCTTCCAGTCATACAGTTTCAGCATAACAATTGTTCAATGTTGCAATCAGAAGCACAGAATGATTCAAAGCATATTTCAAGATCCAATCATAGTATTATACAGTTCTAGCATAACAAAGGCTCACCGTTAATACGGAAGCGATATATCGTTTGATCATGTAATAGGCTCGATAAGCATATTCAAGATATATTTCCATATCCAATCATACAGTTTCAGCAAGGCTAGACAGACAGATTCAAAAGTACATTTCAACGTCCAATCATACAGTTCCAGCATAGCAATTGTTCAATGCTGTAATGGAAGCGAGATATCATCGTTTGATCATGTCATAAGCTCGGCAAACAGATTCAAGGAATATCCTAAACGTCTAAACATACAGTTCCAGAAGGCTAAAATGCAGCACTTACGAGCCAAGGGACTGCCAGAAGGGCAGCATTGTTTCCTGCGGCGAGGTTCTGAGCGTTGAGTTTGATCTGAGGCAATTGCAGTAGCAAGAACGGGAGGTTTGCAGCTGCCGCGAACTTCGCAGTCCAGGAATCCCATTGTTGAAAGCTCTCGGTTTTCTCTATCTCCACCGCTGGATATTCCTAAGACAAAATCCCCGCGAAATCGGAGGAGATCAGAACAGAGGAAACACTAAACACGAATCAAAATCGAGTAATGGCGGGAGGCATAACTGCTACCTCGTAATTCGTTTGAAGAGGACGAGGAACGTCTGATTCGAGAGCGGAAGGAGAAACGGAGCGTCGTCGGAGATGCAACGGAGCGAAGGAGTAGCCGACGGCGGACGATTTCCGGAAGGAAACAGCTGGAAATGACGAGGAGGAAGAAGCAGATCGCCATGGAGGAAGAGAAACGGAGCGAGAAGGAGGAGGTAGAAGAGGATTGCGGATCGAGAGTGTGAGAGAATTTGCCGCCATTTTCGAATCAGAGTGAATAGAAAGAGGAAGAAGAAGAAGAAGCGAGCTGAGTCAGTTGAAGTGAATAAGAAGAAGGAGCATAGGGATGGGAGAAATGGGGAACTGTGATGGACGGAGAAGCATGCGGCGGAAGCGGTGCCGGAGCTGCGGCGGAGGAAGCGGCCGGAGAAAATGAATGAGAGAGAGGGAAATTAATTATGGCCTAAAGGGAGGGGGGGATGACACGTGGAATTATGGATACTAGAAACTCGGATATTTTTTGTCCTTTTCGAGTAGGGAGATTTTTATTTGTTTTTTAGCGAAATGATTGACTAAAACAGTCACTGTTAGTTTTGTTTCTTGACAAAGAGGTCATGAATAGTCATCTTTTTGCAATCTAGTCCACTTGATTGTTCCGTGACTTGAAAATTCGACAACATGGAGACAGAATATTCTTCATAAACTCTAAGCACGGCGTTAGCAACTCTGAGGGTTTGATGTGACGACCAAGTTTAACGATATTAGGTCATGTAAAGAAGTTATGTACACTTAACGAATATAATCGTACTAATGACTGACTGTCACTAGTGTGATTACTCCCAGTGGACCATCAACAAATGCAGAATGACTGACCATGAAACGTACTTCTGTCTATAACGATATCACACCGTTATGTTGTTTGCTAATAAGTTCATTCTCCATTGCACTGTTTTACATTCGACTTCATTTACGTGCAAAACACATGTTTTACCCTCGGGTTCCCTAGACTGTGGTCTAACCCTCTTGTAGGTCGAGATCTACAAGAGTAGATTCGATCAGTTCCAACACAGGGTTTCAAAAATTTCATCCAACTGAATCTCAAACCCCGAAACAACACATGTTTCAGCCTCGAGCTCCCGAGATCATGGTCTAACACCCTCTTGTAGGTCGACGCCCACAAAAGCATATACGATCCAATATTCGATCATTTTCAGCCCAGTGAATTCAAAATTTCATCAAACCTTGAAACCATCCTGGATCCGCCACGCGATAACACCAACAAAGCACATTCCTCAACAGTAAATAATTATAAATTATAACACTACACAGTAATAAGTTAATAGTAGTAGTAGTAGTGTGTTGATCAAACTCTCTACCTGGTAAAAAAAAAACAATAACAGATTTTTAATCTCATATTTTTTTTGTTTTTCTGTTCTATATACACTACACAGTATTGTTTTATTTTTATTTTTTGCAAAATAAAAAGAAAAAGGAAAAAAGGTTGATTTAATTTAGGGTTTGAAAATGAGGGATTTCATCTTCTTCTTCTTTGCTTCAAGTTTGAGCTTCTCAAATGCAACTAGCCCAACTTGCCTCACTCTTTCCCTTGATAACCCTATGCTGTTTAACCAAACAAAACCCTTTCTGTTAGAATTCAAAGCATTGAGTAACAAGATAGCTAATGCTTTTTTAACCAGGGCTGGAAATACGGTTACGGTTAATGGTGTAATCACTAACCATGCGGTTAAAACCCACGAATTTACTAGACTCAACTCAACCCCGCTCGAAACCCAACCGGCTAACCGTGATTGCTATCCCAAGTTAGCCAACTCGACCTTTCTTTTGCACGGTTCCCAAGACTACCCGATTTCCATCTAGCCAGTCCTACGGTTTAGGGTTAACCTAGTTATCATGTCAACCAGACCACTATACCAATTGCGGTTAACGAGTCACCGTATTAGGTAAATGGGTCTGGTTAATCGTTTTATACTTGTACCATAGTAACTATTTCGGTTCAAGAATAACCATTTTGGTTTAACTCATCCCACAACCGTCTATTCCATTTCGGGTAGTTACCACGTCAACTGGACCACAATACCAAATGTGGTTAACGAGTTACCGTATTTAGGTAAATGGGTCCGTTTTATACCATAGTAGCTATTTCGGTGCAAGATTAATCATTTTGGTTCAACCCACCAAGCAACCGTCTATTCCATTTCGGTCTAGTCTAGTTACCGCATTAAGCACACCACGATAGCCGTATTGACCATTTCAGTTCAAGACTAACCATTTTTGTTGACCGTACTTAGGCAAATGGGTATGCTTAACCGTTTTATACCCGGACCATATTGACCATTTCAGTTCAAGACTAACCATTTTTGTTGACCAAATCACTTAACAGCCTACTCAATTTCGGGTTAATCTAGTTACTACAAATTGTGGTTAACAAGTAACCATATTAGTCAAATGGGTCTGGTTAGCCGTTTTATACTTGTACCATAGTGACTATCTCGGTTCGAGATTAACCATTTTGGTTCAACCCACCACGCAACTGCCTATTCAGTTTGGTTACCCTATTAGCCATACCCGCAATCCCGGTTGTGGTTAACAGGTAACCATATTAGTCAGATGGGTATGGTTAACCCTTTCGTATTGTACCCGTACCATTATCCAGCCCTAACGGTAGTAACTACAGAGAAACAGAATGTATTACTGACCGTTTACTGATGTCCTCCCACGTAAGGCATTTACCGCCGAGGCCATGGTAGAGTCGTATGATCTCTCGTTCTCGTGGATTAAGAGTCGTATCGATAAGTTTGTTCACTTCCTCCTGCAAAGAGGAAACAACACAATACTTAACTTGATGTCATTTGGTAATGCTTCTAGTCTAGTAGTGTCAAGAACCGTTGCATTTTAATAACTCGAGTTGTTGGGGAGGGTTCTGAATGAATCGTAGTAGTAAGTTGATATGAAGTGTTCTTTATTACCTTAACTGCCCATTGATATACTTTATGCCACGGGTTGTTCTCCACGTTTTCATCTGCCATGTACTGGAAGAAGAAGAACATATGTCAGCAATGGTGGAGAAATGAGAAGGCATTCATTCTAGGTTTCAAACTCACATGGTGAAATGATGCTCCAGGAACACCATCAAAAGAAGGGAAAGCTTCTCGATCTAGCGAAACCATCCTGGTGTCAGCCTCTGTAGCATTCCTCACTTTCCTCTCCGACATATTCAGCATCTTCGCGATGCTCTGCAAATTTCGTTGAAAGCATCGAGCTTCAGTATGATGGTAACGAAAAGGAGTTCAAAAAACTATGTTAAAAACAACTTTATTGAAATGAGGTTTACCTCAATGGTTGGATCAATTCCTTGCTCTTCTAGTTTGATCCTAGCATTCCTTATCCGGCTTAGCCTTCCATGAATATGATTAGGAAGCTGAAAGGCACTCGTGTTCTCAAGAAAAGCTTTCGAGACGCCCTACATCCACAATCGAAAACCGGTAAGCATATGAAGGAGTTTCAATCAAAACTGCAGAACTTTGTCATTTCTCACCTGACGAATCCACCAATAGACATAGGTCGACATCTTGAACCCCTTCGAGGGATCGTACTTCTCTATTCCACGCAACAACCCGATCAGACCTCCCTGTATAAGAATGTTAGTTAAACAACAGAAAAACCTGCCAAAGTAATATTGGATTGCTTGCAGTACAAGTAAATGAAATGTCCAACCTGAACAAGGTCTCCCATTTTAGCACCCATTTTGTTGTATTTTTTAGCTATGGACATAACGAGGCGAACGTTGCTCATAGCCAGCTTCTCCCTTGCCAAAGAGAAGGCAAACTGTCTCGAGTGCAGTTCAGACCGGGATATCCTCAAGGATTTCGCGAGTTGTTGTTCGGAGGGATCGCATCCCAATCTATCTCTCAGCCTATTAATTAAGTAAACCAAAAGACACATCACATCTTTTATCCTTGTATAGGTACCAGGTACAAATGACACAATTTTTCTTCGGTGCTGACACCCTTTTTGTTCGCCATGGCGGACAGGCTATCTAGTGTTATTCGAGTGTTATTTGACTGTTACAGTCAAATAACACTCGAATAACATGTTACGTAGGTGACTGTTACCTGAATAGCAGGTTACGTAATCACTCGAACAATAAGTTCCTTGAGTGTTACTTGAGTTTTACCTAAATAACAGTCGAACAACATGTTGTCTGAGTGTTACTCGATTTACTTTTGTGTTACTTGAGTGTTATCTGAATAATAGTTAAATAACACTCAAATAACACTCGAACAACAGGTTACCTAGGTGTTACTCGAGTTACTCCCGTGTCAGCTGAATAACAGTCCAAATAACACTCGAACAACAAGTTACCTTGGTGTTACTCGAGTGTTACCCAAACAACAGTCAAATAACACCCAAATCTCGAGTAACACCCGAGTAAGGTAACATGTCAGCCATGACGGACAAAAAAAACATATCAGCACAGAAACAAAACTGCAATTGACAATACCGGGTACAATGAAGATGTTCCAATTACCTGGATTGACGTTCTTCCAACACAAGACCAGCTTTGATTATACTAGAGAGGTGCACAACTTCAGCATGAGTGAGATACTCTTCACTCACCGAACCACCATTCATGTAACCACGGCCCAACCGCTTATTCATCAATTCCGGGGTGAACCCGGCATGCATCGCCATCGCAGCGTTCAATCCTCCCCCCGAATTGCCCTCGGCGGCACCTTCCCTCTTCCTGTTAACTCTCCGTTGTCGTGCAGAAACACCGGAGCTCGCAACTGTGACCTCTTCCTTCTTCTTCTTCACTCCTCTCTTTTTATCATCAGTAGTCTCGAATGAGATGTTCCATTGCTTCTCCAGTAGAGACTTCTGCAGCAACACTAGTGCTTCCATGTCAAGATCGAAACTTTCTTCTTCTTCTCCTTCTTCTTCATCGTCTCCTCCTTCGTATTCGAAATCGATCCATGTTGATGTTGTTGAAGGAAGAGAAGCAGTGTCCACTACATGGTCCTTCAGGGCCTTGATGGAATGCGTGCTAGGCTTCGAAGGCTTATAGCCATGACCATAATTCAATGATGACGATGATGATGATGCAGAACTTCTCGCAACCATGAAGCTTCTCGTCGAAGAGAACTGAGAGTGAGCTGATGATGATGATCCATGTTCAGTGTTGGCATTGTAAAGCTTCTCGGGAGGATCGGAACAGTAAAAGAAGGACGAATTCAAGAGTCTCTTCCCTGGAGTGAGTCCAATGACTGCAGCAGTTGACATCATATGGCCTTTCTTTCTTTCTGTCTGTCTTTCTTTCTTTTCCTAGCCACTCTCAATAAGCATTACAAGCTTCTTATAACTTGTAGCCACAATTGGGAAATGAGGAATCAGTAGAGCTCAGCAGAAACAAACCTTCCTAACAAGCTTGACAACTTCTGTTCTCCCTTCTGCAATCAAACAAGAAAAAAGAACGAACAACCAATCAATATAAATCTCCACGAACATATACAAACCAATTTCCGAATCTCTCTCCCAACAACTCGAGTTATTGTGATGTAACAGTTCTTTACATAGTACCAAAGCGTTTTTCACTAAAAGATCCTGAAATCAAAGCGTTTTTCACTAAAAGATCCTGAAATCAAGCAGTCATGTACTTTATCCAAACCTCCAATACAACCAGTTCACTTAGCACAAGACTTGATACACATAAATGTAATCAATTGCTTATTTGAATCCTAAGTGCAAACTGAACATCCTATAAGTAGTATGGGAAAAACCCCAATACCCAACTGATAAAAATGACCAAAGCAGTTGAAGGAATAACAAGAAGCTCAAGAATTTGAAATTTAAACCCATCGCATGAAGAATTCCAGGAGCTCAATAGAACTGGGTAATGGAAAAAACTTCTAACACATGGCATACTGAACCAACCAGGAAATCTCTAAGACCGTTTAAATGCAAAATGTTTGAATCAAAGCAAGAGAGAAACAGAGAATAGAAGAGGAAAGTCCGCCATACCTGAAGGAGAAACCCAAATGGAATTAGGATCAGGAAATGGGGTAACAAACAGTGAAGAAGAACAAGAGAAGCTCTGTGTTGTTCTTGTTATGAGCTAAGGAACTGGAAACAACAACAGCCTCTCCTTTTTTGTGTGAATTTCTTCGTTTTTTCCGCCTATTATAACTGATTTTTCTTTCCCTCTGAGCAAATAATAAAATCCAGATTATGAAAGTAGATAGATCATAGATGGGTTGGGCTGAAATAGGAGAAATTTTGGGAGAGAAGAGATAAATAAATGGGGAAGCTGAGGTGAGGATTGGTTGCAACAGATATCGCTGTGGGGGCCCACATTTTGATCATCCTGATTCTATTTTTCTTCTGCCCAATTTTTCACCACTCTTTTTTTTATATATTATCTTTTTACTCCTTTCACTTTCAGTATTATCGCTTTTACTACAGGAATTTAATTTTTTTTTTGTCTGTATTTGTATTACGTTGAAAACAAGAGATATTTGGAGATGAAGTGATGGTTGGCCTAAAAATAGGATGCTGGATGCAGTGATGACTAGAGAACATTGGAGATATCAATGGGTGGGGCTCACCTTCGACGTGTGCTCTTGTGTCAACAAGAAAATATTCATCATAGTTTACAAAATATCTATGAGAAAACGCATTGGATTTATCGGTTGTTCGTAAAGTTGGAAGTTCGGTATAGACTGCATCTCATGGTTGGTCACTGGAGTAACGGAATTGAATCTTTCGAGGTTTGGATGATACGAATCCACATTCTATATGTAACAGAAGTTTGGATAAGGTTTGCATCCCCGCGTATGTTTCTGTTATTTTTTTTTTTCCGTGCTTTGCCGATATGAGATTCGTTTACCTGAAATGAAACAAAAGTAAACATCTAGAGGTGTGAACATTAGATTTTTGGAGTTTTATAATGGAAAATCTTAACTAGGCCTAGGTCCATCCACGTTGTGAGTACATATAGATTGATGTCTCTTTTTTTTATTCAGGGCTGGAAACTAACCAGCCCGTTTGAACGGGTACCTGTACCCGTTATTTTGCATATGAAAACACTAGCCGTAGATAGATAGAACGGGTACCCCAAACCCGTACGAGTCTAATAACAAACAAGTGACCCATTCTAACCAAACTCGCTCTCGGATTCACGGGAAAAGACACTCATTCACACGTCTTGATCGATCCATTGTGGGTTGTGAATACCTAATACCCCACACATGTAAATGTCAGAGGTAATATCTGCAAGTTCCTGAAATCCAAATCGATCGAATTCGGATAAGCCGTTTTTGGGTCAAATTGGTCACAATGCAACAATACAAGGTAGGCTAAAGGGATGGAGAACTGGAATCGATCTCCCTAACCTAGTAAGCCACGGGCTGACTCCATTGTCCGCATAGCGAATCGTCGGAGACGATTGTTCCAAGACCTCACCCAAGACGAACCCACCACTCGATCAAACTACAAGTACCATTGTACCAATATCGATCCAGGGGAAACTATAAGTACCAAAATTCAAAACTACCGGGGAGATTAACCTAAGCATTTATTCTCTGTTTTCTTATGATCAGCATACCTAACACCATCTAATTGCACATCCAAGCTTTAAACAATGGCGGAAAGGTCGCATGATGATATATATACTGCTGCAAGAAGAGGAACTGCCACCCAATGTAGGCAAGTCTAGGTTTCGAACAGCAGCTTAAAATCTACGGGAAATCAACCCATGCAAGATTGTGTACGTAGAGGAAAAGAACATTCTAACCTAGATCACCCCTACAATCGTGTCTAGTACGTGAACTAATGTAAAAACAGGACAAATTCAACAATAGGCAGACAAATTAGATAGATCGAGAATGGGACGAACACATGTAACGAAACCTGACAAGTGATCTGTGATTTGATAGGAACCTCCTGGATTTGTCATCTCGTCGTTGTGACGCCGCTGCTACTGACATTAGTATCCTGAAACTACTGCAAACACTTGCATAACCCAGTTAGATTCTTCAAAAGCTCAAAAAAGGCAATCGGAAATCATGAAGATCAACATTAGGAGGAAAACGAGACGTGGGAAAGAATAAGAATAACCAAACCAGAATTTGAAATTTGATTGCACATGTATAAGTTACCATCAAACGAAAAAGACACATCACAGCTTATATAGATGCAAGAGCAATGAATGAGGATGAGGAAATTTTCCTAGCATCAGTCCACAAAGGCTAGTGGACAACTGAGTACAGACTTTTCCTTTTTTCCTAACATTCAATACATGTGTCTCTTGCAGCAAAAGAATCAAGCTGATACCGATAAAAAAACTACACAATTCTTCCATGATCTTTCCTTCCTCGAGATGTCGGAGGAATGCTTGTTCCCGGGTAATTGGACCTACGCCCTACAGCATAACGTGAGCAAGCATGTATATATTAGAATTAGGCCATACCATCATCCTACAACTACCTAACAAGGAGAAGTTAAAACACTGCAACGACAAAAGAAGTGGCCTTTCAAGGTGAGTCGGGACGTACCCCACGGAACGGCATTGTTGTAGGAACTGCTGCTTGGAGAAAGCGGACCGGCAGAGCTAAAGCTGGACTGTGGGGGCTGAACCTTGATATGATTCCAGTCCCCGCTATAAGGAGGTCTTCCATGATTGTTCCGAGGAATGGCCTGTTGTCCAAGTCGGCTAGGAGAATTCTGCGAGAGATGGGGTGTGAAATTGGGAGGGTTTGACATTGCACGGCCGTAGTCGTGTGCTGAAGGAGGGCTTCCCACATTGGCATGCGAAAATGATTGCATATAACCATTTTGTCTGGTGCAAGAGATGAATAACACGACAGAAATCAAATTGCAAGCCAAACCAAACCAATGATTCTCACAAATAGGTACCAAATCTACAACTCTGCGTTACTACAACAAGTACCAGTTTGTAATATGTCCATAAATCCTTTGGAGCGTAAACACTTACTCTATCAATCACAAAACAATAGAAAACAAAGTTTAGGTTGATAGACATACCTCTGAATTAAAGAATGCGAGCTCTGATTTGTGGGATGGCCGATCTTTTTTGAATAGCCGACCGATTGCCTGGGCCAAGATTGACGCCTTTACTGAATTCAGCACTTAGGGAGCTGACATCAGAATCATCCTCTTGCAGAAGAAGTTCATCACTGAATCATGCAAATAGTCAAATACAAAAAAGGTCATTAAGCTTGTGCAGTGTAGTTTAACTAATTTTTCTTGTTGTTCTCTTGACATGGTTTAAAAATGACCTAACAATGACTAGATCTCATATCCTATTGTGATTTCAAACAATGTATTTGTAACAAGAAAAACAGAAGAAATACGCCCACTTCTCACCTGTAATTGGGATCCCAATCTCCGGGATCTGGCAACGATAGGTCATCCTCAAGCTTTTCAAAATCTGATCCTGAGCCTTGTGAAGATGGAATGCTATTACCAGATTTCAAAGAGCCCGGCACATTCTGAAACGAAGACTGACCTGGGGCAAAATTACCCCCTTGTTTCTGCATCCAGCTTCCACTACCTGAAGTTGGCAGCTGATGGGATGGTTGACCACCATGGAATGAGGCACCTCCCTCAGCTTGACTAGTGCATGGTTTCTCAAAATGTTGTCCCTTCCAATGTGGAGATGAACCCTCATGAGACTGAGTGCTACCTGAATACCCCCAATTTTTCTTCCTGTTAAATTGCGGAGCTGCCGTCATCTTACTCAAGGGTGATCCATGGCAACTATTCCTCACAGGGAAGGTGGACCGTAATGTCCAGGAGAACCAGTGGAAACCTGACTGTATGAGCCCGGAGGAGTGAACTGTGACGGGCTTGCACCAAGTGCAAAAGGTGCGAAATTCCCTGCCGAGGGGCTTACACCAAGACCATTCCCATGTGGATGTTGGACATATCTCCGTCTTGCATCAGGGCTACTGCCGAGCATAGGCTGACCATGCTGAGCATGCATGTGCATTCCAGAATGATTAACAGGTGAATAATATGCAAACATGTTGTTGCCATCACCATAACTCCCATAGCTATTTCCAAGACCAATGGTATCATTATAGCTTCCATGACTTCCAACGCTACCATAACTACTCGCATGAGAATATGGAACCATCGGAAAATGTGGGCTGTTATGCGAGGCAAGCCTTGTCTTGCCTTGAACCTGAACAAAGAGCAAATACATTGTCATTCATTACTACTAGCATAACCACTTTAGTTGTATTTCTGTCCATCTACCATAAAACAAAAACAAACAGCAATAATTTTTTACATCTCTTTTCAACAGGGGGGTTGTAAATTCAAAATATCGAGATACAGGAAAGAGAGCAATTACATTGGGAGATAGACCAGCAGCAAACCAATGCCCGCCGCCAGGATGATGGTCCACCTTGATAGTCTGAGAAACAGGCTGCAAACACAGTGATACATAGAAAATAGTATTAGTGAGCCTCACTTCAAAAAGGGTGTCATAACTTTAACTAAAATGCATCTGTTTACATAGGGTCTTCGAACAAAATATAGACAGTATAGATTAGTAAGGTCCTAGGTCACCTGGTAAGTTTCATCAGAAAAAATTATGACACTGAATAAAACTATGAAAATCATTTGCAATGGCATATGATGTTAATAAATACATATACTGTAGGACATACCATGCGAGGGGACTCGGGAGGAGGCTTATAAGGGCATGTAAACGGTTCTCCTGTAACAAACGGATGCTTTGATGCCTGCAGAATAATTACTTTGGTTAATGCTATTGCTTCAAGCCTTTCAAAATCTATATTAGCAATGCTAATAGAGTTCAACTCTGTGATCAGAATATAGACATCTCAAAAGCAATTTGATTACCTGAAAGGGTGACCATCTTTTTGCAGGATCAAACTCAACAAGTCCCTTCAAGAAATCAATCAGAGATAATCGTATTTGACGTTCTGGTATACATAGAGAAAACATCAGAAACTTTTTCAATGCCAAGAAAAAAACAAAACAAAGACATTCGATAAAGATTCATTTGTCCAAACATACCTTTCTTAATATCTTCTTGAGCTAAGTTCTTCCTGTAGGGGTAGCTTGTGACAATAGCCTCAAGGTTCATACGATTGAAATACTCTTTACCCACGGGTGGCTTCTTCAATTCTCTCTGAAAATAAATCAGTACTCACCAATATAAGAAATCCACAGGTGACAAAGGATAGCAATCTCATGCATCTATATAAAATAAATCAAATTATAAGAGATAAGATCTGGTTGGATGTAACATCCGAAATTTCATATGAAACTTACAGCTTCATATTCTTCTATTGTTAGTGCTTGATAAGTACTTCTGCCACCTGACAAGGCTTCAACGCCCTCTAAGTTACAAGCGCTACCAATGCATTTGAAGAACTTGTTGGTGTTCTTTGCCTCCTTCAGCACATAATCTGGAGGTTGTTCTCTACGCCATTTCAACAAAAGAGACAAGAATTCATGGAATAGTAAGAGCAAAACAAGCAAGAAATCAGTCCACATTGTCCCTTTATTAAATAATGAAAATTAAAGTGGATCAAACCATGTAAAGGAAAGCAACACGGCGATGAGATTGCGGACTTAAATCATAGTACACTGATAAAAGTTCCAAACCTCATAGAGAGGCGAGGTTAAATCCTAAATTGACTTGTATAGGTTGTAAAGAAAATGTTGGGCTTACTTTAGCATTTTACAATTTTATCCAACCGAGTTCAAAATTATGAAACTTGTTTTTTTTAATATTGGTAAATTGCACAATAAACATGGTTAAATGCCCTCAACTGATTGGTGCAAACTGTTAAGGATGTTCAACTGAAAATAAAAAATGAAGAGCAATGGTTAGAACCTTAGATACCCAATACAGGGGAGTACTAACATATACAGAAGATAAAAAACCATTAGGTATAAACAAGCAAGCTATAAGACTTGCAAATGAAGAGGCAACAAATGGGAATGGAACAATTTCATGAAATTCGTACAGAAATCTAATAGCAGAGCAATAGCGAAAAGCAAGACTCAAGTAGTCACCTTGTATAAAGTGGTCCCAGATTTTAGCTGATCAAAGTATAATATTAAGGAACTAACACTTTGCTGGCAAAGAATGAGAAACTTACCCTAGTATCTCAATCATTCGCCTTAACAAGTCAAACTCTGAGGCTCCGGGAAAGAGTGGCAACCCCAGAAACAATTCCGCAACAATGCACCCGAAGGACCACATATCGATCCCTGTAGTATATCTAGTAATGGCTAAGGTTCAGCCATAAGTTTGTCAAACTATAATAAAGGGCAGAAGAAAAATATCAAATGCAAGTATTCCTTCTAGGATGAAGTGGGGGAAGTTCTACTGAAGGATAGTGTGGTTAATGCCATCTTGAAATCAAACCAAACATAGTCAAAAGCAATGGCTGAAACTAGACAAAACTATCAGTCTCATCAACCATGTTTTCATAACTTTCAAAACTTGAAAGCCGGGTACACAGTATCATTATGTTTGCTGATTTTGTAGTTATATAAGTTCTAACACGGTCCAAAGTGCAACTGATTCTAAAGCAACCACTTATATGTTGCATATTTACACATCCATTTATTCTTTGCACCCTTTTAGATACAAAACAAGGTGGCACACGGTGAAATGCTTATCACTGGAGCTTTTTGACCAAATCTACATCCTCTAAACTTGTACTTCCTGCAGTTCTCTGCATCAACCTAACTGAGATACTCTATAATCTTTTCACCTCGTGGCATTTTTTTAAACGTCGACCAGTACTTTTACTTCATCTGACAAATAAGTAATGGAAAATAAAAGAGAAAAACGTCAAAAATTTATTAAAGATACTGATAGCCAAGAAGCACTTCAGGGGACCTGTAGTAACGACTCTGCAAACAAATAGAAACACGCAAGTCGTGAGAGGATGGAGAAAGTATGATAAATAACGTCAGCCTAATATAAAGAAATTCGAGTGAACCTGAATATAAGAATAAACTGTACGATCCTCCATGCAGGCTGATCCAAAGTCAATTATCTTAACTTCTGCTGGCTTCAAACTTTATTTTCAAAGGTAAAAAGAGCATCAAACTGAAATGATTACATGTCATGGAGTGATTAATTAAAACCTCATTGTTTCAAGCCAATTACCTTGTGCACAAAAGAATATTTTCGGGTTTCAGATCACAGTGGATTATACCAGCATCTTTTAACAAAGCCAATCCACGTAAGATCTGGTAGACAGTTGAAAGGTTAAGAACGCAAGCCACTAAAATATGATGAAAAGTTGGAAATCTTCCAATAACAAAAGAAGACAATGTCATATGTTGTACCTGTTTGGAAAATAATTGCACAATGCTCAAAGACAGCCCCCTAAACTTATTTATCTTGATGAGCTCATACCTGGTAGCTGTGATTGGTCAGTGTGATATAATATAATATAGAATGCAAAAAGTTGTTGATGAACCATGTTTAGGCAATAGATTACAGTAAGAACACTGAAGAAAGGTATTCAGTCTTTCAGACCAACTTACAAGTTCGTATCTAGCAATTCAAAGCAAATGCACAGATGCCGGTGATGCACAAAGTAATCATAAATACGAACAATATGATGCTTATCTTCTGGATCATATTTCTTGTTTAACTGAAAAATGGAACAGAAAAACAAGCATCGGTACCAGACATAAAAGAAAGAATAATATGCAAAATAGTACCATAATTACCATTGTCAAAATAGATACTTCAACAAGTGCTTGCTGATAATAAGCTGGTTGGTTTTTAATTATCTTCACTGCAACGAAACTGTTAGTTTCTAGAACCCAGCATTTAGCAACCTGGCCAAAAGTCCCCTGCCCAAGGACATCTTTTACAATATATCTGCAGATGTCAAAGTATTAATCAATCCAATGGAGTGAAACTGTGAAAGAACTCAAACTAAATTCTTCATATCGTTGCAGTACATTAGGTAGCACTCTAAGGCTTTGGTATAAGATAAAATTAATTTACCTAGTTTCATAAACAACCTTGCACACTTGCTTAGAATAAAATACTAATGTTCAGGCTCACACAAGTTTTTATCAGAAGACAGACAATATGAACACATATATTGCATGAGGGAGAGGTGTTGGGCTTTCCAGGTCAGGGACACAATCATCAATTGGACGAAAGAAAAACCAGATAAACGGAAGACATTGAAGGAGTTCTGATAATCAATTGCTTCAGCCAGATCAAATATGAAGTTATTCGTAAAAAAACATCTCAGCAGTCAGACAGAATACTGTGTAAGACAATTGGACTTCATCCAATCACCAACACCAATTCAGCATGTACCATAGAATTTAAATAAATAAAAATTAATAAATTTGCAACAAACCATAGAGTGAGAAGAAATAAAGACAAAGTGTAAACTAACCTTCTTTGTGTCTCATGATTGAGCAAGGGGCAATTAACGCTCAAAATAAGGTCTGAGTTCGCATTATCATGGCCATCATTGAGAACTCCAGTTGATGGAGTGGTCAAATATCTCTTCGGATTTAAGTCTTCCGAATACTTAAACTGGGGATTGCACTTCTTATAAGTTTCAACTATGTCTTTGGTCAATCTTGCCACCAACTGCAAATCATAAGTCATCAATTAGCATAAACATTTGCATCTACGAAAAATGAGAGAAAAAACAAATATGATGAAAACTCCTATTGATTGAGTAATAGGTAATATAGTATAAAGAATGAATCCTGAAACAAAAAAGGGAACCTGCAGGCTAATGCAAACTACCCTTTGGTATATGATGTAGCAGCAATAGAACAGGACCCATAAAAATAGTGTAAATTTGGCATGTGACTAATACCATTTAGTACATTGAGGCATTGAGCAAGCAATACTAAGACAGAAGCAAAACAACATTGTCCTGCCAAAATCTAGTCCAGGACCAAAAAACATAAACCGACTATCCACAAACACCACTGGCAAGTAAAAAGATTATAAAGATATATTTCCATAACATAACCATATTAACCAACCAGTTCTTCTGTCAGGATTAAGCCACTCACTTCTAAAAACACCATACATTATGCATATCTCATGTTATCAGTATTGCATGCTTAAACACCACGTTGCTTTCAAAAAAGAGTGATACCATCATAGCACTGTAGCAGTAAGTAGGTAAATCTTAACCCGTGTAGTTGCTGCAAGGAATATCAGAAAGCACTAACATGTAGCCCTCACAACACAAAAGAGATGTGAATTATAAGTTTAGGATGGTTTGTAAACTATATCTACAGAAAGCTTTGCGACTGCTAACATATATGGCAAGAGAATGCAAGAGGCCGTACACCTCTTCTCATTGTTATCTGATCATCCATCATTGCTACTCTTGCTTTAATGCTTCCAAATTCATGAATGCATAAGTGCATCATATGATAAAAGATGCCAGCTCGTTCACAGAAAACAATAACCAAAGAAAGATGTGTTCTTTTGTTCAGGAAAAGATCATGCATTCCCCCACAAAGACTTCAATTACGTTCAATCCAACAACGCTCCTTGCAGTAATTACAGGAGAACCCTAGCTCCAATTTTCCTACTGAATCAGTGAATCTAGCTAGCTCACAACCATACAAATGCCATTAAGCATAAATTTCAAGACATTCAACCGATTAGTAAGAAGGCAGAGAACAACTTACAGGTCTCTTGAAAACAACACGCTCGGTTTGCGGCCGATGAGCAGCAGGTTGATACGGCTTGAAAGCCAGCTGCCTCGGCCTCCATGGCGTCGAAGTACCTTCCAGCACTTGAGCCGCACCAGTACCTCCCTTGTCCCCATCCATTGACCAAAACTTCAGAAAAGAAAAGAATTACACACACGGAAAGAAAAAAAACTTCAGAAAAAACCCCCAAACTTGTCGATCAAGGTCATCCTTTCCCCATTCAGTTCGACGCACTAAATCTCCCAACCGCAACTGAAAAAAAGCGATCAATCACCGATTGGGCGGAGAAGCAGAATAGAGGACAGGATTCGAAGTCGGAGTAGCAGCAGAAGAAGCAAAGGTGTGGCGAAATCCACCTGCGGACTCTAATCCCATAATAATCCCTTCTTCATCCACTCACATCACTTCACTCCCACGCACAAGTCAAATCGCCAGATTGCATCGCCTCGATTCCGTCGGCATCCAGAGGCAAAATTATCCCAATCCTCCGCCGCCGAAGCCGACGAACGGAAGTCTTTCTCGGCGCGAAAATGAGACGGCGCCGAATGCTTCTCTTCGCTCCCCCCTCAAAATAGCCGAAAAGAGGGCGAACACTAACAAATTGAAGCTCGGCGGAGGCAATTGGAGAGGCGTAGGACGGGGAATCAGATGAGAATTCGGCCGGCGATTGTATACTGCGGCGAGCGCGATGACGAATGAACGGAGACGGAATTGGAGCAGAGAGGGAGGAAGACCAGAAATTTGAGAGCGAGAATGTCAGAGAGAGAGAGAGAGAGAGGAGAGAGAGATGGTGTGTAGTTTTTTCCTTCCTTCCCTTTTATTTTTATTTTTATTTTTATTTCCCTTTTTTGTCTATCAAGTTGGTCCAAATAATTTTTTTTTAACCGCCTGCGAATACACCCTATCTTTCATTCATAATCAAACGTTTTTTCGTAAATACTAATCTGGTCATAACGCAACTAGTAACAAATATTGGATCGGTATGCTCAATACAATGGGAATCAAGTGAGACAAAATGACCTCTATTAGCTAGATGGTCTGCAACATGACTACTCTTTCTAAAAACGTGTGAAATACACACCTCCCAGTCACAACAAAAGCTCGGGTCCCAAGCCAACAACAAAGCTGAAACAATACCCCTCAACTCAGCCTGGTAATAGAGCAGTTACCAAGATAACAGTGAACATTGCAAGGTAACGTACATGATAATTAATAAGATTTTTACAAACTGACCGAATATCAAATCTATAATTCTGATTCAACTGTTGAAATAGTTATAAACTATATTTTTAATACCTTAAAACGGTCGGGATGGCTAACGTAGTCGTTTACCGTGAAACAAAGTTATATTGAGTGTGATTATACCACTATGATACGTGATTTTTGTTTAAATTGGTTTGATCAATGGTATGTTATTGAATGGAACTAACCATGAATCAGTTATCAAATTGATCTATTGCAATTTCAATACTATTATAGTTCAAGTTGTTTGGGATTTATGAAATTATGGTGCAATATTTTTAAGTAATTCGATTATATATTATTATTTATGTTGATTTTTCTTTCAATTTGGATTGGGAAAAAGGAGAAAAATGAAAAATAAATATTCAATTAATGTTGGTCTAGATTTGCAATTCCTTGCACAACACAACAACAATCCACTCTTTCCTTTTTGTATTTTTCTTGTTCCCTGTATTCTTTTTGTACTCATTCAAAAATTATTTATGTTTTTTCAAAAATTAATATGCATATTTTTCATGAATAAATAATATGCATATTCAAATAATGAAAATCATACAAAAAAATTTATTAATAATATAGATCATAGATTGTTTTTTGTACCCATTCAAAAATAATTTACGTTTTGTCAAAAAATCAATATGCATATTCATATAATGAAATTATAAAAAAATTTAATAATAATGAATAAATAATTAGTATATAAAACAAAATTGACTATTATAAAATATTGACATGTCATCATGATGAGTTCACTTATCCATATTTTACTTTTAGCCACTTTTACCTCATGACCTGGAAATGGGCCTGGGTACCCGCAGGCCCAACAAGCTAGACTTCGAAATACTAAAGCCCAACAATCATTAAAAATAATGATAAATGTTTTTTTTTTCAAGACCCAATAAATCGTGGTTATGCATGGTTCAAGGATCATACCACGATATGATAAGTAATGATTCGTGGTTCAATGGTCAAATTTTTATAGAGATATTTTTGAATTATAATCGTGGCGGACTGTTTAGACGATCGATTTGTGGTTGAACAAATGAAAATATTTGGTATTGTGCGTTTTGAGAATACTAGTTATGAATTGATTAGTGAATACAGCTGGAAGTGGACAAATTACAGCAGAGTTTTTTTAATAAAACTAAATTTGAATAATCGTTGTACATTGTACATTAATCAGAAGAGTTGATAACTGATAGGCTCTAGACCCTTTGGGCCCAAACCACAGGGAAAGACACCTAAAGCCCAGAATCAGCCCACCAGGCCCAATGAGACAACAAAAACTGCCTAGGGTTAGGACTCCGGGAACTCATCCTAGCCTTTGGTCATTCGACGACCCAAATCGACTAACAATCGATCCCAAACGCTTTCAGGCAACCCTCCCGTACTTCTCTGTCTCCCATATATACATATCTCATACGCTTACCCCTCTTATAATCACCCTCTCTTACTACTCTTTATACGATGTGTGATGTACAATGTGGAGCAATGGCGGATCCAGGATGAATCAAGACACTAGGCCATTTCATATGTACTGGGCTCAATCTACAAAATCACTGGGCTAGTCTACTTACACATACGAAAATATCTATAGTTTCTTAGATCTAGACCCAGGAGTGGGGTGGGCCGTGGCCTAGGGAACCCCACCCCCAGATCCGCCCCTGATGTGGAGTCGAGCCACTACAGATCCTTTCTCACCACATCTCAACTCCATCCTCCAGGTCAAATCATCTTATTGGGCCACTCGATGCCAAAAATTGAAACAATTGACGCGTCAAATATGGAACAAGTATGGAGTCAGTGTATTTAAATTCATTTCATTTAGAACTTTACAATAAGTATATCTCTTACTCGTTCTGTAATTTGACCAGTAAAACTATTCTCGTTATTAACCGCACTAAAATAAATGAAATTATGAATATGAATTAAGAGTATTACAGAGTTTTTTTATGCAATATAATTTTATTAAATGAATATAGAAAAAATTAGCAAAAAAACTCATTAATGGGAAGAAAAATAATGCCGAAAGTAGGGCAAGGAGAAGGACTGTGTGGTGGCTAACTAACAGTTCCAAGCTGGCCACTTGACCGAAAGGCGAAAGCTTGTTTTTTTTTTTTTTTAAGAGGGGGCAGATATAAACAATAAAGCCTGTTTTTATTAGTGGGAATTAAAATGATTAAGCACAAATATAATTGGTTAGGAGAATTAAAAAATTACTGTGATAAATTAATACTTAACAGTTAAGCTAACAAACAGATTTAACAATTGGAATAGTAAATTAAAAAAATAAATGGCGAACAATATTATTGTATTCAGAGGTTTTTATTCTGATTGATCTTTCGATGACAATATTAATAGCATCGATATTGCTTTTATTATCATTATTATAATTTAATAACATCTATGGGTGTTCTTATATACGAGAACACTAAGGGACGTTCTCACGAGATTTGGAGTGTAAATGGCTAACTCTGGCAAAATTTAAGTATACCTATCCATAAGCATATACATTAATTTTAATACATGGGTTGACTCACTTAAACCCCTTAACATGGGATGAGTTGTGTAGAATATTGGTATAAATGTTCGATTGACGTAAGTTTTTTAATCGTTTAATAACGCGTACGAGACATGTGTGCACAATGTTCTGTACATGCCATATTCACATCCACGAAACTCATACATGGGTGTCTGATACATGCCATCAAACTTGTTTGAGGATTCAAGTTCTTTGCACAACATGTCAATTTTCTATACATAATGTGATTCAAATTCACCATCGCATTATATCATCCAACCGACCCATCAAATCTTTGTATTTCTAGTTTCGCTAATGTTCATATTCGAACTAGGCTTCAAACCAAATGTTGACGAGGTTATTGCTAGTTCGCAACACTCGTAGGTGGCACAATTGGTTTGGTAGATAGAGATTCATCGAGTCCTTACTTTTTGTCACATGTTCATATTCAGGTATATCTATGGCTATTTCGCCTTGAATTTTTGGCTTGCAGATACATTTGTGCTCTCTGCCGCAACTCGCAATCTTGGTTGGACTTTAAGGGTGAAGTCGCCATTGCTTGAACAACGGTTCTTTGTCGTGACTTCCTGTCACCACCGATGGCTCCATCATATCAAACATCTATTCCTTCTTTGATGTTGCATCGAAGATTCGTCTTCTGTCTATCCCACGTTCGACAAACAGAGTTGTCCATTGCATGTCAAGACAAACTTCTTAATATCTCTCAAGCCGGTAATGATAAATCTTTGAGTTTGGGTGAATATTTAGATATGAATGTGTGATTATTTTTCCTTCTCCGGTTACCTATTACAAAACCTGGCCGGACCAGACTGATAATCGGTTTTGATTCACTCGACTCGGTTTTATATTAATTAAAACATCATGTTCAAGAGAATATTACATCTTCTACTGTTTTCACTCTCCCACTTAATTAATTAATTATATTTATCCTTTCTCAAACATACATTCCTAAAATCATGCCAATTGCTATGAGATTTAATGCTGGTTTTCTCTCAACTGAGAGTCGTACCCCAGCTGAGGGTTTTGCTTTTCTAGGGTTTTCCCTACCGCCGACGTCTTTCTCTTGCGTTCTCCGATCGAGCTCCCTCCTTGCTTGACTCCGATCCTCCCCGCTTAACCTAGTTTCGTGTTTCGGACTTGTGTTGAGGCCCCTGCAGGTTACCGTCAGTAACGTGACGGCGTTGTAGGGCTAGGGTTGAGGTCTAGTCAACGCTCTCGAAAGCTCTTTTGGTTCGCTTTTTCAAGTGATGTCGGACAACCCTGCTGCTGCAATGGAGGCCGAACTTGAAGCTCTACGCCGGCTAGCTATGGACGACGAAGAACTCGTCCTGCCCGACGAAGAAGTTGAAGCCCCGCCGCCATGGATCTATGAGCATTGCTTGGCAGGTTTCCTCCTAACCAACAAACATTACAACTTCAATGTTATGAAAAACCGCATGGCTACGATATGGCAACCTGGTAGAGGACTTCAAGTTCAAGATCTTGGTGAGGGCCTTATTCTCTTCCGCTTCTTTCATGAAAAAGATGTGCGTTGGGTCGCCGACCGTGGCCCTTGGACGTTTGATGGCATGCTGCTGGCACTTCGAGAGCTGAAACACGGAGAGTTTCCCTTGAAAGAAGGAATGGTTCATGCTGATTTTTGGATTCAAGTTTCCAACTTATGTGCGGGTTTTTTCACTGCTACGGTAGCCAAAGCTCTTGGAAACTTCATTGGGGAGTTCATATCTTATGATGAACGTGCAGCATCTCTGACAGGTGGGGCAATCATGAGACTTCGAGCTCGCCTTGATATACGTGAGCCCTTAAAGAAGGAGAAGAAAGTGAAGAAACCTCGTGGGGATTGGCTACTCGCCAAATTTCGCTATGAGCGGCTGCCTAATTTCTATTTTATTTGTGGTCGTATCGGACACATCGACCGACATTGTGAGGTATACTTTCGGATTCCCGATGACAAAATAATTCGCAATTGGGACATAACTATGCGTGCCCCACCACTTCAGTACTCTACGTTGGGAGGAGAGAAATGGCTGGTAGAGGAAGTACCGGAGGGAGTTGATAATCACACTGTGCTGCAAGCTATTGAAGCCAATACTCAAAGGAAGGTTCGCTACCAAACATCAGGTCTTCTAGCTAACTTGGGAGCTTCAAAGAACACTCAAAGCCTCCCCTTAAAGGAGTTTTATGAGCTGCCGAAGCATGATGAATCCCCAATAGTGCTGACAGACGATAGGAAGCGTCCAAGATCTTCTGGGGCTGCACAACATGGAGCTGAAAATATGGAAGTTGAGCAATCCATCCAGGTTGTTGCTGAAAAATTCAAACATGGGATCCAGGTACCATTAAACCTGGCGGGAGCAGGGCTGCAAGGAGGCAGTTCCTGCCATAAACAATGAACATTCTAAGCTGGAATTGCCGGGGATTGGGCCAACCTCGTGCAATTGATGTTGTGTGTGAGCTTGTTAAGTCACATAGGCCGGATGTACTTTTTCTTATTGAAACTTTAGTTTGCCAGCAGAAAATGGAAGAAATAAAAGTAAAATTACATTATGATGGGTGTTTTGCGGTTGACTCGCAAGGACGTAGCGGTGGTCTTTGTGTGTTGTGGAAGGATACCTCGAAAATTTCGATTCTTAATTTTTCTCGACAATTCATAAATCTGCAGATTGAAGGCATTGTAGACGAGACTGTCTTTGTTACTTGCTTCTACGTCATTGCTGATCGAAGTCGCAGACGTGAGTCCTGGGATCTATTACGGACGCTAGCCAGAGACGAGCCTTGGCTTTGTATCGGAGATTTTAATGACATCCTTTGCTCCGAGGAAAAGAGAGGTCGTGTAGAGCATCCGCCATGGCTCTTTCAAGGCTTTCGCGAAGCTATTGAGGATTGTGGTCTGGTAGATATTGATCTTGAGGGTTACCCATTCACTTGGTGGCGTTCTAGGGGGAGAGATAATGCAGTTGAGGAACGTTTGGATAGAGCTATGGCGAATGCATCTTGGTTGAACCTCTTCCCAGATGCGAGCTTGACGAATCTTATTGCAGCCACGTCTGATCACGCTCCCTTACTATGTTGCTAGCTCCCGCGTGACCAGGGTTTTGCAAACTACACTTTCAAATTTGAAAATCGATGGGTTAATGAAGCCGAGCTACGTCCACTTATTTTGTCAGCTTGGGACTCGGGCAGCCATTTAAACATGGAGGATAGACTCAAGTGTTGTATCAACGCTATGCAAGATTGGGGCAGGAAGCAGAAGTTATTATTTCGTAGAGATATTAACGAGACTCAACGCCGGCTAGAAGTTTTACGCCCGTTGAACGATTCCTCTTCCATTGCCGAATATGAGGAATTGCGTACGAAATTAGCCACCTTGCTGGAAAAAAAATCAATCTATTGGAAGCAGAGAGCGAAGCAGCATTGGTATAAAGATGGAGATTTGAACACTAAATTTTTTCATGCGACGGCTAATGGAAGGAAGAAGAAGAAAACCCTAACGAGGCTTGTGGATGTACACGCAATTGGGCAGAAACAGATGATGCGATGGGAGATGTTGCAACTACCTACTTTCAGAATATTTTCAGCAGAGGTGATGTCAATCTTGCTCCTGTTGAGGGTCTGATCCCGAGGTTGGTTACTCATCATGATAACAGCCTTTTGTTGGCCCCATTCACTGACAATGAATTCAAGCTGGCAATTTCTCAGATGAATCCGAATAAGGCTCCGGGCCTGACGGGTTAAATCCATGCTTTTTCCAAACCTTCTGGGACATCTTCGGCAGCTCTATATCATCCGATTGTCATTCCTGGCTGACACATTTCACTGTTCCGGAAGGCGTGCGTGATACTAATATTGTTCTACTACCAAAGAAGCAGAACCCGAGCTCTATGTCAGATCTCCGACCGATCTCTCTCTGTGACGTTAGGTACCGCCTTGTCTCGAAAGTTCTGGCTAACCGACTTCGTCAGGTCATTCCTCACATTATAGGCGAAGAGCAGTCCGCTTTCGTGCAAGGCCGGTCCATAGTGGACAATGTTCTGATTGCAGCCGAGACTCTACACACAATGAACACGAGAAGGTACGCCAAATTTGGGGAAGTGGCTGTCAAAGTAGATATCTCGAAAGCCTTCGATAGAGTCGAATGGGATTATTTAAAAATGATTTTACGCAAGATGGGCTTCGCCGACCAATGGGTAAGATGGATGATTGGTGGACCGCCCGGTCGTTGTTCGGACGGGTTCAGCCAAATAAAAACTACTAATGCTAAGAAAAAGCGTATAACAGATCGTATTCCAAGGGCTTTCTATGATTGGTTACTTCAGAACTAGCAAAATACTCGAAGGAAAACACGTTGTGCGTGGTGTGAGTTCCACGACTTCTATTTCTAAGAAATGCAGAAAAATTAAAACAAATTAAACTAAAGCAGATTGGGAATTAGGGTTTGAAAACAAGGATGACAGACGAACTTAGACTTTGAATCCCCCTTCGTTCCCCAGAGCATTGGCAATCAACAGATCAGCGGATTTCGATTCTCATTCAATCAATTACTAAGACACCACCATAACTCCTTACCCTTAGGGTTAAGACCGGCGAACGTTCGCTCTATCTGTTCTAACTACCAAGATTAACTAGCCGCCCGGGTACGGTCGCCTCTCGCAACGACTTAATTAATTGGTGTAATTACTAATGATTAATGAGTTACTCTTGCAGTGAATTAACCCTAACCGGTTCCTACGAAAGGCACACTCCAATTATAAGGTTAACTGTTCAATTCGATGTTCTAAAGTAAGGCGAGCGTTCGCTTCTATCCTTAGCTTAACCAGAATCTAATCTAGGTGATCAATCCAGACAAGAAACATGAACAATGAAGAACGAATCAAACATGAAAAAGAACTGATTGAATTTCGAATCTAATCACCGCCGATCCGTGACCGCTTTAAAGCCCTGGTCACTTAGGGTTCATCTAGTCTAAGCTCTAACGAGTTTAACTACTCATGATTATTACAAAAGAAACAAAGATAAAGAGAGAGTTCATCATTCAAAGGAAGAACAGAAAAGAATCTGAAAAACCTAATTTAGACGACTCTGACAGACTTCGATCTTCGGTAGATAACACTCCTAGCTCCGGTTCTCCGAGATGGAAGGGATGGCATCACGATCTCTTTCCGGCTCTTCGAACTCCAACTCTTCGCTCCAGAACTTGAGAGGATTCTGATTCGAAAAGTTGTGTTTTGCGAATTATGATTGTATATTTTTTTGGGCCGCCGGGTTAAGTATTTATACTTAACCCTAATCAGCCGGATTCCTCTTATTATTTTCGCCGAAATTCTTAAGGAATTTTCGGCGAAAATTCCTTTGTGAATGGGAGTGCTTTCTCTGCCTTGTATTTTCGGTCCGAAGAGCACAATGTTTTCGCCGAAGACATAAGCTCATTTTCGCCGAAAGTGCAAGTGTGAATGGGCAGATTTTCGGTTTGACTTGATCGGCTCCTTGGATCGATTTCGGTTTGATTCCTCGAGGTTCCAATGCCTTAGACACGTCCATGGCTACTCTATTCGACGACAAAAACCTGTGCTAACATAAAAACACTAGAAAACCATCAAATAGACCCGAAATGGGCCAAGGTAACACAAATGGCACGAGATAGGGCAATCGATTGAATATTCATTATTCTACCCTAAAAACCATGTCTTAAGCAAGGAAATGTCGCTTAAATGAGGCTGATAATCACGTCAAATCGAGTGTCATCAATGATCATGTGTGTTACTTCTGTTCGGTACTCGGTCCTTGTTAATTCCAAGAAAGTCGGCCCAGTTTTGCCTGAAAGAGGCCTCCGACAGGGGTGCCCGCTCTCCCCGTTCTTGTTCATCTTATGCGCGGAGGGCCTTTCATTTCTTTTGCGTAGAGCTATCTCCGATGGTGCTCTACATGGGGTTCAGGTTTGTCAGAGAGCTCCTCGTATTTCGCATCTCTTTTTTGCAGACGACAGCTTCTTTTTCTGCAGAGCCCAGATTGACGAAGTACGCACGCTTAAGAACATATTTAACACTTACGCCGCGGCCTCGGGTCAGATCATCAATTACGAGAAGTCGGGTATCTATGCTAGCAAGAGTACGCATCCTATGTTAGCTTCGGGGATCAGCGCCATCCTTGGTATTAATTCGGCCTTCGGCGGTGATCACTATTTAGGCATGCCATCTCTCATTGGCCGTAACAGGAAGGTAGCATTCAAATTTATGAAAGAAAGAGTTTGGCAGGCCTGCAAACATGGAGAGGTCGTAAGGTATCAAACGGGGGTAGAGAAGTTCTCATTAAGGCTGTGGCACAGGCTATTCCGACGTATTGCATGAGCGTCTATTTTTTGCCTAACTTGCTTACCGCTGAGCTAGAGCGGATGATGAATTCGTTCTGGTGGGGAACGAATGGACGAGGAGGAGGCGGTATTAATTGGATGGCTTGGGAAAGGATTTGCGTTAGAAAGGAAGCAGGGGGCATGGGCTTCCGAGACCTTCGAAACTTCAATTTGGCGATGCTGGGTAAGCAGGGGTGGAAATTCCTTACCCAACCCGATGCTCTTGTTACGAGAATATTCAAAGCTAGATACTTCCCTCGAGGGGATTTTTTGTCGGCTCCGAAAGGCAACGGTCCGAGTTATGTGTGGCAAAGCATCAGGAGGTCGCAAATAGTGGTGCATCGCGGGTCTCGTTGGAGAATTGGCAACGGTTCTAATATCCGGGTCTGGGATGATCAATGGCTTCGGCGGGATGGAAATCTAAGTCTTATAACGGAAAGGGATGACACCCTTGAGGGATTGAAGGTCTGTGATCTGTTCATACCTGGTGTTCTGGAGTGGGATTGTGAGATGATTGAAGCTTTATTTGAGCCGCGGGATGCTCTTGAAATCCTCAATGTGCCGCTTGGTGTTGGGGGAAAGCGATACGTTAATCTGGCATTATGAAGCCAACGGAAGCTACTCGGTCCGTTCGGCCTATAGAGTGCTAATGGAGAATATCTTTCCCCGGCCAGAGTATACGGTTCAAGGTGCGTGGTCCCAGATATGGAGCCTGAACACTCCACCAAGGATTAAGAATTTTATGTGGCGTCTTGCCAGGTCTGTGATTCCGACTCGAGAAGCACTCCGACGTCGTCACATTGTTGTTCCCAGTGCTTGTGGCGTTTGCGGCAATGACATTGAGGATTATAACCATCTTTTCTTCAACTGCCCATTTGCTGAGGATTGTTGGGACCATGCTTCTCTGCTTACATGGATTGGTGCCATTAAGCTTAACACCCCACTGTTTACAGATCGCCTTCAACGCCTCCTCCTCAATAATGCAACGGACTCTCGAGACAAGGCTAGCTCGGTTCTTTGGGGTCTTTGGCGGGAGAGAAATCGACGAGTTTGGACGAGTGAAGCTTGCACGGCCAGGACGGCTACCAAGCTAGCCCTTGAAGACGTGGCAAATTGGCTAGCAGCTCAGGCGATTGTACCCAACGCGATCCGGCCTACTCCTCCCTCTTGTGGGAAATGGCACGCCCCACCGCACGGTACATTAAAATGCAATTCGGATATCGGCTTTTCTGCTTCGACTAATGAAATGGGAATGGGCATTGTGCTACGAGACAACTCCGGACAGGTTCTCGGATTCAAACAGTGGCATGGTGTCGGCCAGTGGACCCCTCGGGAAGGTGAAGCTGCTGCCATTCTTGGTGCTATGAGATGGATTGTCGGCGACGGGCACACGGATGTAATATTTGAGTGCGACTCGGAGCAGGTCACGAATGCTATTAATCATGCGGGTGAGGATCACTCGGAATTTGGTTGCCTTATTTCTCAGTGTCGTGTAATCCTTTTAGCCAATCCGAGTTTTAAAGTCCAGGTAGTTCGGAGGAATAGGAATCAGGTTGCGCATATGTTAGCGCGTCAGTCTTTTTCCTTGGATACAGCTGTTACCAGCTATTCTCCCCCGATCGGGATGGACAGTGTTCTGTATGAGATCTGTTTGGCAGCGATCATTAATAAGAATTGAACCTCAGAAAATCATGCCAATTGCTGCCGCCCAGGCAAAAAAATTAGTGCCTCCCCTAACTTTTTAAATTTCCCCTTAATTAAACAAAAATGAAAATAATAAATTCCCCTATACTTTTCCAACTTAACAAATAACTCCTATACTCGATCACTTTGCAATTTGGGTCCTTTCGTTCCAACTTTCATCTTCATAATGTTAACTGGTACGCATTCAGTACACCATGTTAACTTCAATAGTTATGTATTAGCTTACTAAGTATTTTTTAATTGAGAATATATAATTAGATAAGATGAAATCGACGAACAAAACCTGTAATATTAAAATTCTTCGTATTTCATCATACTCTTTGCAATACCTCCTTGATCAACTTTTCCTCTCCTATCTTCAATATCTCTCTGCCAATGTGCGAATGTTCCCAAATTTAATATTAAGAAGACGATAGTTAGAACGGAAGGACCTAAACGGTAAAATGGTCGAAGTAGAAGGGGTAAAAAGAGAAATTTATAGGATAGAGGGCTATCTGCTAAGTTGGAAAAGTAGAGGGGCCAAAATGATATTTTCCATAAAAAGAAAAAAAGAAATAGTCAAAAAAAGCAGAGAGTGATCATCCGACAGCATTGCCATTCCCTTTTTCCTCTGTACAAAAAATTATTCTTCCTTCTGAAATTCTGATCCATTTTTCTTTCCTCCGCAACACTGAAAATCCTCACAAAAATTCACACAATTCACCATTTTCTTCTTCTTCTTCTCCATACTGTAATCTAAATCTTTCGTAAGAAGATTCCAGCTCCATTGTACAGTCAGATCATCATCATCACCATCACTCCTTTTCTGGATTTTCTTCAGGTATAATCGATTTCCGCCATTTCCAATTTCCAGCGTTCGATTTTAGGGTTCTGCTCAATTCCATCAATGGAAAACCTAATTTTTTTGTTCTTTCTGTCAGGCATTGGATCTACTGTTTTGTCTATTACCGGATTGGCGTTTTTCTCAACAAGGAAACAAAAAGTAAAAAAAAAAAATGGTGGTGGTTGATTCGATGAGAATCGCTGTTCACGGGAAGAGATACTCAGTTCTAACGATCAAGATGTGTTCAAGGTGGATACGGAGGCATCCAGCTATGGTTGGATTCCTCTGTTTCTTGGTATTCCTCTACAGATCTTTCCCCTTTTGTTTCTCCGTTCTGGTATCGGCTTCTCCTGTACTGTTCTGTACTGCTGCTTTGCTTGGTACCCTTTTAAGCTTCGGTGAACCTAGATTTCCTGAGATTGAGGAAGCAGTAGTGACGAATGAGGATGATGATGATGATGTAATGTTTGAGAAGCATGAGATGGAGTCAGTGAAAGGTAGTAGTAGTAATGGTGATGTTGTTAATGTTGATGAGAAGGCTAGGGAGATTCAGTTCGCTGAGCAGGTGGAGAAAGTGTTTACTGAGCTGGAGATGAAGATGAGGAAGAGGGAGGAAGGTGAGAAGAAAGCAGCTAAGGTTGATGATAATGATGATGGAGTTGGTAGTAAGTATTCGAGTGTTCGAGGTTCGAGAGACGGGGGTGGTAGTGGCGGGTTGGAGTCGGATGGAGATGGTATCAAGTCCACGAGGGGGTTTCGAGATGCGAGAGATGGGGGTAGTAGTAATGGTGGTGGGTTGGAGTCTGATGGAGATGGTATTAAGTCCATGAGGGACTTTCTTGCGGCTCGAATGGGGGATCGTGACGAATGTGGGGGTAATGAGGAGGAGGAAGATTCGGGGTCTGATAGGGCGGAGAGCTCGTCACCGGATGCTTCAATGGCAGACATTATGCCGATTCTTGATGAGCTTCATCCTCTTTTAGATGAAGAAGCTTCTCAGCAGCAAGGGGGGCTTGTATCTCATTACGGATCTGCTTCTGAAGGGTCTCATCATAATCTATGTAGCAGTGATGATGATGGTGATGATGATGATTCGGAAGAAGATGAAGGAAAGCTCGAGGATGACGAGGAAGGAGAGAGTGAAGAGGCACAAACTGGTAAAGAGGATGAGAGCAAATCAGCCATCAAGTGGACTGAAGATGATCAGAAGAATCTCATGGACTTGGGGACGTCAGAGCTTGAAAGGAACCAGAGATTGGAGAGTCTTATTGCTAGGAGAAGGGCTCGGAGGAGTTCGAGATCCCTGATCGAGAAAGAGAAGAATCTAATTGATTTCGATGGTGATCTTCACTTCAATGTGTCACACATTTCAACATCGAGAGGAAATCCGTTTGATTACGATGATGCTCCTGGATCTGCCCCATCCATAATGTTTCTGAGGCGCAACCCTTTCGATCTGCCTTACGATTCTGGGGAGGAAAAGCCTGATCTCAAAGGTGACAGCTCTGATCAGGAGTTTCCTACAATTCAGCATAGAGAGCCAATGCCGGTTTTCCGGAGACATGACAGTTTCAACGTTGGACCGTCGTATCTTGGAAGACAGGAAAGGCCATCAGATCTACGGTGGAAGCCCTATTTCATGCCTGAACGGTTTGCTAATGAAGGAACAACGAGCTTCTCGGTTTTCCACAGGCAGTTGAGTGAAATCAGCGAGTCAAAAATGAGCTCGATTCCCGATAGTGAATCAGCAGAGGAGGAGAAGAAGCACGGCCATCACCAGACTGGATCATTAGAGTTGATTGCGAATGTCGATACCTCTTCCGTGTTAGTCGAACACGGAAGCTTATCATCTGAAGGCATTGATGGTCTTGATGCAGAATCTGTCCATCATGAAGAGGCAGATGTTATATCAAACAACCACGAGACCGATTCGTGCTTGTCACCTTCGGGAAGTATAGTAGTTCCTGTTCATATCAACACTCGTGAAATCCTCTTGCGGATGGAACCCGGAGAAGAAGAATACAGCAGCCTGTCGAGCTTGTCATCTCCAGACGAAAAGGCATCAACCAATGGGCAGAAGGTGTCTTTGACAAATCACGAGAATGAGGTCTCGACACATACTCAGCTCCATGTCGATCATCTTGTAAGCAGTGATGCTGTTGATAACCTAGTCAATGATCCCGATTCAAGGTTTAACGGCGATCAAAATGGTGCCCCAAGCGTTTTGACCGACACTTCAGATCATCACGAGGAGCCTGTTTTCGACTCAAGCCCACCTTCACTGGACAAATTTCTGTCCTTTAAATCAATCTCTTCTGATGTACAAGCAGAATTATCAGAGTTTGCTTCACTCTCAGCATTGCCTCAAAGTGTACTGGCACAGCATTTCTCGGGGGCGCATATGAACAAACAAGATGAAGAAATGAAGGTCGTTACATCACATTCACCGTCCAGTGACCAGCAGGTGCAATGGTCGGAGAAGTCCATGGTTGGACCGTCATTTAACAACCACGAAAAAACGGTATTTTTTTTAGCAATTCTTTCTACTTCTAGCGTAGAACTGCAGATATTATCATTTGTGGTTCTTCCATAAGATGAAAATAGGTTAGTTTTACATTGAACATTGGGTTGACTGTGTAGTTTTTGCTCATTTTGTCACCGACCATGCTAAAATAGAACTTCTGTTGAATGTTTAGTGTCTTGGATTGTTCAATTCGACTTCCAGGATGTTTGCAAATATAAACATTTGTGGTTCCTCCATAAGATGAAAATAAGTTAGTTATACATTGAACATTAGGTAGACCATATACTTTTTGCGCATTTCGAAACCGTCCATGTAAAAATCGAACTTGTTTGAATGTTTTAGTGTCTTGAATTTGTTCAATTCAACTCTTGAGATGTTCCTTATACTTGTGACCATTGCTTGATTCCTCTCGCCTAGACTATTTCGGTCAGTTATTCCAATAGTATTTTGATCAATTGCTTATATGCCAATAAGTTTTTCTTCATCCATTTGACTTTGAATATGTTGCCGCATTGTACATGTTTTCGATTACGAATTAGCTATTCGTGTATCATTGAAAGATGAACTCTAAACACGATAAATTTCTGAAAATTTTCCAGGAACCAACGGTCCAGAACGCAGAGCAGGTCTCCAAGGTGAGCACCAGAAGTGCAAGTCCAACAGAAGCATTTTGGTCACCAGAGTCTAGAGAGAGTTTCAACTTCGAGGAAGACGTAACGAAAGAGATAGACGAAGGAATCCTATCGGAACTAGACACAGTTGGGGACTTCCGAGTGAAAGAAGTTTCCGGTGAACAGACCGAATCCGGCAGCCAGCATCTAGTCAAGCAAACAAGTTCAGATGCTGCGGAATCGAATGGGGACGGGATTAATACCAGGGAGCTTCCAGTACTGGAAGTTAGAACGGCCGAGGATATTGACTTGGCATTCAAGCAACTGCACGAAGGAGCTGAAGTTGACGAGGTTATCCTTCCCAGCAGAATTAAGCAGCAGTCTTTGGAAGAAGATAGATTCAGAAGTCCCGACGCTCAACCCTCCACTCCATTGCAAGTTATCGAAGCGAGGTTTCCGGAAGATATTCATGCCGCCTTAATGCAACGAGCTCCTAAGGGCAGCGAGAAGGACATAGCAGAACCATCCAAGGATAAGGGCATTTCCATGAAGGAACTCCCAGTTCTTGAAGTTAGAACAGCTGAAGATATTGACTTGGCGTTCAAGCAACTTCATGAAGGAGCTGAACTCGAGGAGATCATCCTCCCAAGCATGATTAAGCAACAAGAAGATAGATTCGGAAGTCCTGATGCACAACCTTCTACACCCTTGCAAGTTATTGAAGCACGGTTTCCAGAAGATATTCATCTCGCCTTAATGCAACGGGCAGGACCATCTGATTCAACTGTCGTGCAACGAACTGACGAAGTCATTTCCGGGAAGGATCTGCCGGTTCTCGAAGTGAGAACTGCTGAAGATATTGACTTGGCCTTCAAGCAACTACATGAAGGAGCGGAACTCAGGGAGATCATTCTTCCCAGTAAGATGAAGCATCAGTTGCCCGAGGATGAATTTAGGAGTCCCGAGGTGCCACCCTCTACACCGTTGCAAGGCCTTGAAGCAAGGTTTATAGAAGATATTCATGTTTCTGTGATACAACAAGCTTCCAAGAGGAGTGGCAAGGACGTTTCGGAACCATCTGGAAATGAGCTGCCATTTCTAGAAGTTAAAACGGCAGAGGATATTGACTTGGCCTTCAAGCAACTTCACGAAGGAGCGGAACCCGATGAGGTCATCCTTCCAAGTACAATCGACCAGCTTTCAACTGAGGACGAGTTCGGAAGTCCCAGCGAGCAACCTACTACACCTATGCCAGTTCTTCAAGTTCGAACGGCGGAAGATATTGACTTGGCCTTCAAGCAACTTCGCGGAGGAGCTAAGTTCGAGGAAGTCATCCTTCCCAGTACAATTAAACAGAAAACGCGTGATGAAGACGAGTTTCGAAGTCCGAGTGAGCAGCCTTCTACACCTATGCAAGTTCTTCAAGTTCGAACTGCCGAAGATATTTATTTGGCCTTCAAGCAACTTCACGAAGGAGTTAAACTCGAGGAAGTCATCCTGCCCAGCACGATTGAACAGAAATCACGTGAAGAAGACGAGTTTCGGAGTCCGAGTGAGCAGCCTTCTACACCTATGCCAGTTCTTCAAGTTCGAACGGCGGAAGATATTGACTTGGCTTTCAAGCAACTTCGTGGAGGAGCTAAATTCGAGGAAGTCATCCTTCCCAATATGATTAAACAGAAATCGCATGATGAAGACGAGTTTCGAAGTCCAAGTGAGCAGCCTTCTACACCTATGCCAGTTCTTCAAGTTCGAACGGTGGAAGATATTGACTTGGCCTTCAAGCAAATTCGCGGAGGAGCAAAATTTGAGGAAGTCATCCTTCCCAGTATGATTAAACAGAAATCGCGTGACGAAGACGAGTTTCGGAGTCCGAGTGAGCAGCCTTCTACACCTATGCCAGTTCTTCAAGTTCGAACGGCAGAAGATATTGACTTGGCTTTCAAGCAACTTCTCGGAGGAGCTAAATTCGAGGAAGTCATCCTTCCCAATATGATTAAACAGAAATCGCATGATGAAGACGAGTTTCGAAGTCCAAGTGAGCAGCCTTCTACACCTATGCCAGTTCTTCAAGTTCGAACGGTGGACGATATTGACTTGGCCTTCAAGCAACTTCGCGGAGGAGCAAAATTTGAGGAAGTCATCCTTCCCAGTATGATTAAACAGAAATCGCGTGACGAAGACGAGTTTCGAAATCCGAGTGAGCAGCCTTCTACACCTATGCAAGTTCTTCAAGTTCGAACGGTGGAAGATATAGACTTGGCCTTCAAGCAACTTCGCGGAGGAGCAAAATTTGAGGAAGTCATCCTTCCCAGTATGATTAAACAGAAATCGCGTGACGAAGACGAGTTTCAAAATCCGAGTGAGCAGCCTTCTACACCTATGCCAGTTCTTCAAGTTCGAACGGTGGAAGATATTGACTTGGCCTTCAAGCAACTTCGCGGAGGAGCAAAATTTGAGGAAGTCATCCTTCCCAGTATGATTAAACAGAAATCGCGTGACGAAGACGAGTTTCGAAGTCCAAGTGAGCAGCCTTCTACACCTATGCAAGTTCTTCAAGTTCGAACGGTGGAAGATATTGATGTGGCCTTCAAGCAACTTCACGAAGGAGCTAAACTCGAGGAAGTCATCCTTCCCAGCACGATTAAACAGCAATCATGTGAAGAAGGCGAGTTTCGAAGTCCGAGTGAGCAGCCCTCTACGCCATTGCAAGTCGTTGAAGCCAAACATATAGATGACATTCATGTTGCTGTGCGAGAACTTGCTTCCAAGGGTGGCAATCAAAGCATTCCGGAACCATCTGATTCGCAGAAGAAAATATCTGGAAAGGAACTTCCGGTACTTGAAGTTCGAACAGCAGAAGACATTGACTTGGCCTTCAAGCAACTTCACGAAGGAGCAGAACTCGAGGAGGTCATCCTTCCCAGCACAATTAAGCAGAAATCGCTCGAAGAAGACGAGTTCCGAAGTTCGAGTGAGCAGCCATCTACGCCATTGCAGGTCGTTGAAGCCAAACATATAGACGACATTCAAGTAGCTGTCCGGGAACTTGCTTCTAAGACCAAGGCCAAGGACAAAACCCAGGCTTCCGGAAATGAGCTTCCGTTTCTCGAAGTCAAAACAGCAGAAGACATTGACTTGGCCTTCAAACAACTCCACGAAGGCGCAGAAGTCAACGAGGTCATACTTCCCAGTCACATTAAACAGAGGTCACTTGCTGAAGAAGACGAATTCGGCAGTCCTACCGAGCTACCCTCTACTCCATTGCAAGTCGTCGAAGCACGATTTGTAGATGACATTCATGCTGCTGTGCTGCAACAAAAACGACAAGCAGATACCGATTCGAGAAACACCAAGGAAATGCTCCCGGTTCTCGAGGTTAGTACAGCTGAAGACATTGACTTGGCATTTAAGCAACTCCATGAAGGAGCAGAAGTCAACGAAGTCATCGTTCCAAGTCACATAAAGCAGCGGTCACTTGTTGAAGAAGATTTCAGGAGTCCTGATGAACACCCCTCTACTCCATTGCAAGTCGTCGAAGCACGGTTTGTAGATGACATTCATGCTGCCGTTCTGCAACAAACACGACAGGCAGATACCGATTCAAGCAACACCAAGGAAATGCTCCCGGTTCTCGAGGTTAGTACGGCTGAAGATATTGACTTGGCATTTAAGCAACTCCATGAAGGAGCAGAAGTCAACGAAGTCATCGTTCCCAGTCACATAAAGCAGCGGTCACTTGTTGAAGAAGATTTCAGGAGTCCTGATGAACAACCCTCTACTCCATTGCAAGTCGTCGAAGCACGATTTGTAGATGACATTCATGCTGTCGTAATGCAACAAACACGACAGGCAGATACCGATTCGAGAAACACCAAGGAAATGCTCCCGGTTCTCGAGGTTAGTACAGCTGAAGACATTGACTTGGCATTCAAGCAACTCCATGAAGGAGCTGAAGTCAACGAAGTCATCGTTCCCAGTCACATAAAGCAGCGGTCACTTGTTGATGAGGATTTCAGGAGTCCTGATGAACAACCCTCTACTCCATTGCAAGTCGTTGAAGCAAGATTCGTCGAAGATATCAATACTGCCGTAATGCAACTTGGTTCCAAGGGTAATGCTGAGGAGCTGCATTAATCCATATGATTCTGCAAAATTGGAAGGTTTTGTGGGTTTGAGTTATTTTCTCCCTTTTCCTGGTTTTGATTTGATGGGGGTGTTACTGGCTTGGTTTTTTGACAGAGTGGTTTTCTTTTGTATTGTATTAGTGATTTGATTGGTTGAGAGCATAGTTTGAGAGAGCTCTTTGTAATTTTTTGGTTTCTAGTCTGTAATATTCTGAGAGTGGTTTGGTATTTATGGAGGAAGAGAAAGCTTGAAATCTTCTCTGGCTATGGCGTTCTGCTTGTTTGATCAGAATCACAGTATATGCATCTGTTGAAGTGTCTCGTCTCCTTCGAATTCTATTGAACTCCCTGAAATCAAGATTAACTTCAGTATATATATGTTTAGCAGCTGAAGCTCAATATGTCTTAGAGAAGCTTTTTTCGTATAATTTTAGGGTTCCACGAATCGATGAGCTTAGCATGACCTACGGCTGCTGCTTATCTCATGAATTCATCAGAGCTGCTTCGAAGAACCAGCTGAAATTGGCTGTAATAGTTCCGGCACCGGCGGGAAATGATCCGGATGGCGGCAGAAGACGGATTCGAATTAGTGATCGAGTCGAAGCCGGCGATTCCATTTCTTCTGCTCTTCCGTCGCGGCTGCCGATGTACGAAGGCGACGAGACTTTCACGTTTGGCGAAGTGATCAAGTCCGTCGAGTATCTCAGTTTCAGACTCCGATCTTTTCTCGACGGTGCCGGCGGCGACTCTGGACTCTTCTGCTCGCGAAGCTTGTCAGGTATTCGCCATTTCTAGCTGTTTCATCTTTAATGCGTTTTCTAACCTAGAAAAGAGGAACCATAGATGTAATTTGAGTTATGGAAAATTGAAAAGAAAAATTGAAAACGGGAGTTTAAGCTAAGCCTAAATGCTTAATCCCAGGTATTCGCCATCTCTAGCTGCTTCATCTTTTGTACAGCTTTTTCTAATCTAGAAAAGAGGAACCATAGCTGTAATCTCAGTTATGGAAATTTGAAAAGCAAATTCAAAAACAGGATAAAGGAAACTCAGCCATTGTCTCTTGTTAAACGTATGCCTGATTGTTGAAGCATTGCAGGGAACTTGAATCAACGGCAGGATGAGGAAGGAACGAAGATCGTGTATCGGCCGAGGATAGTGGGGATATACATGGCACCATCAGTGGAGTACATAGTGTCAGTTCTTTCAGTTTTGAGATGTGGGAGGCATTTCTGCCACTTGATCCTGGTTGGCCAAGGGATAGAATACTCCAAATTGTTTCATTGTCCAATGTCGATCTCATAATCACTTGGCCCTCATTATTTGAAGAAGATGATTGTGGTGATGAGCCAAACTGGCTTGCTGAATCAACTGGATGTTCAATCTTGTTCTTCACTATGAGCGAAAGCCTTGAAGGGTGCAGCAGTTCGTCTGCATCTGGGTTGGTTTGGCCTTGCCAGAGGGATTCACAGAGGCTATTCTGTTATCTGATGTATACTTCTGGGTCAACCGGGGGGCCCAAAGGTGTCTGTGGAACTGAGCAAGGTATGGTTTTTCTTATGGTGAACGAGTTTGTTTTGGCTGTTACTCTTCTTTCTGTTATCGAAAATGAATTCGAGTTGCGTTTGGGTGTTGTTTTTTGTATGAAGGTCTGTTGAATCGGTTTCAGTGGATGAACGATCTCTATCCCGTGGGCAGCGAGGAAATCTTGATCTTCAAAGCATCAATAAGCTTTGTCGATCATCTGCAAGAGTTTCTTTGTGCTATGCTTAGTGCCTGTACTGTGGTTATACCTCCTTTCAGGGAGCTGAAAGACAACCCCCCTTCGATTGTCAACTTTCTCCAGGTCTCATCGAGGCTAATGACTCAGATATATTTTAATTCATCTTGACCAAACCATTCCTAATGTTTCAATGAATTAACAGATGTAATGCACTCTGTTTTTGTAGGCTTATTCTATTAATAGGCTAACCGCTGTTCCTTCGCTCATGAAAGCAATCGTTCCTGCTTTGGAGAATGATCATGAGTTGCGGATCCAAAGTTCATTGAAACTACTAATCTTAAGTGGAGAAGTATTTCCTTTGCCCTTATGGGACACACTTTCGAAATTGCTTTCCAAGACCTCTATTCTAAATATATACGGGAGTACAGAGGTAAGACATCTACATTGTCTTTGTTAGGTTTCCCAAATCTGTGTTCTAGACCAAACATATATGGATTTGAAGAACTCTTCGTATGTGTCCATCATACTGTTAAGTTTAGTATTAAGCTCTTGTGTCATTAGTTTTCACTTGTCGATTGTTGTACACATGGTTCTTCTTGGTCGCTCTTTCATGCTCTTTTATCCATTTAGTAGAGTGACATAACAGATTTCTGACGGCCTTAAATGTTTGGTAGTTTGTGTCGGATGCTATTTAATCAAGTTTCGTTTATGTTCATCTCTTTTGGTCTGTGATCTGATTTGTCTGATTCATGCTGAAGTTAACACAAGAATTCTTTAATTAAGGTGTCTGGAGACTGTACATATTTTGATTGCAAGAACTTGCCAATGATGCTAAAAACTGAGGAACTAAGTAGTGTCCCAATAGGTATGCCTATTTCTGGCTGTGCTGTTGAGATTATCGGTGAAGATCTTGCGTCGGACCGGGGAGAAATCTTTGTCAGTGGCCTGTGTGTCTCTGCAGGTTACTTTTCCCATTTGAATCCTGTGTCTTTCGACTTGGTTAAGTTGCATGAGAATTCCGTATGTAACTGTTCGTCGGATAACTGTGGGGGTCAGTTGTTCTACAGAACTGGCGACTTTGGGAAAAAGCTCCAATCTGGTGACTTGGTTTTCGTGGGAAGAAAAGACCGTACTATAAAAGTGAATGGGCAAAGAGTAGCTCTTGAGGAGATTGAAAGTGTGCTGAGGGCATATCCGAGTATAATTGATGCTGCTGTGGTTGCTCATGACAATCCAGGAGACGGTTCATTTCTCTCGGCATTTCTAGTGTTAACGGAGAAAGACATCTCTCTTCTGCATTTCCAGTCTTCAATCAGGAGCTGGATGATTAACAAAGTTCCTCTAGCCATGATCCCTAACAGCTTCACGGTCATCGAATCATTGCCTTTTTCTTCCAGTGGTAAAGTTGACTATTCTTCTTTGGTGATTTCAAAAGTTCCATCCAAGCATGATCAGATTAAGGTGGTGGATAGTTCTTTCAACAGTGGCCTCTTGCATGTCATAAAGAAGGTTTGTTTTATAAAGTTAATGGATTCTTCCCATATCTCAAACTCAGCTTTGTTGAGAAGACAACAATTACTGTTCTGTTTATGGGGAGTGTGAATAAATCGTCTTTTACAAGCAGGCATTTTCAGATGCACTGCTGGTTGAAGAGGTTTCTGGAGATGATGATTTCTTCTCCTTAGGTGGGAACTCAATCACTGCAGCAAGTGTTTCTTACAGACTTGGAATCAACTTGAAATTGCTTTACAGCTTTCCTACTCCATTGAAACTTCTCAGTTGGCTTGAAAGACTGCCATCATGCAAAGATGAGGAACCCGGTGCAAAAGCAGCAGATATTTTGGACAGTTCTCTTCAACTTAATTCCGTGACCTCATCTCCTCTAGGCCTTAAACAGAAACGGCATCTGAAGAGCCATCCTCAAAAGAACGAAAATCATAGTCCTCCAGCTAAGCAGCTTAAGCTAAGTTTGGACAGGAATCGTCCTCCAAGTTTTGCTATTCCGAGTGATGAACATATTTGGGCTGCCTTGATTCCGACATGGCTTGTTTTCAGCCGGTGCAACAAGGTTATGCATGAGAGAGAATATAGAATGGGAAATCAGGAGAAATTAATTTGCCGGGTGGATGTTACAAGGAAGAGGAAGCCTTCTTGTTTGGAAGAGTTGTGGAAAGTTGATATGAAGTCCTGTGTGGATGCATCTCCGCTTCTTGTGTTCAAAGATCATGATGTTTACTTGCTTATCGGATCTCATTCTCACAAGTTCACATGCGTTAATGCTAGAAGGTAACGATTGATTTATGACAATTGCATTCGTTTTCAGGCCATCAACAGTTGTTTGTTGTTACAGTTTAATTAGAATTTGGATCTCAGATTAGCATATTTACGTGTTGTCTACTGTCAATGTTCTTTCGGGAAAATTATCTACCTTGTATTACTCATTTTTTTGTGGTGACGTACTATGTCTCGTATTTGTGTAGTGGTTCTGTCATGTGGGAGGTCAAACTAGATGGAAGAGTCGAGTGCTCGGCAGCAATCATCGTAGCCCATTCTCAGGTTTCTCTCTTGTAACGAATGGGCAACTTCGTTATGTTCCATTTTACATTAAACATTCAAAGCTGACTGATCTTTCAAAATATGTGATATGTAACCAGGTGGTAGTTGGATGCTATAAGGGGAAAATATACTTTCTGGATCTCTTCAATGGCAATCTGTGTTGGAGTTTCCAAACTGGTGCTGAGGTATGACAATAAAAGATCTCGACTAAACTCTAAACTGCTGCTCTTGGTTACGAGGATTATTGTTTAGCAAGTTTAACAAATGGGAGTCAGCTGTTTTCTTACTGGAAGTTGGAAGATGCTAATGGAAGGAACATGTCGTAGCATATTCCTGAAATGACACAAGAACTATATCGATTACGATATTGAGTAACGTATGAACAAGCTTTTGAATAATAGGTGACAAGTATGGTTCTCTCTTGTTCGGAGGTTGAGATGTATGGCTCTGTAAGTCTATGCTAGCTCAACGCTTCGGCCAGTAGTCTAATGACCCTTATTAACTAGTTCATCATAGGCACAAGATTGGTCCTGGAAAAAACTACTGATAAAAGAATCAGAAGAAATGACTTCTACCAAAGTACCTGCTTTTAGTTCTTCATTTTTCTAGTGTCATGCAGCTGTTGCTTTCCGGGGTTTAAAGCTTTCGAGATTTTCTCATTATTAGTAAATATTTACATCTTTTTTCTCAACAATTTTGAAGGTGAAGTGCCAGCCAGTGGTGGACATGCACAGACAACTAATCTGGTAAGCATCTTCAGTGACTTCCTTTTCTGATTAAATGTTTCGAAATTCTCTATCGACTAGAGTTGTCATGTTGATTTTTATCGTAAGAAATTCTGCAGGTGTGGTTCACATGATCACAACTTGTATGCTCTTGACTATAAAAACCAGTGCTGCGTTTACAAGCTCGAATGTGGTGGCAGCATCTTCGGGTCTCCTTCCATTGACGAGGTGATGATTAATCGCTCTTCAATCTTCGTACAATATGCTCATCGATCTTTGTACATTACATTAGGGCACTCTTTCTCATTTCATTATTTCCTTGAACAATGTAGGCTCGTAAAGCTCTGTATGTCAGTTCTACAAGTGGCCGTGTAACTGCTGTATCTTTAGAGGTACTGTACGACAGGCTTGCATTTGTCCTCGGTTTTCACTTCACGAATTTCATATTGGAATGCGTAATTTTTCTCATTTTTGTTGGAACTTCATCCTTGTGGTTGCTTGGCCTAAATACACGATACATCCGTTTCCTTTTGAAAATTTTCTCCACCTGGCTTTCTCTGTAATTGCAGGGAACCGCTTTTCATAGTTTGTGGAAGAAGGAGCTAGAGGTACCAATATTCGGATCACTTACATTCGATTCTCGAAGTGGGAATGGTAATATTCGAACCTCGTCCTACCGATGCATAGCTTTTTTTACGATACAACAATTCTGTTTCTCTCGATTTTCCAAATTCCCTTCTCCTGGTGCAGTTGTATGTTGTCTAGTAGATGGTAACATAATAGCACTGGATTCCAGTGGTTCGATCAGGTGGAAGGTATACTCTCCTTCTAACCGTTCACCCTCTTGCTATGCGATTTCGCTTCATCTGCGCTTTCTTTTGCTGTTACAAACTGCAGATTTTCATTGCCAACTATTGAATTTAATCTCCTGGGACGTTTATTTTTCGTCAGACTACAGTTGGCGGTCCTATATTCGCTGGAGCCTGCACATCTTCCGTGCTTCCTCGCCAGGTAAAATTCGCATTTCTGGTCTTCCTTTCAGTATCAAGAACAGTTGCTAGCTGCATCTTATTCCCAGAAAAATAAATGCTAGATACCATCTACCTTGATTGTTTCGAATCATGTTGAGCATTTTCATACTGGCCCGGGTATCTAAACTTCGACACTATGGTATCGATAACCAATAAATAATGCACCAAATAAGAGCCTTGTCGAAATATGGACAAAATTGATCTAGATTAGATACAACTCTTTTAAACATGTTTTCGTAATACTAGACCGGGAGAAAGGATCGGCCGCAGTGTCTGAGTTACCCTTACCAATATCTGCTGCAATTTTTTTGGGGATTCGACACTGATCTTTGCATTTCGACAGGTGATTATATGTTCGAGAAACGGAAGTGTCTACTCCCTCGATACGGTAACAATCTATTACACCACTCTTCATTTCACCTTAGATGATCACAAATCACAATGCACACTCACAAGCCGAGTTATCTCGAACATCAGGAAACCGGAGTTCGAATCTGGGAACACCAAATTGACGATCCGATAACCGCATCTGCTTACATCGACGAACACCTGCAACTGTTCGTCCCCAAACCCGTCTCCTCGTCATCTTCCCCTTGTCGGTGAGAAAAAGCCGTACCATTTTGTAACTAACTAGACATCATAGTTCAAAGAAAAAGTTCCACTAACATTGCTAGTATGAAACTTTACAGGTTAATTTGCGTGTGTTCGAGCTCTGGAACCATACATTTGCTGCAGATTGACGCTGGAAGCCCCGAACGATGCGCCGATGTTCAGGAGTTTGCGAGGTTTGAGCTCCCCGGAGATGTTTTCTCGTCGCCGGTGATGGTTGGTGGGAGGATTTTCGTGGGTTGTAGAGATGACTACGTGCGTTGCATTGCAATGAATACTGAAGAGCTTGGTATGGAGACAGACTCGCCGCTGAAACGGCGTCGTTTTGAGGCAACAGCTGTGTAACGGGTGAATTTTGAATGGGTGAGATTTGGGTTCAATTTTTTGTACGAAATAGTCACTTGTCTATAATTCTTGTACATATAAGCCACTGGACTTTATTTTTTATTTCAAAGGTCACCAAATTTTAGCCAAAGTATCATTTCATAACAACGTCACCTATTGTAAACCGTTTACGAACAATCTATCACATTGTATAATGTAGTATTTTCAACACGTACCGGTTCAATTTTGAAAATACTACATTATACAATGTAATAGATTGTTTTGTAAGGGTTACAATAGGTGACTTGATGACGTTGTTATGAAATGATACTTTGGCCGGTTAGATCATAAAATCACTCATAAAAATCGTATTGTACAACTTCGATATAATTATAGTTCAATTACGGTTTATGACGATTTTAGTGGGCGAACCACATACAATTAAAATTACTAGTTCAGAATCTAGTATGGTTCTGAAAACACTACTTTTACGGTTTCATTTCACAAGAGAATACTTTGGTAGTGGATTGTCATTGTGAAATAGAGAAAGTAAAATGGTAAAATGAGAAAGTTATAGGTACTAAAACAAAAGAAACTAAATAAAGAGGTAGTGAATGAGATATTTTACTCTTCTACTTTCGCCTACCTTCGACTATTTCCCCAATTTCCGCTCGCTCCATTTCGAAGTTCACTATTTAGTTTAGCTCATTCATTCGCTCCCGAAGCTCTGCTGCAATGGCCAAGACTCTAATGGCGCGCCCGCAGATACTATCATCCACAACAACGCACTTCATCCTCCTTCGCCGAGCTCTAAACTCTTCTTCCCTGCCTTCGCCGATATCGTCATCCCGTTTCTGTCCCAGAAGCTCTCAGTTCCGTTCTTACTCTACATCGTTTACCCGTCCAATAACCTCCGAGCTTCAGCTTCACAGCTCCCGACGCAATTTATTCAGCTCCGGATTTGGTGCCTCCGCGAATCGAAGGTTCGCCGCCGGAGCTACTCCTGTAAACGATGCTGGCTCCATTGACTCACCGCTCATGGCGTCCATGAAGGAAAAGGTTGGTCCTCAGTTACTCTCTTGTTTAATTCGAGTGTATTCGGCTTTGATTAGAGCATTTGTTCCGTTTTCCAAGTAAGAGTGGTGAAGAAGTTGTTAGGATTGCATGCAGGAGTAATTTGGTCAGCGATTTGAGTTCGTAACCCTAAAACTATAAATCGTTCGAGATTTGGCCTGCGGATTGTTCATTCTATGAGGTTTTTTAATACAAACTACGAATTGGCTCAAATTGTTTACCTTACGTTGGCTTAACTTCAACTATGCCAAATCGTATGGACATGTTGCTTTGAACTACTGATGGTGTTGAAGATGTTAGGATCTGTTTTCAATTTCTGAAATCAAGAGTGTATATAATAATAAAGTTATCTGCATTTGGTTCGTTCTTAAGCTTCAGGCCTGTACATAAAGCTATGGTGGATTCATTGATCTAGGATAATCTGCTAGTTTCTAGTTTTAAATCTGCTTATTGTCATTAAAAAGTGTTTAACTGTTTGCAGGAGCCTTATAAACACATATCATAATGCTCTTTAAGAAAACTTTCCATCTCAATTCAAAATATGGATCATCTCGACTCTTGATTTTGGAATTTTGTGTCGACAGATTATGAAGGAGCTGGATGCAGAGTCGGTAACTGTTAAAGATGCATATGGCGATGGTCGACATGTGAGGTAAGCTCCGTAGATTTCCATTTCGTTTTTCGTGTCTACGTTTTAGAAGTTCATCATATCATCATCATATTCACATGGATATAAGGCAAAGTTCTCCAGTTTGGATTGGAGAATGCCTGTTGGATCTTCCAAGTTCTAGGTGATTGCTTATTGAATTTAGGATGAAAGTTTAGAATCATGAGAAATAGATTCGTTTCTCATAGAGAGTTGATGTTAGAACTTAGAAGAGCTAGTCACAACTGAGGGAAACGAACTTGGTTGTCTTCATTTTCTCCGTAACTACAACGAATTCGGTATTGTCGAAATTCAAGATGGAGAGTCATTCATTTATTCTTATGTGCTTGCTAGTTGCTTGAACAATCAGCTCCATTGCTCATCTAAGCTGATATCAGACTTTCGAAACCCTAAATGTCATATCAGCCTCAATACAACATATCAGTTAGCCAACTCTCTAAAGAACAGATTCTATGTTGAGCCACAGTTCATCATCACTTCCACACATTTGATGCCCCCCTTATTGAGAACCAGTTTATCTCAATAACTCGAGTTATTGGTGTTGATTAAATATATAAAACCAATCTTTAACCTTCTCCCAATAACTCGAGTTATTGAGATGTAATTGGTAGCAGAGCCTTTGACGACCAAGAGGTCTTGATTTCAAATCTCAGTACCCCTAATCCGTTGCACAGGACTTATCGAAGTTGTGCAAACTTCAATCATCACAGAGCTTCCGTTTGAGGAGAGGCATGTTGATAAATAATATAGACCCAAACAACTCGAGTTATTGGGATGCAACAGTTCATGATAACTGGAATCTAACCGTTATTGACATGATATCAGACTATTCAACCGATCTTCATGCCCAATAAATGGAGCTTTCATCTAACGGTTCTCGACACCCCTAGTTATTGGTCAAAAACATTAGCGGTCACCTAAGTTTGAGAGTTGTAACACCGTGGTCATCTAACTTTGTTTTGTAACAGAGCACTCACCTCTGTTTAAACAAGGTAATCGACAATTCCGACCAAACTGAGAACTAAACAGCCGACCTCACCAAACATAATATTTTGTAATCTCCCTGATCAACTCAGTTGAACGCTCAAAATAAATCGAGCCAACTCAAAAATCAAATCAATACCTTAAAAAGTTGATCCAAACACAAGTGAGTGCTCTGTTACAAAACGAAGTTAGGTGACCACGGTGTTACAAACCCCAAACTAAGGTGACCGCCAATGTTTTTGACCCCTAGTTATTTGTTTGCCCTGAATTCTCTTCTTGTTGCATTGCAGCATCGATGTCGTTTCATCGGTATTCGAGGGGCAATCGGCCGTGAATAGGCAGAGGATGGTGTACAAAGCCATATGGGAAGAACTTCAGAGCACAGTTCATGCAGTTGATCAAATGACCACCAAGACTCCCTCTGAAGCTTCCAACAAGTGAGGGATAAAAAAGAGCACCTTTTCCAGCACTTTCCCAAATCCTCTTCTATGCTCAAACACATTGTTAAGCCTCTTTCTGTTTTTTGTGCTCTTCAGCTGGAATTTAGAGTGTCAAGTATACATTCTTATACAAAATTATGAAACCCTAAATCTTTTTGCTTAATAATAATAATACAATTGGACAACTAACTCATCGTTGTCATCGATTGATGAATTCTCGGTACCCGCTATGAATGTGGTTACCCATTCGAGACTACTTTTGTATCAAAACATTCACATCCACTGGGATCTCATTCAGATTAAGTCAATTCAATTGAGCTCGGAACTCTCATCCAGATTAAGACGATTCAAACGAGCTTGGAAGCGGTCTTCTATTAATCGCCAGGAAGGCAATTCTGCCACTAGCCGTAAAGGAAGCTTTGAACGTTGTATTTCTTGTTGGACTCACATCCTTTGGGATCTAAGTCAATTCAAACAAACTTGGAACTCTCTTATTGGACTCACACCCTTTGGGATCTCATTCAGATTATGTCAATTCAAACGAGCTCAGGACTCTCATCCAGATTAAGTCAATTCAAACGAGCCTGGAAGCAGTGTTCTATTAATTGCCAGGAAAGCATTTCCACCACTAGCCGGGAAGGAAGCTTTGAACATTGTATTTCTTGTTGGGCGCTATTTGAATGGTGCAGTGCCATAAATGGAAGTTCCTTGTGGTGCGCTATCGATTTGTTGACGATTCTTTGTAGAACATTTGATTCACGCCGTGATCATAATTGGAATATAACTATATAGGAGCTTTGCATTGGTATCCCGACCCTTAAAATAGCTTCCTAGCTTGAAAAATAGTTACTTCGAAGCAAGCTACTTGATTATTCACACAAGTTGTAGCCTGTAGGTACACTTCGAGCGTAGATCGAAGAACACAAAAAAATTAATGTCTGAGCCCAGGTTTGAACTGGGGACCTTTAGTGTGTGAGACTAACGTGATAACCAACTACACCACCCAGACTACTTATTAAAACATTCACATCTCGTTGTTCAAATTCCAGAACCAAATTCCGAGTTTCCAAGTCCAAGTCATCCAATTAGGAGTGAATTGATCCCGTTGACTCGATCAATCACGAACGTGATCGTCACTTCCTTCAATTTTAATCACGATCACCAGCCAAATCTAGCCTGATTTAATCTAACCAAAATTCTCACCCCTACGTATTACCTTAAAAGAAAAAACAATAGATCAACAAGAAGAGCATCAGTTAATCAATAAGCAAAAGGGTAAAGAGAAGTTGGGACTAAACCATCTAAGCAGCTCATCTCTCAAAGCTTTTGGAACTAACGATGGGTCACTTTTGCCAAACGCCTCTCAAAGAGCAGTATCGTATATCCACATTTGTTGGACCAACCTCTGGTTTGAAAGCCATGAACTACTGTTAAAATGGTACAATATAATACCGATATAATGATGATTCAACTACATTTTATAACAATTTTAACAGTTGAACCACATACGGCTAGCCTCACTATTTTGCCGTGAATTGTCTATGGAGTCAAATCTTGAAGAAAATAAGATATTATCGAGTTAACTTTGACTTGGAAAACATTTCAGAGTAAGAAAGATATTAAGTGTAGAAAAGGAAAATAATTAGTTTCATCCTTATCTAGTTCCGCGTGCATAAAATAATGATATAGAAACTTGAAAATAAATTCTTACCATATTAAAATAATTAGCATAATATTAATTATCACTAAATGGTAATTTGGACAATGATAAAGATAAGCATAATTTATCCAGTTTGTTATGCTTAAATAAATCCATAATGAACGGCGTGGATGAGGACTTTATTTACTTCATATTGAAATTCTGTGTTTAATTGATAAATATTTTAGTTATTTAATATGTTTTTAATTGCACAAAATTGTTTGCGGTAAAATCTGTGGGCTGCGGCTTACCTAACTTTCCTTTTGAAAATTATTAATGGGTGAAATACTTAAAAGTCCTGAAACTATAGGGTGAGTTACAAACTCATCCTAAAACTTTAATCTGTTATAAAAGTGATCCTATTACTATGAAACATGTTACAGAGTAGTCCTAATGACGTCGTAAGTGTACTTTTTCAGCCATTTCGCCGTGTCACTGTTGACATGTCATCTAAAAGATGATTCAAAGTGCAACAATATGATTCAAATCTAAATCTTAATTCATCTACCTGAAAAAATTTGGTTCAAAACTAAATCTAGTGAGTTATATTGATATAATTCTAGATTTGAATCAATTTAAGATAAATTTTAAATTATAGTTTCGATGACATGTCAATGGTGACATGCCGAAATTGCTGAAAAAGTACATTTATGACGTCATTAGGACTACTCTGTAACATGTTTCATAGTAATAGAACCACTCTGTAACAGATTACAGTTTTAGATGAGTTTGTAACCATAATTAATCAAAACCGCTGCTGTTAATCCGAAATACAAAATCCCCAATCACGGTTTAAAATTAAAAAAATGATAAAATTAATATTTTACCAAAAATATAAAAGAAAAGATAAAATCAACTTCCATCTAATCCATTTCCCCCCTCAATAAATACCCTTCATGTTTCAGTCCTTCCATCTCTGCAACTCTTTCCTCTAATCCAAATCCCTTCCGTGATTTCCATTTCTCCGATTCCCTAAAATGGCTTCCAATGGCGGATCAAAGGACTCCTCTCTAATCGTCAGCTTCGGCGAGATGCTGATCGACTTCGTCCCCACCGTATCAGGCGTCTCCCTCGCCGAGGCTCCCGGCTTCCTCAAGGCACCAGGCGGCGCCCCCGCGAACGTCGCGATCGCCGTCTCCAGGCTCGGCGGCAAGTCCGCCTTCGTCGGGAAGCTCGGCGACGACGAGTTCGGCCACATGTTGGCCGGGATCTTGAAGGAGAACGGCGTGATCGGCGACGGAATCAACTTCGACAAGGGAGCCAGGACCGCTCTCGCCTTCGTCACTCTCAAGGCCGACGGCGACCGCGAGTTCATGTTCTTCCGTAACCCCAGCGCCGACATGCTCCTCCAGCCCGAGGAGCTCAACCTCGAGCTCATCAGATCTGTGAGTTTGCACTCGATTCTCATTTTGCCGCCATTGACTGATTTTTTTTCGTTCTTCTCTGTTCTCAAAGTAGCTCATTAGATCTGTGACTATGAACTGCACTTGATTCTCGTTTTTCCTCCATTCATTGATTCTTCCGTTCTCGGATGAGCTCAATCTCTCTAGCTCATTAGATCTGTGAATCCGCACGATTTCCCGTTTTGCCGCCATTGACTAATTTTTCTCCCTCCCCCCTTTTTTGGAATAATAATTAATTTCCTTTTCCTAATTGGTGACGTGGAATGCACGCGCGGGAGGGGTTAGGTGAAAGATTAGTGGGTGTAATTACGAAAAGATTAGCTTTTCCTTTTCAATTAGCTTTTCGATCTCGCCAAATAGAATGCCGATTTTTGTTATATTAGTGTAAAATTCAGCCAAGTCAGCAATGACGATGATTAGTGGTAGTAATCTCAATTTTTTAAAATTTCTCCTTAATTTTATTCACTAATATGTATTTCGCTTAAAAGGCATGATTCACGATTTGCTTGGCGGTGGGTCCCGGTTTGTTTTTTGGGTGACTGGGATCACGTGCGGTCACGTGACCTGGCAAAAAATCTCTGTTTTCCTGCTCTGGTTTTGGGTTTTTGATTTAACGAATAGGAATGGTGGTTTTGACTCGTGCAATTAATTGCGCAATCTCCGCTATTTAATTTCTGGCAGTTGCTTTTAACAGTATTATTATAACCGAACCGGTCCGATTGTCCTTCAAAACCAGGAACCATCGGTTAGCTCAGTTAAAACCGGTTGGTTAGATTGTGAAACCCAGGAGCCACTCATTAGATCAGTTCAGCCCAACATAAAGCTTTTGAATTGGACTGTTAAAACCAGTAGAACTAGTGATAATGAAGTTGCTTCATGATGAATCTTTTATAATACGAATAATATGATCGGTTTTTTAACAATTCGGTTTGATTCAGATAAAAAATTTCGTACTGTGTACTGTTTTTGTGCTACATTTGTCAATTGGTGGTTGAGAGTTGAGACTAATGGCGGGTTACCGGTGGAGTGTTAATTGGTTACTCGACAAACAATCCATAAACTTGGCTTGAATTTCGATTAGTTAGTTTGTTAAGTATTTATTAATCACGTTTTACTATCTATTTAAGTAGGATTACCGTATAATTAGGGAGAATCTCCGTGATTCTTTGATAATGATTCTGTTCCATGTTGCGTGAGGTGCCTTGTATTGCGTCTAGATTTTCGATGGTTGTAAGCCAGTTTAAGATGTATGATCATAAACGAAAGATTCTTCTTCTCTTATGTGGAAGATAAAATTTTGGAACAAACTTAAGAAATGATTCCGTCAATGCGTCAATTCCTGGTTTAACACATCTCTACGTAACTATAACTATTGACCTAAATGATGTGACATTTGGGAATTAGAAGTTAGGCAAAAATGTCCTTAGTATTGGCACGAAGGTAGGAATTGGCCATTTGGACTCGACTTGTCGATTTGGCTTGATTTGTTTAGGATGGGTAGTATTCGATTTGTGGTGGGTATGATTTTCCTTTCATTTGTTGACATGTTTTATACAATATTTGTGATAATATTTACTAAAATTCTTAATCTTACACTATATTTATAAATCTTAACATATTTATCGATAAGGGGTCGTTTTCCGCGCCGACTTTTGGCCCGGAATTCAGTTGAATTCCAACTGATGCCGAAATCCATGTTTTCCGTGCATAATATGCCCAACAATAGAGGAGACATTCAAAACCGGACCGGCTATGAAAACCCTTTCGGCTGGGTTTTATAAAACCCGTTGAAACTAGACGGCGATTGCCGGATTCTCCAATTTTTTCCCTCCTTAGACCTATGTGCCCCCGTTCATGATCTCCTCTGTTCTGAAGTATATGTTCTGTTAATCTCCAACAAAGGGAATCTCCTCTGTTCATCTGGATTAATCGGCCTAATCAAGCAGGTAAAGTTTCATCAGTCCTCCTCCTTTCTACTTTCTACTGTGCGCGTGCTAAATCTTCTTCCGGCGGCGGCTCTCACCGATAAGTTTCTGGAATCGGCGGAATCGAGTTTCAGCGAGATGGAAAATAGAAAGAAAGGGACTTAAAGAGGAACATAGAAGAAGAAAATCCGATCGATTGCGAATGAGATAAGATAACATAGAGTCATCGATCTTTCATTTTAGCTGCGTCTAGATTGTTGTCTTCAGCATCTGTAATTACCATCGTTGTAATCGGAAAGAGAGATTACAAGTCTGGGTAATAGAGAGGGAGATGGTGTCCGCCAAATTAAAGGATAGACATGAGCAAGAGAGAGAAAATGGGTGGTACATTAGTAAAGAGGGTGAGTACAGCTGTCAATGGAGAGTATGTAAACAATCGACACAAGTTCTGATAAAAAAATGGCAGCTAATTGATGTTGTTGAGTGAAGGGTTTGTTGGGGATGATGGTAAGGGTATTATCGTCATTCTTCCATGTCCTTTGTTTGCAATCCATATGGTTAATTTACGCTGGAAAACAAGGAATTAAAATCCGGAAGGAATTAGAGTTTTTCCCAGTAATCGAATCTCTTCCGAATTTTAATTCCCTTGCAATTCATTTCCGTGCGGAAAACGACCTCTAAGTTTTACCTTCTTTGTTACTTAACTTTTTACTATTACCACATTTTTTATGTATTTTCAATTGAAAAAATGCATCTTACTAATGTTTCTCTATACAAAATTCAAATTTGCATTGCCTACGCTTTTAAATTATTTGTTGATTTTAGATTATGTGTCTTCAACGAGTATTTCCATTCCACTTCACTCTTGCTCCTCACTAAAATACTAGGCGGGTTAGGTGGGTCATGAATTGGTTTAGTCGGGTCATGGATCACGGGTTCATCGAGTCATTAATTTATATCATATAACAAGTCCATTAGATTACTATTCAATATTCACTTAGTTTGTAGGTTTTAGTGATCTTAAGATTAAGCTAGTTTTGAAATATTGTCTTTCGATGAATTCAAATTAGTAGTCTTGTTGTGTTGAGTTAGGATTGGATTGAGTCGAGTCAATTTTTAACCGCTATTAACCTGCTATGAGTAATACCAGATCCGTTACCATTACTACATGAAAACCTCCAATTAAAAATGTTAAAAGAACTCAATTTGATTAACAAAGACCTGTAATTCAATCTCTAATTACCGTTGCTCCCATGTCATATACAGGCCAAGGTCTTCCACTACGGATCAATAAGCCTGATAGTAGAGCCATGCAGATCAGCACACATGAAAGCAATGGAGGCTGCAAAAGACGCAGGTGCACTTCTTTCGTACGATCCCAACCTGAGGCTTCCTTTATGGCCTTCCCCTGAAGAAGCCCGTGAGCAGATCCTCAGCATCTGGGACAAGGCTGAGATCATCAAAGTAAGCGATGTCGAGCTTGAGTTCCTCACCGGTAGCGACAAGATCGACGATGAATCCGCGTTGTCTCTCTGGCATGATAACTTGAAGTTGCTCCTTGTCACCCTTGGCGAAAAGGGGTGCAAATACTACACTAAGGTACGCCTTCCTGATATCTCCTTTCTCTTTGTTTATGAACTTGGATTGGCAAATTTGGGTTTTGGGTGTGGAATTTGATTCTTGATTAGCTTAGATGTGGAATTCGATTGATTCATAATCTGACTAGCATATCTTCACTAGTTCTGTTTTGTTTATAGTTCAACCGATTCCCTTGATCCCCTGTTTATGCTTCTCAGGGATTAAAAGACTATAGGCTGTTTGGTTGATGGAATTGGGTCCAAGAATTGAGTTCTAATTCTCGACCCACTAGGAATTAGCCCAAATAATTACGTTACAATTCTTAGTGGGTCAGAAACTGAAACCCAATTCTCATACTCAATTCCATCAACCAAACCATCCTATATTGAATATCGAACTGGAAAACTGAAAATGTTAGTGATAGGAGATTTAAGAGTTACACTTGTAGAGTACAATACAAGTACAACAGTTGAACCGATATTAAACTATTTAATCTAATCAACTAGTATCAAATCTCTCAGTATATTCATATTGATGGAATTGAGTTCCAATTATCAGTGAATTTATGTTCTATTCAACTAAAACGACTATGTTCATCATCACATTTTGGTCAAACTGGTTCGAATTTTACGCTGCGTAGTAGTTTAGCTCTGCATATCATCTCGTATGATTACTTAAGTACAACTTCACCATACCAAACTTTCGATTACATGAATGTTACATGGTCTAGTCAGTTGAACTATGATTTTTTCCTATGAATGGTCTAGTATGATTTTTTAATCATTGTTCTCCATGTTCAGTAGTTCAGAACAGGCAGAATATATGTAAAACAATAAGGAAAATAGGTGTTATAAATTGGGTTAGACAGGAAAACAAGTTCAGAGAAATGAACAGATCCAATCTAAATGGCACAGAAAAGAGTTTTAAACACAGATTTAGATCTGGCAGTTCATTATTTGCTATCATGATGTTTGGCTAGGGATGAACAAAAACCATACCTAACAACACACCTAATTTTGTTTAGTTGTCTAATTAGAGATGTTTTCATGTAGACATTTGAGCAAATTAACGGTAACAAGGCAGCTAACTTTGGTTTCTTGTCTTTCATTTTTCGAGATTTAAGCAAAACGACTCGAAAACGTTAACAATTTAGTGTTGGTGATAGGAGTTGTAATGGTTCCGTAGTATGAATGAAGGAGTCTTGACTCGTGTCATGTCCACTGGACCACGGTGGACATGATAGGAGCCGGGATCTTTCTTCTGGCTCTGTTCTTTTCAATTGAAAAGAAAAATGAACAAAATTCCTACTTAATATGATTATGTAGTATGAAGGAGTATTTGACTCGTGTCATGTCCACTGGGCCACGGTGGACATGATAGGAGCCGGGGATCTTTCTTCTGGCTATGTCCTTTTCAATTGAAAAGAAAAATGAACAAAATTCCTACTTAATATGATTATGTAGTATGAAGGAGTATTTGACTCGTGTCATGTCCGCATGGACCACGATGGACATGATAGGAGCTAGAGACTCCTTCTTTGGGCTTTGTGTTCTTTTCAGTTGAAAGAAAAATGAACAGAATCGCTATATAATATGACACCTAACTTTGTTTTCTTGTCTTCTCGATAAATGTAGACGTTAACTTTGAAAAGATAAGGACATGTATCAGTGTTGAGAGAGTGCAAAGGTCCCACGAGAACTTTTGTTTTTCTTATAGTGTGAAGGAATCTTGACTCGTGTCATGTCCACGTGGAACACGGTGGACATTATAATAGCTAGAGACTCCTTCTTCGGGCCCTATCTTTCAATTGAAAAAAACAATGAACAAAATCCCTACTTAACATGCATGACACGTAACTTTGTTTTCTTGTCTTTCAGTTTCGAACGTTTAAATTCTTCTCAGTAAATGTAGACATTTGAGTAAAGGGTCAAATACTTAAAACGTCCTGGAGGCTAGGTTACAAACTCGTCCTAAAGTCCTAAAATTTTAACCCGTTACAGAGTGGTTCTATTACTATGAAACGGGTTATAAAGTAGTCCTAATGACGTCATTCATGTACTTTTTCAGCCATTTTGTCACGTCACCATCGCCATGTCATCAAAAATATAATTTAAAAATCAACAATTTGATTCTAATTTAAATCTAAACTCATTTAACTCGTACATTTCGGTTCGAAACTAAATTTAATGAGTTAGATTGATTTAATTTTAGATTTGAATCATGTTAAATTAAATTTTAAATCATATTTTTGATGACATGTCAATGGTGACATGGCAAAATAGTTGAAAAAGTACACTGATGATGTCATTAGGACTACTCTGTAACTCGTTTCATAGTAATATGACCACTCTGTAACGGATTAAAGTTTTAGGATGAGTTTGTAACTTGGCCTATAGTTTCGTGATGTTTTAAGTATTTGACCCTTTGAGTAAAATAACTCCGAAATGATAACGACATGTATCAGTAGTGGGAGCGCAAGGGTCCCTCGAAACCTTTTGCTTTTCTTATGTATAGTAAATATAAACATTTGACCAAACCGACCTCGAAACTATACCAATATGCGTGTTGGCAATGGTTACAGGGGTTCCACGGAACAGTCGAAGCGTTCCACGTGAACGCAGTGGACACAACAGGAGCCGGAGACTCCTTCGTCGGCGCTCTTCTCACCAAGATCGTCGACGACCAGTCCGTTCTCGAGGTAATCAAACTACACCCCTTCTTCTACATCATCACCATAACATAAATTCACAATCCTTTCAGATAATGAAAAAGATGGGTTGTGTGTTTGAACGAGTGCAGGATGAAGCTAGGCTAAGAGAAGCTCTGAGATTCGCAAACGCCTGTGGAGCAATCACAACAACCAAGAAGGGTGCAATTCCTGCTTTGCCCACAGAAGCAGATGTTCTCTCCTTCATCAAGTCGTCATCTGATCACTAACAAGTGAGGGACAGTTTCGTCATTTCCAGTTTCTCCATTTGTTTTTTTTTAATCTGGTTAATTGTTGTTCTTTGTTATGGTAATGTATTGGATTGGAATTTGAAAAACATTGTGTAGGGTTTGTCCTTCTTTATTGGTTTAGAAAAGCTTGTTCTTTGCTTTCTTTGGGACGTCTAGTAACAATGTGATGAAAATTGAAAAGGTGTCCATTACTTTGAGCTTAATCAGACTGTGATTGGATTGTGAACTACTCGGTTGTAGATAATGAGTGTTTTTCGAGCGTGTTTAAGCGACTATTCAAATTCGATCATTGTTGGTGGGAGTATGGTATGAGTTACATTAGTGTCGTAGTGTTTGCTATTCGAACATTGGTTCGAGGCAATTTCTCTACCCCTTCTTAAAAAAGTATGAACATCGTATGTCCTTGAACCTTAGTGACGAACCATCAAAGAAAAAGTTAGCATAGTGAAGAAGGTAGATTGTGGGACTAGGGTAAAGAGTTGAGTTGTTGGAAATCGTGTGTATGGTCATAACTCGTTAGAAGTGAATTACGAGTTGGGACCAATTTGCGAATCGAGAGTAGACAGGGAGTGGAAGAAGGTGTACTCGGACCCTTGGCCAGTCCTCCATTCTTTTTATCAGGGGTGTCGATAACGATGCCAATTTCACAACCTTCTCTCTTATGTCCGCATATTCAATTCTCATTATTTAATACTGAACTAACGAGTGTAATGAACTAAGAAGCTAGCATCCTTTGAGAATTCTGTAGCAGCGACTTTCAAATCATCGAGTGAGCTATGTTTTTATTCTAAAAGAAAATGTCCTTGTTCGTCGTGCAAGTTAGTCCTATGAAGTATCAATGATGTGCTCAATAAGTTTTGTAATCTGAGACAATTATCGTAATATGATATAAATGAAATTTGAATCGTTAAGTGAAACTACAAACAAAAAATGCAAAAATGATATGTAAGTATCTAAAGTGAAGAAAACTAAACTCTAGGAAATTCAAAAAATCATCAAAATGCCTACCGAGATTGCAAGTTGACCAACTAATTAAACTTTTTTCCCGACCCGACCCGACCCGACCCGACCAATTCCTACCTTGCTTGCAATCCTTATCACATAGCCAGAGTGAGGGACCAAGTAAGTACCAACGGCTAACGTGTGACAAATCAGTGCAGCGAACCGGATAACAAAACGACACCGTTTTCATCACCTAGTCTGCGCCATACCGGATTGCGCACACCACCGACGAGACTGCCATTTCCCCCTCGGAGCCTTCGAGCACAACAGCGGGAAAAAACAGTATAAATACGATGTCACTGCTACGCCACGTAGCACCTTCTCCATTCTTCCTTTTCACTTCAACAATAACCGCTCTTCCCTCCTCCTCTTCTCTCACTTTCACTCCCAAACTCTCTCCGTCGCTCAGGCTTCGACGCCGCCTCTCGTCTTCTTCCTCCGCCGTCGCCGGAATGGCTTCCGCTGCTAAGAAGGTGCTCGCTCCCTCACTCCCTCACTCCTTTAGTCTCGTTACGTTTCGCGGCGGAAAACACGGAACAGAATCTGTGTACTGTATTTCTCTCTGAGAACTGATTTAGTATCGCTTTGTTGTTTTTAGGTTTTGGTGCCGATTGCTGATGGAACGGAGCCGATGGAGGCTGTGATCACGATCGATGTGCTTAGAAGAGCTGGTGCTGATGTTACGGTAGCTTCCGTCGGAAAGGAACTTCGAGTTGAGGCCGCTCACGGTGTCAAGATCATCGCCGATTCTCTCGTTTCTAACTGCGTCGACGACGTTTTCGATCTCATCGCGCTTCCGGTACGTTTATCGTCTACTGTTGCTTATGAAATTTGTTTCCTCTGCATAACTGTGCGTAGTCGGTACGAAATGGACTCGCGATCGTTTGATTGTTGGAGAGCTTTTGCTAATTGTGTGGAAATTGAACCTACTTTGTTGATACTGATTTCGAAGTTGTTCCAGTAGTTCTGTTATTTACTTTGATCGGAGTCGAAGCCGGTCACGGCGTCAAAATCTTAAATCATCGCCGATTCTCTCGTTTCGAACTGCGACGGCGTTATCATCTTATCGCACTTCCAGTTATCTTCTGTTGCTTTTCTACAATGGACTGGTGAACATCGATTGTCGGAGAGCTTTGTTAGTCAGGGGGAATTGGACCTAATTTTATGAGACTGAATTAGAAGTTATTCCAGTAGTCCTGCTATGTACTTTGATTGGAGTCCTGATCAGCTTCATCTGATAGTCGTATCAGCGGAGAATTGAATACTCCTTCAGTCTTGTGTGAAATGAGTGAAGGAGATGATTGCAGTTTGATTGTTAGGATTTTGGATTCGCTCACTTAAAAAAAATCTAAATCATCACTTATAGTATGAACTGTTAGAGTTAGAAATTCATTTTTACCATCTGATCTTCAGTCCATCTGCAAGCTTGATTGTGTAACTCCGTAGCTTTGATTTTTTGTGCTTCTCTGTCTGCTGATTATGGTGCTATCTTCTTTATCAGTGGTGTTGAATGTTGATTAGGCTATCAAAGAGTTGTTTGGTCTTTTTCGTACCCTACCTGTTTCTGTGTTGTTCAACTGATGCTGTATTTCATCTTGTAATGCGATTTCTGAGGTTACTTTGTTGTTATTTTATATAAACAGGGCGGAATACCAGGTGCTACGAATCTGAGAGATTGTAAAGAGTTGGAAAACATGGTCAAGAAGCAGGCTACTGATGGACGGCCTTATGCTGCAGTCTGTGCCTCTCCTGCGGTGGCACTTGGTTCATGGGGTTTACTGAAGGGGCTAAAAGTAACCACATCTATCTTATTTGTACTATAAAGGAAGTATCATATGCTTATGGATTTACTGGTTTTGAATATGACCAGGCAACTTGCTATCCATCTTTCATGGGGCAACTGCAATCTTCCGCAACTGCTGTTGAATCAAGAGTGCAGCAAGATGGCATAGTCATTACCAGTCGTGACCTGGCACAACTATGGAGTTTGCTGTGGCTTTGGTCGAGCAGTTGTACGGAAAAGAGAAGGCTGCGGAAGTTTCAGGACCGCTGGTAATCTGTCTTCTTTTCTATATTTGCATCCTTTTCGAGACTAAGTAAAATTAGAAAATTGCTTGATTATCCCAGCTGGAGTAATTGTTCTCTAGATCCATCACCTGCATATTGCCGACTTCTGTTTGTGTTGGATACTTCGCAGTTATACAATTCTGTAGAAAGAATAGTCCTGATTAGGTTTCCTACTAATCAGGAATCGTGTGTTTAATAATTAGCCTTGTATATAAGTAGGTATTTCGCCTATCAATAATATAACATCAGAATGCCAGGACTTTCTCTTAGTTTAACAAATTCACTCTAGTTTTTACACCGTGGTGGAGGATTTCTCAGTTGATGGTATTATTATCCAGGTGATGCGTCCCAATCACGGGGACGAGTACACTATCAAGGAGCTGAACTCTATCCCATGGGGAATCAAAGATGTTCCACAGGTGAGATACAAATGCATGATTATTTTACTTGCTTCATTAGCTGTATGCTATATCGAATGAAACACTACCTATTTGAGAGACGATGGAAGTTAATGCTTCCAATTCCCGCCTAGGTTCTTGTCCCCATAGCGAACGGCTCTGAGGAAATGGAGGCAACCATGATCATCGATATTCTACGAAGAGCTAAACTGAATGTTGTAGTGGCCTCGGTTGACGAAAAGCTAGAAATATTAGCATCTCGTAATGTTAAACTGGAGGCAGATATGCTTCTCGATGAGGCTGCTAAACTCTCATACCACCTTATTATCTTGCCGGTAAAAGTCCTCTGTCTCCAAGATTTCTGTTCTTTCTGGATTTGTTCAACTGCTATCATCTGCAAAATGTTTATAATTAACTATCACCGTCTTCCTGCACATCTGTCAGGGTGGACTTGGAGGCGCTCAAGCATTTTCGAAGTCGGAGAAATTGGTAAACCTCCTGAAGAAGCAATGTGAATCAAATCTCCCGTATGGAGCTATATGTGCATCTCCAGCGTTAGTCTTGGAGCCTCACGGGCTTCTGAAGGTATCCCTAACTATCTTTCCTTTTTTTCATGTTTAGCAGCTTACATTTTCAGCACTGCCAGAAAACAGCCATTTCATTAAATTCATCCTAGAACATCTCAAACCTAATTGTATCCTCATACATGCTGCACGTCTGATATTGCATTGCATATTGTGGAATGATTGTCGAATCATCCTGTGCCCTGCCGACCCTCCCTAGATTTATTGATTAGTACATTCTTAACTAGATTATACATTAATTAGTACATTCTGAACTAGATTATGCATTAATTAGTACATTCTTAACCAGATTATGCATTAATTAGTACATTCTTAACCAGATTATGCATTGATTAGTACATTCTTAACTAGATTATACATTAATGAGGACTGAAATAGTGAATTTAAGTATGTCTGGTGGATTTTGGTGTTTCTGACTAGTGTAGTATCAAATTCGTCTAAGTGATGGCATTGTAATAATACAATTTGGGTAAAACTAATCCAAAAATTAGATTAGTTTGACTATTCATAATAAAACAAGAACCTGATATTTATCTTATATCTACCAATTAGTACATTCTTAACTAAATTATGCATACCTTAGTCTAAAATCCTAAGAACTCAAGTATATAAATCAATTAGTATCTTCTCAACTAAATTATACACACCTTAGTCTAGAATTCTAAGAAATTTAGTGGTTGAACATTAATTGTGATGTACGATCTTGTTGAAAGTTGAAACATCTATTAACTTCTCTATGTTATGTTTGTGCTAGTGTTTACTTTCGGTTCATGATCGGCCCATAATATGTTATTATATTCATATGCATGCGGCTCTTGTCTTTTCATTTCCCCATCACAAAGTCACTTAAAAGGCAAATTCCTTTGCTGCTTCTTTTACCCCCGTCTCTCTGTAGGGCAAGAAGGCCACAGCTTATCCAGCCATGTGCGAGAAGCTATCGGACAAGAGCGAAATCGAGAACAGGGTTGTGGTAGACGGCAACCTGATCACAAGCCGAGGCCCCGGGACTTCGATGGGGTTCTCCCTGGCAATAGTGGAGAAGCTCTTTGGCCGGTCGAAGGCCATGGAGCTTGCAAAGACTATGCTCTTCACTGCCTGATGTTGAGTTTCAACAAGCTGGCCTGTGGAAACCGGTACGTACCGGTTTATCCTTTGGTCTGTCAGTCTAGATGGGCTAGTTTTAAGCTGTGTGGCACGTTGAGAATAAAAGTTAAAACTGAAATTAAGTGTCCTTTTCTTACAGGGCTTTCTATCTAGAGTATCTGGAATTAGAAATGTGTCAAAAATGCCTTTAAAAAAATGGATTGATAAGATCATGCCTAGAAGTTCAGATGTTCAATGAACAAACTTATGCATTGTTTTCCATCACGGATTTGGAATCCACCCAAAATTGTTGATTCCTCCGGAATTCAATTGTTGAGGAATTATCAATGGTAGTGCAATTGAATTCCTTGTTTTCCATGTAATATAACATACAAGAATTGAACTCAATAACTAATCAAAAAGACTATTTCACCCTTCATTTATTCATAACCCTATTACCACTGCTGCCTACTCTTGCTGCTCTAACAAAACAGCATCGCCCTACTTTGTGTTTCCAGCTACATTCAAAGAAGAACCAAACACAGCTGCAGCTTTTTCCATATAAACCCAACATAGCAGATTTTTTCAGCATAACAGCCAGTTAGTGTTTGTTCACTCCATCAACACAACATGTGTATACAATCATATTGGAGTGTTGAAGAGAACACAATAACCATCAGCCCTCATATTAGCTGTTTTTACAGTGCACAAATCATCATAACATCAGATTAGTGTTTGTTCACTCCAGGAAGCTCAAAATAAATGAGCCATCAGCTGCAATATAAACAAAAGAGTAAGCTGCTACGGGCGTTTTATATTCACAGACCCCAAAAAGCAGAGATGCAGCAGCAGCCACAACAGTCCCCCCCCCCCCTCCACCATCTAAGTCCACCCCAAAATAACATATTCACCTTCCTACTTGTACAATCCCGTGTCAACATTGCTGATTTCCTTCATCGGAGCATACGCTCATTGAACGGCTTCATTTCATGTTCCTCCAAGCTGAAAAATATCGGCAACATGCCTGCATCCTTCCCAAGCGTTAACGCCGCATCGAACACTTGATCTCCGGTAAGGCCGGGTATTTTTTTCAGCTCCTTAACCAACATGGTCCTTTGTTGGTTGACGGCACCGGCTTCATCCAACATCGACTCTATCGACGCTACCGTCTTCTCAATCACCAGCTTCAACTCAGCTATGTCGTCGTCATCATCATGTCTAGTAACTGATACATTTCAACTAATTATAGCAAGAAATCAAGGTATACAAGTTAAGCATATAAGAGCTGCTAAAGATGCAACCTGCATTAACATATAAACCAATACTGAACTCATTATAAACCAACATTAAACAAAACTTAGTTTCATAATTTGATAGTGCTATGATCCTTATACTGAAAGAAGTAATAACTCTTAAGCCCAATGTATCAGTAATGCATTAAGCTAAAATGCAACGCACAAAATTGCAGCAGTAACATCAACAATCAAGAAATCAATGCAAACCGAAAGAAAGCAATTTCGAAGGCGGCACGAACCAAAGATAGGCTAATTAGTTCTTATAACCAAATGTGTGTTCAGTGTCTTTCATTCCAGACCAACAACAGAGCAGTTTTCTGTAGCTGACTGCAATCTAACCCTAAACCCTAAACTAGAAACACACTATGGCTGGTGTTATTTCCACGATTTAACCCATAGGAGAAGAAGAGAAGAAGAAGTGGAAACCCTAAAAGCTTGCTCTTCGATTTCAATAACTGAAGAAGAAGAAGAAGAAGAAGTTGGACAAACACAGTAATACAGTCGATGCAGTTGGAGGAACGGCAGAGAAAGACTGATTACCTTGTCACGCTGCCAGTCAGAGTCTAGTCGGCGGCGGATTTTCGGCTGGAGAGCTGTCTCCTTGGCGCCGATATGAGAGAGATAGGGTTGAGCAGACAAGAGTGGGGTTAGGACAAAGGTCAATTTGGAGAAAGTGTTAAAAATTGTGAAGGAATTGCCAAATACCACATATTCGTAAGGGAAATCAATTCATGGGTTTTGAAGCATTTGGGCCCATTCCGGATTTGAATTACAGCGGAATTAGATGGCAAATTACACACCGGAAAACATGGATTTCGCTAATGTCTCCGATTTGGGCAAATCCGGTGCCCAAATCAAGGACGGAAAACGACCTGTTAGTGAGTCTAAGAGTAGGGTATGGTAATGGGCGGGTTTGGACTTTGGAGCGGGTGCACGTTGGGTTGCCTATCCTCAGCCCACCCCGTTCATTCCATCTCGCTACTACTACTTAATATTTCTTGGACCAATAAGAAACTAGCCTAAGTGTTGAAGATCAAATATGGGTTGGGCTAGGGTGGGAATTTTGTCTGTCATGGTCAACCCGGACTTAAATTTAATTTGTGTGTAGTCAAAATCGACCAAACTTGTGACCGTGGTTGAATTTGATCAAATTTCTACCAATTTGAGTAGTTTCAACTAATTTGATATTCATTTTTATCAAATTAGAAAAAAATGATAATACTACTTTCATTGCAACATTTAATATTTCGACCAATTTGAGTAGTTTCAACTGGATTTAATCGATAATCAATCAAATTGGCCAACTAGCAAAAATGAATAATACTACTTTATTGGAATATTTAATATTTCGATCAATTCAAGTAGTATCAACTGGATTTAATTTGATATTCAATTAGAAAAAATTTAATAATATACTTATATTTTTGAGTAGTTTCAACTGGATTTAATTTGATTCAAATTGGCCAACTAGCAAAAATGAAAAATACTACTTTATTGGAAAATTTAATATTTTGACCAATTCAAGTATTCTCAACTGGATTTAATTTAATATTCAATTAGAAAAAAATAATAATACTACTTGTATTGAAATATTAATATTTCGACCAATTTGAGTAGTTTCAACTGGATTTAATTTGATTCAAATTGGCCAATTAGAAAAAATGAATAATGCTACTTTTATTGGAATAATTAATATTTTGACCAGTTCAAGTAGTTTCAACTGGATTTAATTTGATATTGAATTTATATCGATTAATTTATCGGAATATTTACTGTTTCAGCTAATTTCAGTAGTTTGAACTGATTTAGATAATTGATAATCAAAATGAAAATCAGTTTGGACCCATGTATAGTTTTGGTCAATGATAACCAAAACTACACCTGAGTCCAAATCCACAAATTAAATGTTCAAATTAATAAAGTGAATATTCAAATTAAAGTTAATAAGGTGTAGTTTTGGTTATCATTGACCAAAACTATACATGGGTCCAAACTGATTTTCATTTTGATTATCAATAATCTAAATCAGTTGAAACTATTCAAATTGGCCAAAACAGTAAATATTCCAATAAATTAATCGATATAAATTGAATATCAAATTAAATCCAGTTGAAACTACTTGAATTGGTCGACCAACACAAGCTCGCCGCAGATCAAAGTTGATTGCAAGCTAGAATTCAAAGTCGAGATCAATTATTTCAATACCATTCACTATTGACAGAGATTCATACAAATCAAACTTGTCGGAATAGCCAACAGGCAATGTTAAGAAGGTAAGAGCGCACAAAACATATCCAGCATCTTCGTAAGATAACAACAGTCCCATACTGAAAAAAGAAAAGTGAAAAACTAGTCCAAAAGGGCCTAGCTTAGGCACGCATTAAATGACATTGCAACAAACCACAGTGGGAGGATTCTTTTCTCACACGGTGAACTCAATGTCTGACGAGGTTTCATAGGGCACCGAAGGAGTTGCGTTGTTTTTGCCACCACCTCTCAGACGAGTTGCCACTTTGTCGATGGCACTGTTCAGCTGGCCGATCTTGGCATTCAATGTCTCCCTTGTTTTCTGCTCCACCGCCAAAAATAGGAAACGTGATTAAAATCCTAACATTGCACAAAAATTATATATACTTGGAAAGAGGAACGAATGATTGTCGTTTACCTCTAAGCCACCTTCAAAGAGACCCTCGTCTTCGTAGTAGGCTGGTCTCCTGGCTCTGCGGAATCCATGGTCGTCCTCGTTTAGTATAGCTTTCCTTATCTGTCAACAAGTTTGAAGTTAAAGAATCTTGAACTTAAAATGCTAATGCTAAGGAGGCTCAAAGGATTTGATAAAATTGGTAAAGTGTTGTGGTTGAACATTTTTCATTTTGAACCAAAATAAATATAAAATCTCTAGACTATAAATATAAATCCCATGGAAGAATAAGATTGAAGTTTGAAATCAAGATATTTTAATTTTTTTGTATTTCAAACTTCAATCTTATTCTTCCCCGTTTGAAGTTTGAAAACAGGATATTATAAGTTAAAAAAATTGTTCGAACATTAGAAGGGAAGATTTTGACGAAAACTGTTCAGCCTACCATCACTTTTGGTCAAATTGATTTACATTTATACAGTTTTTACATTTTTCACCAATCTCAACAACCGGTTATGGTGATTTACCTATGCATATTGGTTGATATGATATCTACTTGAACAATTACAATTTTTTTAATCAATACCGCCAAGCCTACCATAACTTTTGGTCAAATCAATTTACATTCTTACAATTTTACCGATCTCAACAACAACGTGGTTATGGTGATTTAACTATGCATATCAGTTGATACGATACCGAGCTGATTACATGAACAATATGCAATCCAACCAGTTAAACCAGCTAGTATTCTATGGTTTGTTAATCACTACGGAAAATTGAAGCTTTGGTTACAGTTTTACTTTATCTTGGACTGTATGTGGACAAAACAACTATTCGCATATATAGCCTAAAATCAGTCCCAACGAAAGTTAAAAGAGTACTAGAGCTAGAGGTGGAAATTTGGTGCCAGAATTTGAAATTTTCTAAATACCGTACCGATATTTAATAATTAAGATTGACTAACCCAAGATTTAACTTACGGAATTTCATAATAATTTTTTTGATGAAGAATTTCAAAATATTTGAAAATTAAAGGGAGTACCACTTTAAAACTAAAGTTAACCAAAACGAAAACCAATTTTAGAGATGTATTAACTATTACGAATGATTATTAACCAGTTCAAGGCTAAAGTTAAAAAAAAAAAACTAGCGCATTTTATACTTTCTGGATTCCCAAATTATATTTCGAGATCAAGATTGAGATCCAAATTCGAGAAAATCAGAACTCGAAATTTCGAAGCTTAGTTCAAAATCCCAATATTGAATTCCACCCCTAGTTAAAAACCCGAGCAGGAAATAAGATTGAAGTTTGAAAACATTATAAGTAAAAAAATGGTTTAAGCATTAGAATGGAGGATTTTCACGAAAAAAATGCTATGCCTACCGTCACTTTTGGTCAAATTGATTCGAACTTCCACAGTTTCCACATTTTTGCCTATCTCAACAACCCGGTTATCGTGATTTAACTACGCATATTGGTTGATATGAGATCGAGCTGATTATTTGAACAATACACATTCTAACCAGTTAAACCAGCTAATACTGTATGGTTTTTTAATCATCTCAACAACCTGGTTATGGTGATTTAAGTATACATATAGGCCGATATGATACCGGCTGATTACTTGAACAATAAACAGTCCAATCGGTTAAGCTAGAGGTGGAACTTTCCAAATACCGTACCGATATTTTATAGTTTGAATTTACTAACCCAAAATTTAAAAATATGGGAGCCAAGTAATTAAGGAATTCAAAAATTTCAAAATATTTGAAAATTAAAGGTGGTTACCACTTAAAAACTAAAGTTAACCCAAAAGAATGATTATTAACCGATTCAAAGCTAAAATTAATTGAAAAAGGTTTCTAGTGCATTTGATACTTCTGGATTCCTCAATTGTATTTTGACAAAATCGGGATACGGAATTTCAAATTCTGAGTTCGAAATCCCAAAATCCCATACCGAATACCAAATTCCAGTCCTAGTTAAAACCAGAGCAGGGAATGAGTCCTGCTGTGATGAAAACTCATTGCCGTATGTGGACTCCGTTACTCAAAACTTTTCCGATTCACGAACCTCTTAATCGTTATAGAACAGAGAGAGAGAGAGAGTCGATTACCTGAGGAGCAAACGCGTAAGCTAAGCTTCCGAACAAGGCTCCACCTATGATAAATCCAGCAGCAAAATCAGCACCTCCATTTCTGTTACCACTGCACAAGGCGGAAGTGACAAACAGATTACAACAGTTTGGACGAAACATGGAATGATTGAATAAATTAATAAAACCAGCAAGCAACTCCAGATAGAATAGAACCAAGGGGCTTTGAATTGACGTCAAAATTTAGGATATTGACTCAACATTCGGTGAGCTGAGAGGCGAGTAGAACATAACGAGTGTTTCATATGGTTTAACATTGAACTGAACAAGCCAAACAAAAGATGATATGACCATCAGTACAGAGTTGCATCAGCTATAGATATAGTTGGACGCAACTCTGTATTTGGTTGGTATGTTACTGATAAGAGTATCCCTCAATGTTTATTTTGAATATAACAGCTTAGAAGAGTTTTTTTGTGCACGAGTAGTGTTGAATACGAGTTGAGCTGAGTTCAGTCTATTCAACTCTATCTATGTTCGACTTAGGCACGTAGATTTTAGGCAAGCATGAGCAGAAACATTAATTTGACTTCGAGCTTGAGCCCCAATTAGAACACAACTGGAGCTTCTTACTCTAAAAATCTTTGATGAGGTTCAACCTCATGTATTTATCCAAAAATTTATAGGTTAATTGATTTGTTTGTTTAACCTTATAGAAGTTAAATAATTAAGCATACACCACATGTTTTTGACAAATAACTAACTAATGAATAAGTATTTTGGTATATTACTGCAAGTTGCATGCTAGTTATCGAAATAATCGTTTTTATGTCAAAATTATGCTAGTAATTTCTTACTCAAGCAAACATATGCAATCAACAATTTACAATACAGTCATATATATGCACGTTCACTGGTATATTTGCTGTATTTTCATCCTCAATTAACAAGATACTAAACTAACTCATAGATTTTACACGATTGTTATTATTAATGATAGACACAATTGTGCAGACAATTGATCAAATGACTCCAAGAAATTTAGAAGGTCACAAGAGAAGGCACATATACCTGTATTCTGCACGAACTGAGAGCTTGTTGTTTGCTGGAACTTGATTATATTTCTTCTGCAATGTCAGTTTCGATGATTTTCCAAATGCATCAACCTTCCTCGAACCAAGCTCACTAGCCTTGAGATGAGATCCACCTTCAACAACATAAAAAAAGCAATTGTCAAAGGATCAGTTTCTCTTGTCCAGCCAGCAACGAAGCAACAAAAACGAAAACAGAACCAGCAACTCATTTTTTTGTTCCGATTCACAGACTAAGTAAACAAACAAGACTCGAAGGAAACTTCTTAATGTTCTTTCCGTTTCTGTTTCCATTAATCTCTAATGTTCTTTCCGCTTCTGTTTCCACTAATCTCTAGATTCTTCTTAAACTTTAAATCGTAGAGAAAAAGGTAGCAGGAAGTTTCCACAAGATATACACCAGAAGGCAACATGAGAGCAGTTTCACGACATAAGTTTGAATTTGAAACTATCAGAATCAAGTTTCCACAACAAGATATAAACCAGAAGGAAAAACGAGAGCAGTTTCGCGACATGAGTTTGAATTTGAAACTATCAGGTGTTGGTAGAATTTGCCAACGCAAGACAGCAGCAGATTTCAGTACAAAAACAAGCGATTCCACTTCAAATAGAAAACAAACAGTTGCAGGCGATTTCAGTACGAATGGAGCAAATGGAGTTTGCGTCTCCCTTGCGAACAAAACACCGAATCATCCTACAATCAGAGCATATTAACAGTTCAAGAAACAAATCGCAATCAAGGAAGATACACAGAGAAGAACAGTTTCGTGACTTCAGTTTGAAAACCTATTAGGAATCGGTAGAACAAAAACAAATAAGAGAACGACTAAAACCGCGGCTTCGAGACAATCAGACAACAGCATATTTCAGTACAGAAACAAACAGTAGCGTGCGATTTCAGTATAAAATCTGGAAGCAAATGAAGTTCCATTCCCTTACCAAACAAACACGAATCATCCTAAGTTCATAGCGCATAACAGTTTAAGATACGAATAGAAATCAAGGAAAACACATACTAGAAGGAAGAACGAGAGCAGTTTCGCGACAACAGTTTGAAATTATCATAGAACGAAGAAATGAAGAAGCGATAAGAAGCGCCGCTGCGATGCAGCATATTTCAGCATAGAAAAACAGTAACAGACGATTTCAGTGCACAATCTGGAAGAAATTTTAGTTTCATTTCCCTTGGCAACAAACACCAAAAGTCATTCTCAGTTCATAGCAAACTAACAGTTCGAGATAAGAATCGGAATCAAGTATCCACGGGAAAATACAGAACAGAACGATCGCGACTTCAGTAACGTCGCTAAATCAAAAGAAGGAAGAGAACGAGAAGATGCTCCGCCACAAGACAGCAGCAGATTTCAGCACAGAAACAAACAGTAGCAGGCGATTTCACTTCTAATCGAAAACAAAACAGTAGCAGACGATTTCAGCACAAAATCTTGAACAAGCAAACACGAATCATCCTCAGTTCAAAATACGAATCGGAATCAAGTCTTCATATGAGAGTATACACCAGAAGGCAAAAACGATAGCAGTTTCGCGACTAGAACTAAAAAGGAAAGATGACGAAAGAAGAAGCGGCGGCGCCGCGAAACAGGAGATTTCAACGAAGTACCTGAGATAGAGACGGGAGCGAAGGAGGTCGCCATTGACGGAGGAACTTAAAACGAGAGAGATCGAAGAGAGGAATGAGCGGAGATAGCGAGAAAGGTTTGGTAGAGAAATGGATTTAATGGATGTAGAGCGAGCGTTTTTTTTGTATTAATAGGGAGAGTGACACGGAGCTGCTCCCAGCTGCTCTTCGTTTTTCTCGCAAGATATTTTTGGTTTTTTTTTTAAGTTTTTCAATTAATTATGAAGTTACGATTTTACCCCTCATTGACGTGGCACTAAATAAGCATGAGCTATCTTGTGTTGAAATTCTTTTAGAAACGAAATTTTGGTAAAAATTATTTATAGGAAATCAGAATCGGCTCGGTATGCTCCACCCGGATCACCCGAACAAAAACAAAATGAGATTCTGTTTTAAAATTTCGGATTAATGGATTGATTGATTGAATTCTTGTTCATTTGATATCGCAAGACGAACTGATGTATAGTAGTGAACTCTCAGGAATAACGTAAATAGGTGACGGAGAATAAGAGAAGAATTATTATGTATCGAGGAAATATTTTCCTATACGGAAAACGACCTCTTAAGGCAAAATTGAGTACAGATATTGAGATATCGTCATGTTTTCAATCGGTTAATTCCATAGCCGCTTCTCAAAATTCACCGTTAAAAGTTCAACTCGATTAACACAAACCCGATATCGAAACGAATTATTTATTAACCTCCATTCAAATTTACAGCAAGGTAATATACAAATCTCTCTTTTGCAAATGTTGTTATCCTGAAAGCAAATTGTAAGCAGGCAAATCCTTCACAGAGCGGATATCTTCAAGCACAAGCTCCCTCTCTAACTGGTTCCTTGTAGCCTTCATCACATCCTGAGCATGACCCAAAAACCGGTTTCAAAAAAACCGAACTATTCAGGAAGAAAGAACGACGAGGGAAATCTTACGTTGAATTCCATATACGAAGCACGCTTAGCGAGCCATTGAGCGTCCATCATCTGGAACGCTACGCAGTAGAGATTGTCAAATGCCATCTCGTCTCGCTCCAGCATTTCGATGAACCGGATTCCTGCTTGAGTTTTCGGTTTCCCTACAGAATGGCCAGTCAGATTTTTCCGATTTGTCGATTCGAATGATGAGATAGTTATAGAAGGATTGTTATAATTTTACCTTTTGAAGATCCAGCATTTGTGCTAGAGTGAAAGAAATGTGTATCCCAGCTACAGCAAAAGGGTACTCCCATTCGGCTCTTTTACCATCTTTTTTGTGTAGCAGGCTCTGGAACGAGTTCTGTTCGACAAGAGAGAATCGAGTAAGCGTTCTCATTCAAACAATGAAGCACACACGGAAAGAATCAAGCAAGCAAAATAGCGGGATCCAGCGAGAATGGTATCCTGACACAGCTCAACCATTTCGTTTAGTAGACGAAAAACACCATCTAGGTACTAACCGGATATGTCCTTGCGAAGTAGATAAGGTTCTCGAGTGAAATGTACCCTCCACCCCTTCAAAAACAAGAAACCACAATGTCGAAAATCAGTCTTCATTTTACTGTATGGTGAGAAAAAAAGATAAGTTGGCACGTAGAATTGAACCGGAAATCTGTGGACGGATCACACCCTTGCCAACCCATCTCCTTCCAAAGTTCTGATTTAAGCGCTGGGAGCTGCCTGTCAGGATAAGCCAACCTCCATAACTGTTTAAGAGCGTCCTGCACACGAGAAAATAAGACGTATCGTCATATCATATCATAAGTCCAGGCAGTCTCCTAGTACCCTTTTCATAAAAATGTATCTAGAGACTCAAGCCTTGATTTGAAATGTCTTGTACTATTCACAAATTGATTTGAAGGACCCTACTTGATGCTGCAGGAGTGAACCATCGAACGGTACTCCAAGTCTCCGCTGCAAATTGCTGAGTCTTTCCTCCTGGATAGACAAATATTTGAAACAGAAAAGTCAATCCCAAAAACCAGAATTCACTAGTCTCGAAACCATCATCACAGAGCAGTTCAAGATAATCATAGTAATTCAAAAACAGAAGAAGCCACAGCCAATTATGCAAGCAGTTCTCTAACAGAAGATACTAAGCTATTGAATTTTCCATACTTCAAACTGCTTCTCAGACAAAATGACTATACCTACGAACCATGAAATATTCATACCTGCAAAGCATTGAGATAAGGCAGATGAAGAGTCGTACTGGCTCCAGCCGGAATCGATCCGGCAGGTAAGAACCGCTCAATAAAAGATCTCGAACCGACCACAATATTCGCTATACAGAAGAAAATGCAAACGAATAAGCGAACCTGTAACAAATATAAATAAATTTACAGCAACTCGAAGTACGAATTCTTCTCAAACCAATAAGTTATGAAGCTAGGGAAAAAGAGCTCAAAATACATCACTTAGCATCGAAGCTCGAAACAGCGTACCTAGCCATTGTGCCCACTGAGCAATCACATTAGTGAACAGGAATGTCCAGTGGATATGAATCTGCTCCAGCGTCCTATCGACATTCCAAACATCTCCGGCAAACATCTAAAATACAACAGAAACTTTCAGTGCTTAATAACTAACCTTCCCCCCCTTTTCAAACCAGCTAAAGGAAACGCAAGATAAATGCGTGAATTTGAAAGAAAGCTCACCCCTTTCGGTTCGATCTGTCGTTCATAAGGCTCGAGTAAAGGCTCGTCTAATCCGGATGCATCGTAATGCTCGTTCCTTCTTCCATCGATATCCCCATGACGAAGCCTTCTTCTCATAGTTGTTGACATGTTGATTAAATTGGGCTAGCACTGGATGCATACAACAAAAACCAGATGAATACAACACTCAGCCCTAAACTCCCTTTCAAACCTAGCAACCAGTGAGGTTCATAAAAAAAATGTTTATATAAAGAAATTCAGAACCTCTCTTAATAAATCGAGTTATTGAGATGTTACGGTTCTCTACAGGTATCGCCGACATCGTTAGCCTCATGATAACCAATTCAATTGCAAAAGGCTTAGTAAACCTATACAAACTTCAATTTCTTTCACGATGAGAGCCATTTTAAGGAATGTTATATAAACCAATCCAGAACCTCTTCCAATAACTCGGGTTATTGAGATATAACAATTCTCTATACATTGCAGGACTGAAAATCTTTTATCAAGACCAAAAACTAGCATTTCTTCAGCGGGCAGACTGAAGTTGAAGCAGAAATGAAAAATCCACTCCCATAACTAAAATATCCTACAACCCTAAATCCACCTGATAGCACGTTCAGTCTAAACCCTAAATCCACACAACCTAAAGCAATTCTCAGACCATTTTACTCCTACCAATGAAGCAATCCCGCCAAATCCAATCAACTCTCCAACGCAGACCACACCACTCCGTTCCACTAAACACGATCAAACAACCCTAGCATCATCAAAATTTCACAAATTCGACAACCACCCATGAAAGCAAAACGCAGAAGAAGTAAAAAAAAAAAAAAAAAACCCTCAAGAACCGCCAACTGGAGATTTAAACAGGAATGGCGGGAAATGGAATAACAAACCGATTGCAGAAGCGATGCCTGAAGAAAACCCAGATGGCGCAAGAAGAAAGGAATCGCGTCCGATCGGAAAGAGAAGGATGTGAATTAGGGCTTTGGGGGGTTTTCTGGAACTTTATAGTAGAGAGGGGGGGGTGGGAAGTGGATTGTAATTGAAGATTTAGGGATTTGATTTATGATTAGTTTATGATTAGAATGGAATTTGGGGGAAATGATATGATTGGGCAGCTGACGACTCCCTTCTCCCCCTCACCTGAACCTTCCCGGAAACAGATGGAAGGAGAATCAGAGAGAAAGCGAAGAAAATGAAACGGAGAAGTCAGAAGGGAGAATATGAGAGACTCGGGGGATTTTTATTGTTGAGAAAAAATTGGGAAATGCTTCTGTTTTGTTTATGTTATTGACTTAATTCAGAATGCTTAATGAAGAAGAAAATTTCCTCTTTTTTTTTTTATTTCAAATAATAAATAATTCATCATAAAATGAATTGAGACTTATGAATTAAGATCAACCATGAAACAGGTGGAATTAACCGATTTAAAACATTGCGGTTATGGTTAACCGCACCGCAAAATCCCAAAACCACTAACCTTAACTGAACCGCATTTAAGTAGTGGTTAGGTTAGTGGTTAACTGCAATTAAAAAAATTCAGCATTCATATGTTTCTAAGAATCATCGGTAGTCAATATTAACTCGAAAATGTCCAATCCAATCCAGATAACCATGACTCCACGAGCCTAAATCCATAAGTTCAAAAATATCCAAATTTCAACATGTCATACGCATTACAAGTTTCAAAATGTCTCCCAAAGAAAGCAAAAATAAACATAGGGAAATTAGGTTTGACTTTGAGAGTTAGGGAAATTAGGTTTTTTTTCTTCGACTTAGGGTATGGGAAGTGGGAGGATTGAGGAAGAGTGGAAGACGGGATTAGTCAATTAGCCAATTTGGGTATTACTTATTTTTTTTAATTTATGTGGTTAGTTTGATTAAATAATGGTTAACCCGCTAACCACAAAATTTTCAAAATCACTAACCAAAATCACACCACTAACCACAACTGCGGTTAGTTATCAACCACTAACCACGTAAATCGGTACGATTAGTGGTTATAACCACTAACCGGTAATCAATTCCCAGCCCTAAAAAACATGACGATATCCGTACTCAACTTTGCCTCGTTTGTCTAGCAATGTTAATTTGGACTCGATTTGGTTGGATAAAAGAAATGGGAAATTACAATTTTGTCTTATGGTCTGAATTGTTAATTTTACTAAGTTGAGGGACCTATTTGTCCTTTGAGTCGTTTGTCATATTTTTATGCTTTAGCTTCACTCTTCAGGCAGCAAAAAGTAAAAAACCCTTCTCGTTTCTGAACACTATCCGAAACCATTTCTTCTAAACCCCTTGAAAAACCTTCTGCAACAACTCCCTCCAATGGCGATTTCGTCAGCCTCTTCTCCTTCTTTCCTTCTTCCTTCTTCGCTCTCCGCTTCTTCAGCACGTAAATGGAGCTTTTCATTCCCCACCAATCACTTCACCACGCCGGTAAAGTCCTCCGTCTTCGCTTCGAAACGTCACGGTTCAGCGACGACGGTCCGTGCTAAAACGAAGTCTCCGTTGCTGCAAGCCTCACCGCCGGCGAAAGATAGGAACAAAAATGAAGACAGAGGCGGAGGAGGGAGCAAAGACGCCGGAGAGGAAGAGCTGGATTGTGTAAACATCGCAGATGACATCACGCAGGTACGGCTCTCTCTGCTTCTGGTTACTGTTTGGAGCAGTTTTTTCGTTGAGCTGGGATTGCGTGATTCCTCCAGTTTGCAAGAAATGTGAATGAATTGGAAATTTGAACTCGTGTGGTAGAGTTTTAGCGGGAAGAGAATCTCGTGTTCTTGTTGATTATGAGGGGTTAGTGTTGAGATGTTGATAGGGATTCTGCTCTCAGCTTGTGATAGATCATAGATTTGTTCTTACGGATGTTCTCGAAATATGAATTTGAGTCCGAATTGTTTTCAGCTTGAGGCTTATGTTTCCCGGAACATTGACACTGATTTGAACAGTTGTGGCAAATTGATATATAGTTGATTGGGGGTACGCCGATGATATACCTGAACAAAGTAACCAAGCACTGTGTGGCAAATGTAGCGGCGAAGCTCGAATCCATGGAGCCTTGCAGAAGTGTTAAGGATAGGTAATTGTTCACCTTGGATGAAGATTCTGTGCTTCGACATTGTAAGAAACTCAGAAGCTCTTTCAACTAATCTTTGCACTTTTCACCTGTAAATGGCTGTTTTCAGAATTGGTGATAGTATGATTTGTGAAGCTGAGGAGAAAGGAAGGATTTCACCTGGAAAGGTTAGCCGTTTACCTCTTTCTGTGGATGAATTGCTGCATTATGAAAGCGATACTGTAATGTCGTTGTTTTCGGTGTATGTTTTGCTCCTTCTGTGAGTAGATTTCGAAAAGATGAGTATGAGCAAAGGTGTATGACATGAATCCTTTAGTACTCGTGTTTTGAAATGTGCAATCGCATCTATCGTTTTGCCCGTGTGTCATAGAATCCTCTAGGTTGAGTATTTCTTGATGATTAGTTCGAAATTTAGACTTGGATTGAAAGACCCATGAGCTCTATATACCTGGCATGGAACTTCAGAAGTTGTGGCTTTCTGCAGAGTATTCTCGTCGAACCAACAACGGGGAACACTGGACTTGGCATTGCATTCGTTGCTGCAGCTAAGGGATATAAAGTTATAGTTACCATGCCTGCATCAATAGATCTCGAAAGGAGGGTTCTTTTGCGAGCTTTTGGAGCAGAAATTGTTTTGACGGATCCAGTAAAGGGTCTGAAAGGTGCTATTGATAAAGCCGAAGAAATTGCCAAAAGAACGCCTAATGCGTACATGTTTCGACAGTTTGACAACTCAGCTAACGTGAAGGTCAGTAGTGCCTTATCTGATGTTGCTACTTATTTCGTAATGGGCTCAGCTAAATACGATTTATTCGTGGATGAATTATACAGGTACACTATGAAACAACAGGACCAGAAATTTGGGAGGATACTCTGGGGAAAGTTGATATATTTGTTGCTGGAATTGGAACAGGAGGTACTGTAACAGGAGCTGGTCGTTTCTTGAAAACTATGAACAAAAAGATTCAGGTTCGCTTCTTTCATCCACGATAAAACAGTATCGATCGGATATTCGAACCCTTCTGTACATTCGAGTTGTTTGTAACGGTGAATAATAATGCTTTTTTCATTAGGTAGTCGGTGTAGAGCCTGCCGAGAGGAGTGTAGTCTCAGGAGAAAACACAGGTGAGAGTTACTACTTCCTTCTGTGAAATTTTGTGTTGTCTTTACTCAAAAAATTGTCGGATAAATGACGTTTTTCGGGGTCATGTTTGATACAAGGCTATATCCCCAGTATCTTGGATGTCAAGTTGCTAGATGAGGTTATCAAGGTACTAACTTTCCCAGTTATATAAGCTTTTGTAAGTTTGTTCATTGCTGAAGATTGCTGCTCTCTGAACTATCTGTTTGAGGATCACTAGTACTTGTTAATGCCCCATAATATAAGAGTTCATGTTCATATAATAATGCGGTCGGGATGTAGCTAAATGTGTTATGATCCGAAAAATGTGCAGATCACGAACGATGAAGCGATTGAGATGGCTAGGAGATTGGCTTTGGAAGAAGGCTTACTGGTATGTGAAAGTCTTCATCTCAGCTTTCTATATTTCTTCATGATGTCCTCGCATTTCGGGCAGTGAACGAACCCGTAAAAAGCACAAATTTTCGCCTCTTATTGGCTGTTTCTCACTCCAAATTGGAACTCTTCTTCTTGGCAGGTTGGTATTTCATCAGGAGCTGCTGCTGCTGCAGCAATTATCTTAGGAAAAAGGCCCGAAAACATTGGGAAACTTATAACAGTAAGTGCAGACACTTTCCTGTCTTGTAAAGTTACGTAGTTCGACATTCGATGAACAACTCGTGATCGAATTCGCATTCACCGGTCTGCAATGTGACAGGTAATATTCCCAAGCTTCGGAGAGAGGTACTTATCTACAGCTCTATTTCGCTCCACGTTGGACGAAGTTCAAAATATGCAGCCAACATAGCTGACGAGGAACACTGCCAGACAACTCTCCCCTGGTTTCCTTTTGGTTTCGAAACCAGTCAAGGTACATTGGCCTCTAACCGAACCTCGAATCGAGCACAGCTTCTTCTCCCAAGCTGCTATAAACACTGTCAAAACACTCTTTTTACATCTTTCTGCAGGTGTTGAAGATACCAGCTTACCAGCTCTGACATTTCTCTTCTCAGGCATGATGGGCTAGTAGCACGATGTTTTTGGTAACATTACTATACGATTCCCGAATATTTCGAACTCGTTCGACTAATACAGCCCCGAATATTCGAATGTATACATCGAGATCACTAGTAGTATCAATGTTCCCCCCTTGTTTCCCTTCCTTCTCTTTGTTTGTTTGTTAGTTTGTCTGCCTCATTGGGGGTGAAAATCGGTTGGTTTCAGTCAAACCGGACCAAATTTGGTCATTGAAATCGAATGTGGCCGAGTCTGAATTCAATTCTGTCAGACTGTGATCATACCCGAATTGACTTTGGTCAACCGCATTCGATTAAATTCAAGCGATTTCTAACAATTTTGGACATTTAAATCATAAGTTTGAACATTAATCATGGTTGTCTTATTGAGTATAGACATTTAGTTCATTGATTTAGACATCTAAACCACTTGTTTCTCTCCGATTTCGATATTTAATTCACGATTTTGTTCAAATAATCGGTTTAAAATCGAGTTAGGCACCAAAGTCATGACCGATTTCAAATTTGATCTAATCGCAAAATTGGTCAATCATGACCAACTTAATTCGGTCAAACAAAACAACCGGATTGAAACTGCCACTCATTATATCATAGCTAGTCGAAATCAGTTGAGTAAACCCGTTTCGGTTCGAGTAGCTAATAACCCCACAAATCACCTCTGAAAATTGCTCATACAACCACCCAAAGAAGGTAGTTAAACTGAATTAATTGCTAATTAGTTTAATTAATAGTGATTAGCTTCTCTGTTTATGATTATGTACTCTTTTCGTTTAATTTGGTTGGTGGGATCAGATCCCTAATCTTAAAAAAGGTCGTTAAGAAAGAGGGTCACTAATCGTAATTAATGACTTTTTGTGTGGATAGTTTTGAACACAGCAAAAAGTACACACTTATGAGTTTAAGACCTCTCTAAATTTGTTCTTCTCTCTTTCCAATAGATTTTTTTATTATTATGAACTTGTCACTTAGCATTTAAGGGTGTGGGATCCCTTAGTTATTGCTGGGGAAATAATGAATTCGATTCGAAATTAGCATTTTTCGTATTGCTCAGTGATAATCTCGAGAATCTGGTCGTGATTGTACGATCATTTTTTCGAGTTGTATAGGTTGTTCTTTGAGTTTTTTCACTATCTGGGTCGGGATTACTCAAGTGACGAAAAATTTGGTAGCATAATATACGGTCTTAAGTGATTTTAATTCTTTGAAATGTGTTATTAATTATTGGTACATGAAGTTGTGGGGGTCCCGTAGTTATTGCTAGAAATAGATTTGATTCGAAATTAGCATTTTTCGTATTGTTCAGTGATGATCTTAGAGATGGCCGTGATTTGCCAGGGTGTGGTTCCTCGGTTGAGTCGCGTAGGTTGTTGACTTGTCGTTCGAGCTTTCTCATTGTATGGCCGTGATGACTCGAACGAAAGCGTAAACGAAAAAAAAATATGATGCAGTGTCTTGTTATAGTAATATAGATAGAAGTGAGTTTAGAGCAGTATGGTATTTTTCTTCTGAACTATGTATTATTATTCATAGGTGTGGGATCCCATAGTTATTGCTAGAAATAAATTTGAAAGTAGCATCTTGTTTTATTCATTAAATTGATAGTATTGAAATGCACTTCGACATCGAGGGCTAGCCTCGTGTAGTTTTCGGTTCAAATCATAACCTACGTGTTCTCATCTGAGTTTTTCTCACTGTATGGTCGTAATAACAGTGAAAGAATGAAAAATACGGTTGTTTTAATCAATCATTTGTTAACCTTGAAGGCTAACTGTTATTTCGTGGTTTGGCCTTATACAGTTTCGTGAGCCATCATCTGAATTTTCTCATTGTATCGTCATAACCACCCCAAACGAATTGAAAAAAAAATGATTATTATCAAGTGAATTTAGAGTAGCTTGATGTGATAATAACTAGTAAGGTCTACTCTCCTTTGAAATGTGTTTATTATAGCATTCAAAGGTGTGGGATCCCATACTTATTGCCATAAATTAAGTTGGAAAGCAACATTTTGTATCAAATTGTATTTTAACCTCGAGATCCGGGTCCAATTTCACAAGACATGATCCTGACCGGTTTTTAACCTCGAAATCCGTGTCCAATTTCATGGGTCGAATGCGCTTTCTGGTTCGAGTCATGTAGGTCGTTAAACTGGCCCGAAAGACGAAAAGTATGATTGCTTTGGAATTGAATTTACATATGGAATTTACTGTGGATGTAGATGTGCACTGTGATGTAAACTTTGCTTGTTTAGGAAGGTAGGGTTAGGTTTGTTGCCAAGAGATCTAACCTTTTAGAAAAGAGAGAGTAAATAGGAACACACAAAAGTTTTGAGATAGTTTCTTCATTAATTACCATATTTTTTTGTGAGACTGTGACTTGCTCTTGGATGCAGCTCATCTTTGGCTGTCTCTTTCTTCGGGTAGAGGTGGGAATCGGTTCGGTTTTGGTTAACTGAACGAGCGTTTACTTTCATATTTTTTTTGTTAGTGATGTTGAGTTAGATGTTGTGAATTTTACGGGAATTGGAGGACCGTGGTTGAAACTTGGTCAAATTGCTGATAAGGGGTTTCGTTTCTCGAAATTTGGAGAAAGATTATGCCCCGAGTCCTTGGAAATACACCCCGGGCGACACATGGGATATTTCAGTTTTTAGTTTCAGTTGACTTAAAGAACACTACCATCGAACTTTTGTAGTGTCATGTTCTTGTGGGTGGTTCTTTTGTGATCGGTTTGCCAAAATTTTGAGACGTTGATCCAGGATAGAAAGTGATTACGACCTAATGTTGGGAGTTTTAGGGTATCTGAAAAGAACCCTTTTGTTGAAACTCGGGTCAGGCTACTAAAACACATCGATTTATAACTAGTCACCTTACTACACATCCTTCACACAGTTCTATTATAATCGAAGCAAATAACCGAAACACACGTCTAGTACTCAATTTCGATCGTGATCAAACCAAGAACGGACTATGCTTTCAACTCGGTCGAAAAAACCCCGAAACCCGAATCACCAACCCTTACCAAAAGGGAATGTGAAAGAGGTTACCATCTTTGTGGTGATTCATGAGAGGTTGATGTGTGGCCTCGTGAGCCGAGTCTTTTTAGGGGGGCCAAAACTAGAAAAGACTTAGCCACAGAAAACCTACTGACTTGTAAAACTTTTGTATACACACTCAACTTTAGTGAGAAAAAATAGTTTATTAGTCACTGAACTTTGATTTGGTTACACATTCATCACTAAACTATTTTTCCCTTCAGCAAAATGACATTGAACTTGTATTTTCATTTCACTAATGATCACTTTGTCCTATTTTGAATGAAACGATAACATGAATTGAACTAAAATAGTTCATACACTATATAATCACTGATTTACATGTCGGTTTGATTTTTTTAGGACAACAAATCAGTGTTTTTTTATTAAATAAACAATTGCCTCGTTCCAGTTATTCTCACCCTAACCGCCTTATTCCTCCCTTCTGTCCCAAATTGTTCATCTACTGCACAACTTATCCCCGTCGACTTAAAATGGAGACGGACATAACTTTCTCCTCATATCTTAACGGTCGGATGCATCAACTATTAGTCTATTACAGAAGCAATAGGCTTAGATTGGTGCCACCTATCGAAATATCATAGAGGCCGAGAACGAGGCAATGATCTATCAGAGCACCCGTGTGCTCAAAGGCAGCCCGACACTAGTTGTTGCACGCCGTCAGACTTTTCTAGGGTATCTTGTTTAGACGGTTAGGGTTTTCTACTTCCCTGTTTTAGAGGCGGGGAAGGAAAGCGAGTAGCTAGGTAGGAACTGTCTGAGTTGGAAATGAGATTGCTACACGTTTTCAAGAATAGAACAAAAAGTGGTAATTGGTGAAACGAAAACATAAAGTTACAATTTACTACTCCAACTTTTAGGCTAAATCAAATGTCACACATTATTCTCTCTCCCCACATTTATAGCAAAGTTTAATAAGAAAGGTAAAGACCAACTCGCTGACTCACTGAGTCACACTTTCATTTTTCTCTGTATATATATACAAGTTCACCATTTTCAACCCAAGAAAGAGACTTTCAGAGAGTTTCAGAATGTGAAAAGACTGAAATAGGTCTCAGAGAGAATTCAGTTCATATCAAACAATGGGAAGGCCACCATGCTGTGACAAAGTTGGGATCAAGAAAGGTCCATGGACACCTGAGGAGGACATCATTTTGGTATCCTACATCCAAGAACACGGCCCCGGGAACTGGAGATCGGTTCCCACAAACACCGGTAAGAAATTCGAGATAAGAAATCGCTCTCGTTCGTTGATTTTTGGTTGTAGGGTTATCAAGAGTTTGTTGAGATGCAGGGTTGATGAGATGTAGCAAGAGTTGTAGGCTGAGGTGGACAAACTACTTGAGGCCAGGGATCAAGAGAGGGAACTTCACTTCTCATGAAGAAGGGATGATTGTTCATTTGCAAGCTTTATTGGGAAACAAGTAATGAATCAAATCTTTCTCTCAATGAGCAGCTCGTAGACGATGAAATTGTAGAGCGGTTTTTATAATCTCATGTGTGTAGTGTGTGTATATAGGTTGTTTCTGCGGTTTTAGTTGTGATTGTCGATATTTGAACCAGGGCAGCTCGTAGATGATGAAATTGTAGAACGGTTTTTATAATCTCATGTGTATAGTGTGTGTAATATAGGTTGTTTTCATGGTTTTAGTTGTGATTGTTGAGATTTGGACCAGGGTAGCTCGTAGACAATGAAATTGTGGAGAAAATGGTGGTTAAAAGGGTTTTTTTATATTTCTTTTAAGTTGTTTTTTGTGATTTTAGTTTAGTTTTACGATCTAAGGATCAGGGTAGCTTGTAGACAATGAAATTGTGGAGATTTGAAATGGTTTTTTTTTTTCTATTTCGTTGTACTTGTTTGATGTTTGTGTACTTCTTTGTAGATGGGCAGCCATAGCTTCGTACCTTCCACAAAGAACAGACAATGACATAAAGAACTACTGGAACACCCACTTGAAGAAGAAGCTGAAGAATAAGTCAACATCAATTCCACCCACTACCGATCATCACATCACAGATTTCGTCACTCCTCCCACTCCTCCTCCTCTCCCTCCTACTACTCTACCACGACTGACTGCCTCCACCTCATCTTCCTCCTTCTACGCATCGAGCACAGAGAACATCTCGCGACTGCTTAACGCGTGGATGATGAAAACATCCCCCACACCCACCTGCCCCGGTAAGGGGCCGAAATTGGAGCAAAACCTCGACACCAACATCAACAACCACGACGAGCTGGAGTCCATTCTCTCGTTCGAGAATATCAACGGTGAAGATCACGATCATGAAGTAGATGAAGAAAGGCAGGAAGATTTCGAAATGAAGCCAGATGTGAAAGTAACTTGTGCCTCAAGCAACCCTCCTCCTCCTCCAGCACCTCCATTGTCATTCCTTGAGAAGTGGCTTCTTGATGAGAGTAGTGGTGTTCAAGTTGAAGAATCCATGGAGATTTCATCCATTTTCTGATACCCTTTAGCACCATTGAAATTGGGGTTCTCTTATTATTCTCTAATTTTTCTATATTTGGTGAAAAAAGCTAAAGCCAAACAAGGAAGAGACTGTGATTAAGAAAATTAGATGTAATTAACTTTTATCTTAATTATGTATCCTTAATTAGAAACTGTAGATTAAGGAATAAAAAGGTTGTCTATTTTATTAAATGTATAATGTTATATCCTACAACCTAGCGCTACAAGAATCGGCCATCATTTCGATAAATTTCGATAAAATCGTTGTTAGGGGGTCGTTTCCTTGTAATGTAGCTTTACATTGACTCAACAGTCATCGTGAAATTTTTCTAATACGGGGTTAAACTAGCCATAAAAACGCGATAAAACGACAAAAATAATGTCATGATATAAATTTGAATCGTGAAATGTACATTATTGGTTTATTTTAGCTAACTTGATAGATTAGAATAACTGCGAGGTTTCATCATACAACCTAGTCTAAGAGTACTGGTTGGCATCCACAGTTAAAAATTTCGAGTAGCATCCTAAATTGGTAAAAATATCGCCGTTCGCTAACTTATTATATACTGCAAATTTCAATTCGTTCAACAGCTTACAACAACCGTGAGGTTATATCATACAACCTAGTATAAGAGTGGCTAAATGGTCGTTGTTAAAATTTCTAACGGTCGCGTAAAAATAGCCGAAAAATTTGTTGCTAAATGAGAAAATTCTTGTGTTGATATAGGTTTTGAAATTGTATGCTTGTATTTAAGTTTGGTAGGGCTTACTTATATTTTTCCAAGGCTGAAAATTGATGAATGATATCACAATATTTAAAAGAATTTAAAAGAGTGTGTGTTTATGGAGTCAATGATTTATTAATTAAAGAAAGCAACCCACACACCTACTTTTATATGCTGGAAATTTAAGGTATTTAAGTATTGGTGTGTAGGTACTAATTTGTCCACAAAATTTTTTGATTTAAAAAATGATTTTTATGAAGTGGGGATATGCTATTTTAGAAGTAAATCATTGGAATAATTGTGTATTTAATTCAGTGTTTTCGAAATTGTACGGGTATGGACGGTCTGATTGGTTAGATCATGAATTACTTGTTAAAATGGTATGGTACGATGGTGATATAATGATATGGTTTAATCATAGTTCAACTACATATTATAACAGTTCTAGCGACTGAATCACGTACTATTAGCCTCACTTATTTGACATGTTGGTGTGATTTTGAAAACAGTGGTACTTATGGGTAGTTTGGGTGATGGAACCGGTTTTAATTTTGTATGGAAGTGGAATTGATTAATTTTACCATTTGGTCGTGTAATTTTATTACTGAGGAGATTTAATGGAAATGTGAGATCTAATTGAAATTCATATCACTTTTCGTTATGTTCGATTATTTATCTTCATTGTGACTCGTTAACAAGCATTTTTTTTTTTTACATATTTTGGTATGAACGTAGAATACTTGTTTTAGATCATGTGCATCGAAAAGGAATGCCGCAAACATCCTAAAGAGTCGAACTTTAGTTGCCATGTACTTGAATACTAGGATTTGGTATTTGAAATTCAAAATTTTATCATGTACATACAAAGTAAAATATAAATTTAAAATTTAAATAAAATACATCCATGAATTATTCAAACACTAAATACAAATTTGAGCCAATCCAAACACACCCTTAACAAATTCTTCACAATTTCTACAAAAAAATAATTAAAAAAAATAATGAAAAATTCAAGGAAAAAATATCACGAAAGTCTTGCATCTAAAAGAGGATATATCAAACGAAGGGGTGGTAGTAGTAGTAGCTGTGGCTATAAGCTTTAGCAAGAAGAGAGGTGATAGGAGGAAATACACGTGACTTTCACCATCACCTTTCGGTGACTTTCACTAGCAACACCATTTTGTGTGTTAAAATCGTATCGAAAAATTGATTTGATTTGAGGTTCTGTTCACGTAGATATTAAGTCAAAGGAAACTTGCATGAGCTTTTGTGTCTCCAAATAAGCAGTTTTATTAGCAGAAATGACAAATATAGTACCGCTGGAGCTTCATAAGTTAAAATGTTAGCCAAGATCGTCTAAATAACACTATCTCGCGAAAGAAATTTGCAACTACAGTGTATCAAACACATACATCAATACATAAAAAAACATCATCAAAATTATCGGTATGTCAACCACAGTATTCTCATGTGAGAACACTAATACATAATTTCGTCGAATAAAATACCTTCACCGAATTCCAAATGACATGTTTTTACACTATAATTATATCAAACCATTACAATGATTAATTCATGATCTAACCATATTTATCTACTAATATATATTCACAAGATACATCAATGTAGCAAACATCTTTTCATTTTGGTCCTTGTGTTCTTATTTATTGCCTCTGTGGTCCCCCTTCTTGTCAACCAAATAAATAAGCCAACTCAGCCAATGAATGTGATTCTAATAAGAAGAAAAAAAAAAACAAATAAATCAAATAACGTTTTCTCCATGGCAATTTATTTATTCACAATTTTTTTGTAGATTTATTATTTAATATTTTTGTCCACGTGTACAAATATACATTATTGATAAATTAAATGAAAGAGACAAATGAGTATTTAGTATTTACTCTTGAAAGAGATACACTTGTAAACACCATAGCTGATTATTTTGAAGATATTATCCTGGGTTGGGTCAACCCACATACCCAACCCGAACAGGTTGGGTCAACCCACATACCCGACCCAAACATTCTGAATGTTTGTGAAATTTCTAATGTCTGGGTAACCGAGTTGTCCATTTTGTGGCGAGAAAAGTTCTTTCGATACAACTTTGGCAAGAGGCCTTCGATTTCGTCTCGTAAAACATGTACCGAATCAAGTTTTGTTGAGCTCGGGGAGCTTCAGTACTGAAGCATCACATTTCCCGATCGAACTATCGTGAACTGACCTCCTGATTGTGATCGATGAGAGCTTCCCTCGGGGTCGAAATATTTGTTAGCGAAACGGGGGCACTGAATTTTTGGTAGGATTCTTCTCAGGATACTCTGCTCTGCCATACAGGACCTGCACATTTATGAACATTAAAAGTCAGACATAGTACCAAGAACTTAATTTCGACATTGTACCAAGCCCAAAAACCGATCCAGGACGAAATAGAGGGGCAAGAGGCATTCAATTGTTAGAAATAAACGTGATTTCTTGATACTGGATACCTTCTGGTTCAGGAATAACTATTCGAACAATCGGAGATGCTAAGTAACCGATCATACGGGGAAAAACACGAGTTCAAGAGACTTACATGGGATGGATTTCTTCAGCTTCTTCCTCTTAGGATTAACTTTACTTCCTCCTGCAACACCAGCTGGGCGGTTAACTGCTTGCAATGGGTGATATTTCATTGATTCCAGCTCCTTCTCTGCAGCTTCAAGCCTGAGTTTCTCGTCTTTCTGCAATTGCGAAACATAGATGCAGCAATGAATAAGCTAAAGCATTTCCATTACTGGTTTTTCAACGTTGCAACCTATCACGAAAACGCAGAACTTACGTGGGTCTTTTTAAGCCCGGAAATCTGTTGCTTGCAGAGCTTCATCTCCATTTCGAGAGAATGGAGCTGAGATTCGACAGGTACGGAACACTGCTCCACTACTTGCTTCTGTCTTCCCCTCACTGCTTGTGGCTGCCATACATTCAGAGCCACTGAAGCTTGCCTGCATATTACGAACAGGGGGTGACACTGGTTGGAATCGCAAGATTCGATCTCATTGAAAATCGTTAACTATAGCAAGATTCACTCGTCTACAAACCCTAACGACATTAGAGGCATTGCAAGCTATTGATCTAATTTTGAAGATGATGCTACTTGGACGAATCCTCAACGAGCTAATACGCAGAACTGACTCCATTGAGTTGAAATGGAGATTCAATTCACTCGTCTAAGACCTAGGCAACTTCTATACTCTCGATTGGATCCTCATCACGAAAAATGCATCACATTCTCTTAACACTAATGATATGAAAAATGCATCTGTATCATTGATTCAAATACATCTGTGATCCATGCTTAACTAACTTGGTTATGAACTCATCCAATTCAAAGTAATCTAACTGCATTCCTGATTAGCAGTTTACGCTATCAATAGAGGTGATGCTAACAAGTTCATAAGAACTAACTCAAGCTTGATTTCAAGTTCTGCAAATTTGTGATTTCCATAGCTTCAAGAATTTGGTTCATTTCTACCATTCAAGAGGTCTCAATGCAATATCTCCAGACTCCAAAGCTGTTAATGAGCATAGATTTACCTGACCTTGTGCAAATTGGACAACTCCATAGCAGCTCCTCTCAATTTCTCGCTCTCACGACATAGCCGATCCTCGATTTCCCTCAACCTTCTTCGTCGTTCGAGAACTTGGCTTTCCTTCCTGAGCACCGCCCTTCTGTGAGTCGCCATCTTCCTCTCCCTCTCCTTCTCGAAACTGCCATCAAGGACACGAAAAACATAGCTTCAAATTTTGATTCAATTAGTCAGCTGAATTCAATAGCGTTGCTAACCTGATTCTGTAGGTAGATTTCGCAGACGAGGAGCTAGGTTTTTGCGAAGAGAAATCGGAAGCGAAGACGACAGACCAGATCGAGTCGTCGTCGGACAATCGGCGGAGGCGGCTGCTGGAGATGGCGACGCAGCATACGTCCTTGTACGTGAGGGTGGAGTTTCGAACCCCGATTTCGAGGATCTGCCGCCATAGCTCGTCTGGTAAGGCAGCTGCCATCTTCAATTTTAATTTTGCTTCTGATTTTTTTCCTCCGATGCCGACTTAAGCACACAGATTTGTATAAATCAAAACTTGATTTCCAGGTCGAATTCGAAGGTGGATTTACTTTCTGAGCCAGTTCGCCGGCGGCGACATGGCTGAACGGAAACTCTTAGCGGGCGGTCATTGTTTGCTCTCTAAACGACGTCGTACCAGCGTCTGGTATTTTTAAAGACTGTTGGGTAGGCCCGAGCTCCTACCGGGTATTAAACGGGTCCGAATATTAGACTGACCCGAACTTTATTTTGCCTAACACATAAGCATTTTTTTACAAAACGACGTCGTACCAGCGTCTGGTATCTTTTTATAGGCTGTTGGGTTACGCCCGAGCTCCGACCCGGTACCAAAATAAGGCCGACCCGAACTTGAATTCGCCCAATACCTTTTTATACAAGCCCGCGATGCTGCCGCACAAAAGGCCCATAAGGTGTTTGTGACAAAACGACGTCGTTTTCAAAGTGGGTATTTTTCGGACGTTGTTTTGGAGTGAGCCAGCTCCGACCCCATTTTGTGGGCTTTTTAAAAGAGGCCCGACCCGACTTCATTTCGGCCGAAAATATTTTAGCCAGGCCCGCAATGCTACCGCCTTAAAAGGCCTAGGCCTTGTATAGTTTTGACCCGACCCGGCCAAAAAGTGCCGACCCGGAAAGTTTCACGCGTGTCATGCACGCGCGCGTGCCTCCCACGCTCCAGTTTTGCGAGTGGGGAAGTATTCAGTGCGCGTGGGTTTTCTCTCGCGTGTTGTACACTTGCTAGAGTTACACGCGCCTGCGTGTTGTACACGCGCCAGCATTTTCTCTGGGTTTTTTTCTCACGATTCGCCTCCTCCGCCGCTGACGAATCCTTCCGTCTCTTCCTCCTCGTATTCCGCTGCTCTAGATGAACTCAAAACAGAGCTTGAATCGTTCACTATGGAGAAGGAGCTCTAGATTACATTAAATGTTCCATCGAGCTCTGACCAACTCCGCCAGAAAAAAAAAAAAATTTCCCCGTCGCCGGCCAAAATCCACGATCACCACCGCCGCCATCATCGTTAAACTCCGTCACCTGTCAAGTAAATTCCCAGACTCCGATTCAAGGCTTTAACCTCACTACATGAATGGACCAACGATCTAGGGTTTTGAATTCCCAATGGTGCCTGATCTGGATTCTACATTATCTGAATGCTGAGCATTATGAACACTGAACAACAACACTAGTACACTTGTATTGACGTTAAAATCAGCAGCTACAACCATCTGCTCCGTAGTCATTCATCGAGAGACAGAGTTCGTCAATCTACGACGAATTCAGCTGGTGTGTACATTACAACAAAATGGAGGGAGAGAAACATACCTAATAACAATGGGGTGTGATTACTGATCAGAACATCAACAGATTCGTGGCAGTCCTGACGATAAATGGCTCCATCAGCAACCGAGTGAGGAAGTAGAACACGACACCTAACGCTATCGAGATAGGGAGAGCTGGTAGAGCTTGGCGACAGACTGAAAGCAGGATGAGAGTGCATCCGAGACCCGAGATGATAGCTAGGTAGCATGCGTAGACTGTCATCAGGTCGTACATTGCAGCCCTGCCAACTAGGACGCTGTAGAAAATGAAGTCTCCTAGACCCAGCTTAATGCCTCTACTGGCGAATATGGAGTCCGAATCATCATCATCATCATCCCCACTGTCCATTCTTCTCCGATTGGTCTCGCGGGGATTGAAAAGAGGGGACCTTTCTTCGTCTGCAGCAACCTCGGAAGAACCACGGTTACTACCACCAACGATTACTGAGTATTCTGATCCAGTGCTTGAAGATTGCCTCTCCCCTGAACCATTTCCTACCAATGGGGACCTCTCAATTTGTGAAGCCTCCACATTGCTTGAATTCGTACCGGAATCGACATCTCTAGCTTTGGAAACTGACTGCATCTCCACTGATCCGGATTCGAAAGCCATACCAAACAGAAGCTCCATGCTCCGCCCACGGTTACGTGGATCGTGTGAAACAATCGGTCGTGCTTCGTATATCAGTGCCGGTAGCTCCTCGTCCCTGCTTTGAGACAACTCAACCAGCAGTTTAAGCGGTCCACCGGGTGCTAGAACTGCAACCAAGTCGTAGAGTGCTAATGCCACTAGCAGAGACCAAGTAGTCCATTCGGGTAACTTTGTAAACCAAGCTGCCACGAATATCCCCAGCGATACCATGTACGCTTGCCTCAGGAAAATCGGTATCCCAACTGAGAAAACTGACAATGTACCCACTACTGTGAAGTTGAACAGTAGCAGAAAGCTGGTGATCGAATCAACAGGTATCGAGAAATGCTGGATTATCGACAGAAAAATCGATCCTCCCATGCTTCCTGATATTAAACAAGAACACTACAGGAGTTAGAAGCATAGATCTGCAACATAATGTAACTGGATTCAAGGGTAATCAAGCATACATACTGTAACATTTCAACAGAAACAGATACAGATACATAGGCTATAAAATGAGCAAGTGACAGCTATAAGGGGGGGGGGGGTAATTTATCATACTGTGATATGTTTTAGCAGTCTAATTCAGCATTTTGTTCTTCTGCAACCTAGCATTTCTCCAATCCACTTGAGACTCCATTCTGATTCTAGACTCGCCACTAAGTACACAGAGCAAGCCAATGAGCATATAGACATAATTACGTTAATTCGAAATATCAAACTGATTGAACCAGCACAAAATAGTTCAATCTCCATAGAGAGTTCAATAGCTCATGTAGAAGCACCACAGCGATTCATACGAATAAACTGGAATTCAAGTTAGCTGCAAATGCTATCCAATCAGCGACGAACTAAACCGATTCAAACCAAACGATAAAGAGATAGCAAGTTACCGAGCACGAAGAAAGCGGAGAAGCGCATGTAGTTCTTGAGGAAGCAGGTGCAGTCGTAGTAGTAGAGGAGGACGAGGAGGAAAGTGACGACGGCGATGAGAACGACGAACACCAGTGCGTTGAGCAAGGATCCTTCGAGCTTCTGAGCGGTGGAATCAGAGGGGGACTCGAGGTACACGAGGTTAGCGGCGGTGCGAATGGGCGGAGATGCGGCGGCGGTGAAAGGATCCGCCGGCGAGAGGGAGTAGACGATCAGGACTACGAGGAGCATGCAGATCGAGACCGGGGACATTACTCCGATGATCTCCACTCCGATCGATTCCAATATGCTCGACTCCATTTGCTCGTGAGTGATGATCGGAGGAGCTGCTTCCCTTTTCCCGGTCTTTTCAGAGATCAAAATGCAGTTTTGGTGGAATTAGGGATTTCGATTGAGTCTATTGAATTGGGGATTTTTTTATTTTTTATTTTTTAAATTAATTGAGGATTCTTCTTTTTAGATGAGAGTTTCAGTATAATATTGTTTTTCCTTTTGAAAATTTAAAATTATAGGTATCCGAAACATCTAGTACTCACCCAAAATTCAGTTGATTTGAGCGGGATTATCTATTGATCTGGTACGGGTCAATCTGATATTTTATTCGAGTAGGTAATAGGTGGGGACTAGTTTGAAAGTATCTGCCCCATACCCAACTTGATGGATACCCACTGTGAAACGAAACCTCATTAGTCACAACTAGCTTATTTGCCCGTTGACGGGCATATTTATACAATTATAAATATATACGTATAATTTTTGTATATTTTTTTTTAGTTAGGAATATATAAGGATGTTGAAATATACTAAAACCAACAAATCAATTAATGAATAAATGAGTAGTCATCCAAAAGAAGATAATATATTGTCCTACTTTGCTAATGAGTTCATGGTAGAGACTATACAAAAAAACTAAATGAAAATATGTCCACCTATGACGGAGATAATGAAACAATCTCACAACAAAAAAACACAAACATTTATGTTATCAGTGAGGGGATATCTATGGAAATAAAAGATGACATGATAAGAGAGTAGTCGTAGATAGTATATATTTTTCTTTTAGTTGTGGTAGTCAAGTGAAGTTGGCTAAACGTTCTCCTGCAAAAATTTCAATTTTGAAAATCTCTATATAAATATATATGACTTCACATGAAGGTATTAATTTTAAGTAACTAATATATTACTTATTAAAATAATGTGAACTAATTGTCTTTGTGACAAAAGAAATATTTTAGAAGTTAGGATAACATGTTCTAAAGCCCGATAAATTAGTCATTATTTTTATTTATTTTGAATATAGTTTATAGAGATGATTGAATGTAAGGGATGTGAGAGGTTCAAAGAAATAATAGAAAAATAAATACTAAATTCATAATAAGTTTTAATTATTTAACTAACATAAAATTTTAGAAATGAAAATTAATTTTTAATTTATGGAATAAATATATTAAATGTTAAAATCTAAAAATAATTTCTGATTATAGAAACAAATAATGCCAAAATTCATATGTAAGAAGAAAAAAAAGAAGAGGTTAAACGTGGGGTGTTACCAAATATTAGAGATTTAATATTTTTTTATTAATTATTTAAGAGATTAATTTTAATTGGTTGATTCCCTAAAATTAAGGTATGAAGAGGATTGGCTTAGGTGGCAATTGCAAAAAGTTGAAATCCTATTATATATATATAGATATAGATATATCATCTTAATTTATCATACTACACTTCTCCTTTAGCCAATCCGTTCATCACTTCAACTTATTAATCGAGCAGTCGTCGCTCCCTCTCGAAATCCTATTGTTCTGAAAATCATAGCTTCATCTCGAAATTGTCTTTACAATTCAGATGCAGAGAAATTTGGAGTTCACCCGATATGTAGCGGGTTTCCACGATATCAATTTCGGGGTGGGGATGGTTTAGATTTCGGGATGAGGAATTAAATTTTAAAATAATATTTTTTTTTTCGAAAGTTAAAATAATATATATTATTTGGTTAAATTGTATAGAAATTTTCAAATACAATCTAATTAATTAGTTTTTGATGCGAATTCTTAATTTATCACCGTGGATTGTGGGCCCATTTCCCCTAAGTCGTCCGTCGTAGTTTGGGCCGTTGACTCTTTCGACATGGTCTGATGGGCCTTTCTATATTGCATTATATAGATTGGACCTTATAAGTCTTTCAAGGTTGGGCTGGGCTTTGTTGATTTTTTAAGGAGTGTTGGACTTAGATTTCGTAATTATTATATTAATTAATTAATTACTTTTGGACTTAGAATATAAAAGGAAAAATAGCATTTTTGCCAACTCTACTTTGCCAACTTAACAAATAGTCACTAGCTATGCTATAAATCATTTTTTACTCCTCTTATTTTAGTCACTTTGCCTTTTGGGTCCTTACATTTCAACTATCATCTTCTTAACATTAAATTTAGACACATCCGCACATCGACGGAGAGATATATCAGAAGTAGGAGACGAGGAGTTGGTCAAAAAGATAACGTGGGGAGTTATCGCGAAGAGTATGGTTAAATATGAAGGGTTTTTAAAACTACACATTTTATTCATCGATTTCATCATATACAATTATATTCCTAGTTAAGATGCTTAGTAAACTAATACATGACTATTGTAGCTAACATGGTATACTAAATGTGCATTAATTAAGCAATTTATAGTATAGGGAGCTATCTGTTAAGTCTGCAAACTAGGGGAGCCAAAATAAATTTAATCAAACACACATTTTTTATTGAATTTCATAAAACACACACAATCTTTATTGAATTTCATAAAACACACAACAACTGAAACACAATTATCTCGAAGGATAAGGTTCATATAAACAATGAACACCACCCATCGTGATTTATTTAATTTCACACGTGGAATATATTATTATTACGTACTCTGCATGCATGCAGAATACGATCGTCAATTCTCGACCCGGTTTTAAAAGTCGATGTCGCTCAGCTTGATGACGAGTTTGATACAATCATCCTTCTCCACATACTCGTTAAGTCCTTTGAGTATTGCCGCAGTACCGCCACGAATATCGACTTGGTACTTGCACGTTTTGGTCTTGGCATCGTATCCCAGTATTCTGTCCATGCCAGCTCGGATTACCTGCGTTAAAAATAATAATTAAATAATCAATATCGTCACTTGATTTGTATGAGTTTGCATTTTCAAGTCACCTATTTGTTAAACTACCGAAATGGTCCCGTATGGCTCAAATTCTTAATACATGACTGAGTTATAAAATGGTCATGAAACTTTAAAATATTGTGGACTGGTCCTAGAATTTTGAATTGTGTTACGAACTAGTACTGCGGTCGTTGACGACAACATTTTCCAACCATTTTTTCATATCACATCACCACTGACACGTCGCAAAAAAGAGTAGAGAGAAGATTTAGTATATACCGGTTCTTGAGCCTTCTTCAACAGAGAAGGTAAATCACTATGGATTCTAACCCGCCCGGTAACGTTCCCAACCACATTCCCACCAAACAGAAACTCCTTGAAATCCAACCGAATTTGATCGTCCTCGAAAATCCCTTCTCCGGTAATCACGGTCTTAGCTTTCCCCTGCATCACATAACGACTCATGTCAGCCTGATGGACTAAACAAGAATGAATGACAGAATTCAACCCATTTATTGTTTTCCGCGATCAAGGGATGGGAGATCGCCCCCTAGGGTCAGATTTTTTTGCCCTAGTTATGTGACTGAATCCGGTTCATGCTTTTCCCGGTTTCGAGGGATGCGGTTGGTCCCCAGAGGTTAGATTTTTTTCACCCAGTTGACTAATTTGGTCAATGAATCAGCCTTATGATCACCAGTTTCATCCAATTCAGCAAAGAAATCACGATTAATCTGAAACAACATCCTAACTTTACCAACGCCCACAAACGTATACTCTTCTCACGAAAGAGAACTGAGATTTAACAAAATCTCAATACTCTACATTCATATTTTCTGTTCGTGATTGCGTTTAACGAAAACACCTACACTACATATCGTACCTTGATGGCGGCCTTCATGGCTTCGTTCATGAACACGTCGTAGCCAGAAGATTCGATGCTAGCATCGACACCGACTTTTTTAGGGGTGAGTTCCCTGACCTTCTCCGAAACGGTGACGTCGTCGGGTAGCTCAGCGGAGTTGATGTAGTGAGTGGCCCCCAATTCCATGGCTACATTCAGCTTCGTCTGGTTTCTGTCTATCACTATTATCTGCTTTGCTTTCAGCTTCTTTGCAGCTATCACAGCCTGTAATTAAGTGCATTTATGGGGGTAAATAAGTAATTTCATAATTCAATTTATTTGCATAGTGTTTTCCCACCAAATATGTGTGATAATATAATCCATTTTAGTGACTGTAAAAAAAGATGGACAACGTTTAGCTTATTATAAAAACACACTTTGGGTGGGCCGGATTACAAAGTGGTACCAAAATTTAAAAATGTTGCAAAATGGTCCTGGAATTTTGAATCGTGTTACGATCCAATTTTGCAGTCGTCTGCAGTAGCATATTCCGACCATTTTCAATGTCAATACTGACACGCCATAAAAATATTATTAAAAAGGTGGGGTCAACGTTTCGCTTATTAAAAAGCACACTTTGGGTCGGTCGGATTACCATTTCAAAATGTTGGCAAACTGGTCCTAGAACTTTGAATCGTGTTACGATCCAATTTTGCAGTCGTCTATTCCGGCCATTTTTCCACGTCAACACTAACACGTCATAAAAATATAATATTTTTATGGCGTGTCAGTGTCATTTTCCCACATCACCACTAACACATCATCAAATAATTAATAAAACATTATATTTTGATGACTATGTCAGAAGTAACGTGGCAAAATAGTCGGAATATGCGATCGCCAATGACTCCATGACTGGATCATACCACGAATCAAAATTTCGAGACCAATCTATAACATTTTAAAGTTCCAGGGACCACTTTGTAACCTAGTCCAAAATTTCAAGATGCGTTAAGTTTTTTTACCCTTAAAAAACGGGTCAACGTTTTTTCTTCCAAATATGTCATTATTAATAACTAATAATATAACCAATTTGAATGATATTTGCAATTATCCGTCAATTATATCAAACGGTCAACGTCTAATTTAACCATAAAAAAACTGGTCAACGTTTAAAGAGCATAGCTAGAAAACACTTACAGATATGCCGACGGAGCCGACACCAAAAATAGCGACGGAGTCACCTTCCTTAACCTGAGCGTCGAGCCAAACGGCGCCGTATCCAGTAGCAAAAGCACACGACATAATGCTGAGGTGAGGAGCCGGCAAGCCGCTGCCGTTCAAGTTGGCGGCGTAGTTTGAGTCGACCACCATGTACTCAGTCCACGTGGAGCAGCCGAGCTTGTAGTAGAGAAGCTGCTTCTTGCCGCACTCGTCCACGTACGAGAACCGAGAGGTTCCGTCCGGTTCGAGCGCTGACTCGTTGGCCCCGTAGTTCTGACAGAAGTTGGTTCGGTTTGATTTGCAGCTGCTGCAGACCTGGCACTCCCCGTAGGTCGGGGCTAGGATCATGTCCCCCACTTTGAAGTCCGTCACCTCTGGGCCCACACTTTCGATTATCCTATTTTTTTTTTTGGAATAAGTGATGAGATAACTAGAATTCAAGTAATTTTAAGATCGATTGAATTGATATCATAAGTTGGGTATTTTTTTTTTTGTAAAGTTTTGGTATTGTACAAATTCAATGACGGAATTATGGTTGAGTCAACCTAGACCAGCGCCCAGAATCCTAAATTTATGTGAGATTCTCAAAACCGAAGATTATACTAAATGTTTAACCTTTAGACTTGAAAATTTGATAATGGTCATGCTATGATCTGCGTTTATCTTTCCCATTTGTTTTTTTCATACATATTAGGTTTGACACGTCATCAAAAATACAATTAAGATTTTTAGATGATCTAAGTTTAATTAAATGGACAGAAACCTATTTTATTTTATCACTTAATTAATTTAGTGTGAAATTTTTTTGTAATCAACAAAATGATCAGTCGAATAATAAAATTTGTTCGATTCAGTTCGATTCAGATTACGTGACATTTGTAACCGATCGAAAATAAATCATCAACGAGTAAACTAAAGTACAAATCCAGTCAATTTCAAAATTACGTGACCACTGTACAACATAACATAAAGTTATTAGACCATATAATTTTCCCAAAAATTAACAGAAATCCATTTTTACACGTAATAAAATACGAATTGTACATAGCAGTACCCAAAATTACAATAATCACGATTAATTCTGTAATTAATTAATAATTTAAATAAGCAAAGGCTACTTACCCAACACCTTCGTGCCCATTAACCTTTGGGAATTGCGTCTGAAAAAAAATAAGAAATTAAGAAATGTTAGTATTATAATTAATTACATTAATAAATTATTTAGATAAAAAAATTAATTTAATTAAAAAATAATTAATTATGTGTACGTACTGTAGCAAAAAAGCCTTCAATGGTGAGAATATCGGTCCGACAGACACTAGCACACACCATCTTGACTCGAATCTCCACGTTTTGCGGTGGATCGACTTGGATCTCTTTCACCTCTACGGTGTCCTCGTACGACATGCCTTCCTTCTTGGCTTCCTTCAGCACAATCGCTGCAATGTAAGAGCGGAAATTCGGTTATGGTTAATGATTGAAATTGGTTATTTGATTGATTTTGGTCGATTAATGGTTAAGCAGACCAAAATTGGTTATATTCAATTTTCTTCGTATTTTTACTATAATGAGAATAATTTATTTACTTTTGTCGGAAAATTGGTCGGTTAAGTAGACATCAAGTCAATCAGGAGCTCTATCGTTTTCAAATATATAAACTTTATAAATTATTGTCAGATTACATAATTCAAATATGTTGTTAATTTTAACTGTAAATGTAAAATATTTAGCTATTATAAACATAAAAAAAAATATCGCCATAAAGATATTTTTAGAAGAATGGAATTGACTAGCTAGTTGGAATCACAAATAGCCGCACATAACGATTTTCAGATTTATCCATATCCTTTACTTTCTACTGGCTATTAGAAACACACTTCCAAAATTCACAAGAGTGAATTACATCACAATACCAAGAATCCAAAATAATTAAGCTCATAATATAGCAAAATTTGCTCTAAATTTCTTGCCAAAATCATCCTCTCTGATGAACCTACTTTATTTGCTTCAGTACATGCTCGTTGAGAAAATTTTATTTTTAGGTTCTGTGATTATTCGTAATTTGTATTGGTCTTTTCTTTCCCTCACCCTCCCCCCCCTCTTATTTTTTCTGTTTTGTATCTCCTAGATTCTCCCCATGGGGAGTTGCCTCGAAAAAAAAAAATTACTTTCTTTAACCGGTTCAAATCCAGACGCAATCATGGAATCCCCAAGTACTTATCAATCAAGCATTGATGATAAATGTAAATTTTCAAAGGTTGGCTTTACATGCCATTAATGGGAAATGGGAAACTAGACAAATACTTCATTTTCAAAGTTGTTATATATGCAATAATGTCAAAGTGGGCACAATATAGAGTAGATATTGATTCTAATTCATGAGTAAAAACCATTAAAACTTGAGCCACTTAATAATAAATGCAAAGAAATTATCTCTATCGAGTCGAAAATAGATCGTGTTTAATGTGTATTTTGTCTACTAGATCTATCATGAGTAAAAGAAATTATGTGTTTTGCCCGTCGCCGAATGTCAAATTTTTTTAGTGATATCGATTCATCCCTTTAAATTCTGTTAATTATTTTTTCAATTTACGCAATATAATACTATAACATGGGTGAGCTAACTAAGGTCACGTCTAGACTTCCTTAGCCAAATTAAAGTAACAATTCTTTATGTAAAAATTTTACATTTAAACTTAAAATCTCGCATGCTCGTCTATTAGAAATCAACTAGTGACTGAATTTTTAACAAAAGGGACTCGTTATCAAACTGGTCAAAATAAGAAGGAAAAAATGAACATTTTATAGTATGAAGATCTGCTTGTTAACGTGATAAAATAGCTAGAGAGGATTAAAATATCATTATCCCTTTAAAATTTTGTTAATTTTTTTTTAATATATTAGGTATAAATATATCTTGTTAATGATACGTGACGTCATAACAACCACCACCAGACCACTGTCCGATGAAATTCTGGCTAGGATTCATCTGTCTTCGACGAATCTCCAACCAACTCGACTCATCGAGATGAATCCGCCATTAAAAAACTTACAACAATGGCAGTGTTTTGACTCCCTAAATATTCAGCTTTAGTACCAAAACCATGCAACAATTGCATGGTTCTAGTCCCCTAATTAGCATGTAAATGTTAATTAGGCGAGACTGGGCGGAGAGGCGCAATCCAGTCAGCGCCTCACCATTGCCCATTTTTTGGACAATGTTAAACAATGTCTCACTGACGGTATCAACAGACAACGTAAACACACACAAAGAAAGGCTAATCAAAGAGTTTAATTAAGTAAGTAACTACTAACCCTTGCAAGTGATAACTCCATTCTTGTCAATTTGGTTTGGTGGGCAAGCAGCATAGCTAACAGGAAAAGCCGCCATTGTTGCTCAAAGAAAGCTCTCTAGTTTTGTTGAATGAACAAGTTATAGCTATATCAATGTGTATATCTTGAATGTTTGATGAACAAGTTCTTGCTTACACCCTTCGCTTATATAGTGGAAATTTGATAGGTGGGAATTAAATAATTTCGTTGATTTTTACAGATTGAAATATTAGTCTACCAATCGTGTGGTCAAGATTCAATTGAGTGACGATGGTCATATCGGTTGTATGGACAATGGAGGTGTCGAATTCGAATTGAATTTCTCAACGCTTTGCACATGGGGGAAGAATAGCTGTAAAGATGACGACTTTGATCGTTGTTATTGTTGATCAGTTCGAATTTGGATCGATCAAACATGGTTGAACTCGATTCGGTTTGGTGGGTAGTTTTTAGGTGTGTGTGAATTTGAAGATCGTTACGTACGTGAATATTGAAGTATTTGTTGAAGAACTGTGATTGAATCCGTACAAACGATACAAGAACTCAATTTGGTTTGGTGGGTATTTCTTAGGTATGTGTGAACTTGAAAATCGTTACGTACTTGAAGATTGTGAGATGTGAATATTGAAGTATTTGTTAAAGAACTGTGATTGAATTCGTACAAACGGTACAAGAACTCAATTTGGTTTGATGGGTATTAATTTCTTAGGTATGTGTGAATTTGAAAATCGTTACGTACGTGAAAGTTGTGAGATGTGAATATTGAAGTATTTGTCAAAGAACTGTGATTGGATCCGTTTAGGGTTGATTAAAAATAGGGTCATTGGTTAAGATCTATGCATCTTCAGGTTGTTCTTCGTCTGGTAAACAGAGTTGGTCATTGTGTGGCATGTCACAGTCTTTGATGTCTTCCAAGCTAGGGTGTGATAAATATTACGGCTTGGGTTGATATGTTGTTTGCATAGTGTGATTATCTTCTGGTAATACGGAGTTACCTCTCACAAAGAAATGAGTGAAATTAAAATATCTAGCACAATATTTATTATATTTCGAGAGAATTTAATAGTAAATATATAAGACTATCCTTAAATTACTAAGTTAAAGTCTTTATTGAAGGGCATCCATGTAATATACTACACATTCCGTGAGAAATGGACAAATTTTCACTTTTTTTTTTTTTATAATAAGAAGGGAATCATGAACGAGTCAAATTATTTTTAAATTTTTTTTTGGATGACTCCTAGGAATTAAAAATTCACTTGCGGTGAATTTAATTAAAAAAATTATTCTCACATTTTCTCATCCAAAACGACCAATAAATCTCATTTAAAATTTTGTGACGACATGTCATATGGTAAAAGATGGGGTTACTGTAAATTACAATAACATGAAAATGCAGTAAAAAATAGTTGATGTTATGGAACGATAATCACTATTTTATGTAGTTATTTGCTGTAGCAAATACTATTTGCTACACTCAGCACCCCGTAGTAAATATTGGTGTCGCAATTATTATTTGCTACAACAAATCACTACATAAAATAGTGATTATCGTTGCATAATATCAACTATTTGTTACTGCATTTTCTTGTTATTGTAATTTACCGCAGCGAAAGGTAATTTTTATTTATAGTGATTGGAGAGTCAATAGTGTGTTTAGTTAGTGATGCACATGCAATCATTTGACATGTCTATTTAGAATGTAATTAATATTGTATTTTATGAAGATATTTTCTTATTAGATGTGACAATTTGTGATGGTACGTCTAATAAATTGTCACATGAGAAATTTTTTTAATTCATTTTTATTTTGATAATGGAATGTGCGCATATTATTTTGTTTTATGGAAAATAACACTTTCACCCCACTACTTTGCTAATTTAACAAATAGCCCCATATACCATAAATCGCTGTTTTTACCACTTTTCATTTTGGGTCCTTCCATTTCAACTGTCGTCTTCTTAACATTAAATTTTGACACATCCACACATCGACGAAGAGATATATCGGGGGTAGGACACTAATTAAGAGTTGGTGAGGGAGGTAAACTGGGGACGTATCGGGAAGCGTATGGTGAAATACAAAGGGTTTTATAGAGATATCGGGGGTAGGACATGTTTTATTCTTCGATTTCATCCTATGTAATATATATACTTATATTCTCAATTAAATACTTAGTAAGCTAATACATGGCTATTGGAGCTAACGTGGTATACTGAATGCGCACCAATTAACATCATGAAGACAATAGCTAAAATGGAAGGGCCCAAAATGCAAAGTGGTCAAAGTAGGAGGGGATAAAAAAAAGAGCGGTTTATAGTATAAGTGGCTATTTATTAAGTTGACAAAGTTGAGGGGGCAAAGTGATATTTTCCCTTTGTTTTAAGTTGAATAATATCGTGTGGTACCAAAATTGGCAAGGCCCGGTTTCGCTATTTGTAACGGTCGAATCAAATCTTTTAATAGTATTACCTATCCAACACGGCAAGGCAAACTGATGTTACATGTACGTGGCAACTTGATCATCGTTAAACTTGTGCCTGATTAATCGATCGATTTTGGTTAGAGACTGGTTTGAGAGGTTAAATCATGGTTAAACAAACTCTTGAGGGCGACTTGACCGAATTGACGTACTCCCTAACCAAGTATCCAATCAAGAAAAACCTAACCAAGTAACCAACCAATCCTGTCACTGAGTTAGAATCAAATCGAGTGACAGTTTTTTGACGGATAAACTGATGAAAATTGGTCACGGTTAATGACCGAGATCGAAGTTGTCAAATTCGAATTTCTCAACGCTTCACACGTATGGAGAATAGCATATAAGAATGATGGTTGTAATCGTTTGAACTCGGATTGATTGAATAGAGTATAATTCAATTTGCTCGGTTATTTTTATGGTATGTAAATTTTTTTGAAAATCATTTTACATATAGGAAGGGGGTAGGAAGTGAAAATTTGATCGAGTGACAGTTTTTTGACAGATAAACTGATGAAAATCATTTTATGTCATGTAGTGAAAGACGGGGGACCGGAGAACTAGTGACAACGACAAATTCAATGCACTACGACAAATTATATAAAATAATGCATTGCACTGGGTCATCGTGTGCGTATAATAAAAACATTAATTGTCTCACGAGAAACATTTGTGACTATAACAGTTATGTGTATCAAACATGTACATCAAGAAGTGTAATACATAACAAAATTACACTTTTTACATAATTTAATTGAATTAAATGCCATTAAAACAATTACTAATAGAATTATACGATATTATCTACTAATATATATTCAAAAGATAGATACATGAATGTAGCAATCATGTTTTCATTTTGGTCCTTGTGTTCTTATTTATTAACTTTGTGGTCCTCCCCTTTTGTCAACCAAATAAATAAGCCAGCTCAGCCAATGAATGTGAGCCTAATAAGAAAAAAAACAAATAAATTAAATTAGATTTTTTTCATCCACGTGTGACAAAATATACAGTATTGATCAATTAATTAAATGAAAGAGACAATTGAGTATTTACTCTTTGAAAGAGATACACTTCCAAACACATATGATATTATCTAGGCTTGGCAATGGGTACCCACGGGTCCGGATACTACATATCCACTAACCACCCGTTTGTTAAATGGGTATTGCCCGTACCCGCCCGCCGAGACTAAATGGGTAAAAAATTCAAACCATTCCCGCCCCGACATGGGTATCGGGTTTACCCGATACCTATTGGGTGAACCCCAAATCTCTATGCATCTGGATTACAAAGAGATTTTCGAGATGGAACTACGATCTTTAGAGCGTTATGGTTTCGAGAGGGAAAGAAAGACTGCTCGATCGAGGAGTTGAAGTGACGAGTTGAATGAATGAAGGAGAAATTGGGTCTAATTCGTTAAACATAGATGATATATTATGGCTAATACAACGTTGTTTCATATTGGGTACCCATCGGGTTGGGTATGGGGCAGATACCTTGAAACCCGTCCCCACCCGTTACCCGCTCTAACTGGGTACCGGGTTTTCCCATACCCGTCAACTTACCCAGTCAACGGATAATCCCCACCCAATTTGGCCGGATTTCGGGTGGGTACCCAATTTTCAGATAAAAATTATTATCCTATTAGCTTTGTCTCTCAGAGTATTTTGGACTTTTTCTAGGGTTTGGGTCAACCCACATACCCGACCGAAACAAATTGGGTCAACTCACATACTTAACCACATCACTATTGCGACGGGGATGCTGAGTGTAGCAAATAGTGGTGTGGCAAATAGTATTTGCTACTGCAAATTACTACATGAAATAGTGATTGCCGTAGCAAATACTAAACATTTGCTACTGCATTTCGTGCCGTTGTAATTTTTGCATTAGCAAATGGTCAATTTTTTTGTAGTGCGAGAGTTGTATTCGTGGTCATGGAGGGAAAGATGAGGACCAGAGAATTATATCTGTGGCAACGACGAATTCATGATGATTCAATGCACTATGACAAAATATATAAAATAATGCATTGCACTAGCTCACCACACATATAATAGAAACTATAAAACAAATGACGGGTTGGATCATTGCACAGGGAGGCCCCCTGTATTCGCCACTGATAAGTACTTGCCCGATCATTTGACATGTCAGACTATAATGTAACTATCATATTTTATAAAACACTTCCTTATCTCATTTGTGACCGTTTGTGATGGTACGTCTAATTAACAACGACGAATAATTCAAAATAAGTTAAAGACACTGGGTCGAACTATATAGAATTCAAAGTTCACTAAATCATAAATATACTAAAATATACATATGATTAGAATTATGCATCCGTCCCCCTACCTGTAATAATTACTAATCTAACGAGATGATTACATAGTAGATTGCCTGATCGTCTAAATATTAAATATATATATTTTTTTGTTGAGAAGACATGTTATTTTGTTGGGTTAATACAACCGTTTTACCCTCCACTATGCAAAGTTAACAAACATACCCCTTTACTATTTTCTAACCGATTTTACACCCTCTACTTTGAAAAGTTTAGCAAATATGCCCTCTGTTTAATTTTTCATCTATTTTCCATCCGATGTGTTGATTGTACGTGCCACGTTATATTATTTGTACACCTCATTGCTGATTGGAATGTTCACAATCGAAAATTGTTTAAAGTAGAAAGAAAAATAAAAAGGAATACCACAAACACCTCCGTACATAATAGTGATTATAATGTGTTTTTCCTTTATCTTTTCTTTTTAATTTAAATATTTTCACCTTGTGGACATCTCAATTAGCGATGTTGTGGACAAATAATATGACGTAGCATGTATAATCAACTCATTAGACGAAAAATAGATGAAAAGATAAATGGAAGAATATATTTGTTAAAATTTTTAAAGTAGAGGGTGTTAAATCGGCTAGAAAATAGTAAAAGGGTATGTTTGTTAACTTTGCATAGTAGAGGGGCAAAAAGGTGTATTAATCCTATTTTGTCTTAAGTAGGATATTTTGTAGTACCAAAAACGGCGAGGCAAGTGGAGTATGTTTTTATGAGTGAATGTGGTTGGTTCATACGTACGCTGATATAATTTCATGCACTTACTATCATCTCTCTTGTACGTTTTGCGAGAAAACCTTAGCTGTAAAGACTATAATGCGCTGCAAAGATCAAAACGTCTCTACTTCAACCAACCAATCCTAAAAGTATATCGAATATTTTACCCCTAAACAGTCTAACTAAGTCCTATACACACTACAAAAAAGTTTACTTTTAGCTACTGCAAAATTACGACGGCGTGAAAATGCAGTAGCAAATAGTTGATATTTGTACGGCAATCACTATTTCATGTAATAATTTGCAGTAGCAAATACTATTTGCTACACTCAGCATCCCTTCGCAAATAGTGGTGTGGCAAATAGTATTTGCTACTGCAAATTACTGCATGAAATAGTGATTGTCGTAGCAAATATCAACTATTTGCTACTGCATTTTCATGCCGTTGTAATTTTTGCAGTAGCTAAAGACAAATTTTTTTTGTAGTGACATGTATGAGTAAAATGAGTATATATGTTACCGGCCGATTTACTTGTTCAACTTACTCAATAAATCCCCTTATTCGTATTTGGGGGTTTGTAGAGTCAAGCATAACAATGTACATTGTTTATGTCCGAAAATAGGCAATGGTGACACGTGAGTGACGACACGCTGATTAGACAACACCTCGCCACCTAATTATTATGTTTTGCTTTGCTAATTAACGTCGTTGCATGGTTTGAGCGTTAATTAGATAATAAAATATAATGATTAGTGGAGGGCAGCGCCTCATCACCCATGTGTCACCATTATGTATGCAATGTGCCACCGGTTGTTACGATAATTTTAACTATAAAACTACAAATTTGAATTACTTTCAATTGAAGGTAGCTAGGTATCGCTCTCACATTAATATCAACAAAGAAAAAACAACGATAATTTTGTGAGTTTGTGGTTGTGCATGCACTAGTACGTAGAGCCCACGTGGAATATGCATGCTGACACATAGGCTCTGCTGTATAAATAAATTCATTTATTATTTATAGTACAAATAATTAAAGAAAGATGCATTACTTAGATTATTTAGATTTTATAGTACAAGTTAATAAATTCGTTAGCGGTACAAGGAAAAGATAATCAAGAAAGGAACAATTTTATAATTAGTTTCAAAGAATTAGTTATTTTGTCTTTTGTAATTAGTTTTTTTTATTACAAAAACTAATTATAAAACGGTTGAAATTATGTCTGAACGTGATGAGCGGTATCAAAAGATGCAACCTTAATAGTTCTTGATCTAGAATTCAGACTATACTCGTCGTATTTTGTAGTAATGGTATTTACTACATTTTTTTCTCTATATAATTATTTCTACATAGAACCACGATGTGTAAATTAACATACGAGCCTCAATCCGTTTCTAAAGATCCTCGTGATCATGTGGTTCGAACCCCCAATATTTACTTGGTTGTACCCAGTTCACATGGGGTTGACCAAGTCCGACCTATTTGGTATGAGTATTACCCGATTAACGGTGGGTATGGAGCAGACTTAGGTCTTCCTTATGGTCTGGCAGTTGCGTAGCCAGAAATTCAGTCAAGTGAGGTCCATAACAAAAGTTCACCAAAATGATCGAATAATGAGAGTTTCGATCGAGTCCATTATTCAATTATAAGCATTTATGTTACATTTTTTGAAAAAAAAATTCATTTGTTAAGTGGGCCTCGCCCGTTAGAAAATATGTTGGAATATACATTAAATTTCTACTTAATTCTTCATAATAATCGAACAAGTTTATCTCACTATTTTTTTTCGTATAAACATCGAGTTTTCATATATATCAACCTGACGAACTTGAAATACCCGCCCGACCCGGTCATGGCCATTCCTACGTGACGATCTCTTCTCTCCAACATGTGCAAGGTGTTTATAACGTGCAAGTTAACGTAGTTAAGGATGTATGCATGGGTGCATGATGCATGCATGCATTAATGGTCACTAATTGACGTGCCAACGTGGCCTCCTCCCAGCCACAAAACGACATGAAGGGGACAAAAACGACACGGCATGGCAAACCGAACATTTTATAATACGACGACCTTAAGCTTTATACCTTCTTATGGGCCCAGCTGCTTGGCCTGGTAATATGGGCTCGTGGGCCTGATCCTTCATTGAAACACTTTTGGGCCCAAAAATTAGATACTCTATTGGTAAACAATTATTAAAATAATAGATTAGATTCATTAATAACTTTTTCATTTTTCCGAATAATTCGAGTTAATGATGCAACTACTTCTGATATCTTTCTCCGTTAGTGTGCAAATGTGTCCAGATTTAATATTTATAGAATGATAGTTGGATCGGAAAGATTCAAAAAATAAAGTGGCCAAAATAGGAGAAATAAAAGAACAATTTATAGTATACAAATTAGAGAGGGCTAAATTGCTATTTTCCCATAGAAAATCGTCAAATTTTTTTGCCCTAAAAACCCATTAATTAATTCCTATGCAAAACGTGCTAAATTAATTCCCTGTTGCTATTTTATTGAATTAGTATTCATCGATGCTTAGTAAAAAATCAGGTTAACTAGTTAAGTTGTCATCGCTGGAAAAGTCGTCGGAGCCTCGTCGAAAAAGTTACCAGCGATGGCGACCGATCACCGGAAAAGCCGCCAGCGACGGAGGCCTATCACCAGGAAAAAATAAAATATTTAAATTAAATATAATAATAAAATATTTAAATTAAATATAATAATAAAATTATGTGTGTAAAGTCCTAAATACCCCTAACAAATGTGAACTATTAGATTGGTCAAAGGGTCAAACTAGACAGGGCCAACCCTGAGGGTGTGCTGGCCGGCCCTCCGGCACAGGGCCTCAAAATATCGGGGGCCTCAAAATTTTTGGGTTAAGTAAAAACACCTAAATTATATATTATAAATAAACTGTGCAATAAGTATACATAAATGTTGTTGTGGTCTAGTGGCTGGAGTCTTTGTTTTATTCCAAGTGGTCATGGGTTCAATCCTCATCTTTGACAAAAATCAAACTAATTTTTTGTTCTTTTCAGCATTGTTTGTCTTTTTGAAGTGATCTTTCTATTTTTACTATCATTGTTTTCAAAAAATTTATTATTAAATATATAAATATGATATGATATCAAGTTATACTTCATATATTATTTTACTTTTCAAAATTTTTAGTTGTTAATAAATTTTAGTCTTGGAATGACATTGGGTAAGTCAAGGTGGGCACAAGGTCGGACGTGTATACCATCATAAATGAGTAATATTATTGTCTCAAACCAATCAGTATACCCGCCCAAACAAGTCAAGTTAAGGTAACCCAAATAATTTGGGTTTAAATTATCATTTTATAGGGCCACATAATAAATTTTGGACAGGGCCTCCGAAATTCACAGGACGGCCCTGAAACTAGATCTAATGATTGGATGAGGGTTTGGAACTTTCCAAACCTACCAAAGTCTTGGACGCTGATCTCTTGCCATAATAGCATAAACAATGTCGAAAAGGGAAAAAATTATGAAACTCAATAGATATTCAATATTTATTCTATTAAAAATTTCATATTTAATATAGGAATATTGAAAATTTTAATAGAATGAATATTGAAATTTTAACATTTTCGGGAAAAAATAATTTAATGAAATACTAAAAATTAAAAAAGCTAATTTAATAAATATTTATGATTGGCTTAGAAAATTAGTAAAGTCTTAATGAAACATGGTAATGAAATTAAATTCCCACAAAATGTGGGTAGTGAGTGAGAATGTTTTATTTAATATTAGTTTAAATAATAATTAATTAAAAAAATAGAATTGTAATTGATGGAATAGCAAGAATTAAGGAAGAAGTGTAAAAATAGGGGTAATTTATTTTGCTATATATTATAGTAGAAATTAGAGTAAAAATCGTACAAATAAATTAGGAATAACTTATTATCTAAGTTGCCAAGTGAGGGAAAGTGCTTATAAGGTTAGCATCAATCAATTCTCATGTCTTCGAAATTACTAACATTTTATAAGAAATTGTATTACATAATCTGCATTCATTTTTTATAGTACACAGTCGTTCGTTGGAGAATTCGATGAAATAGCCCGTTCGGCAGGTTGAATTGAGGAGGGAATTGTGGAGATTTCAAATTCTCCACTGTGGGACCCACGGAGAATTGAGGCGTGTTTCAATTCTCCAATGGAAGGGAGAGAACTGGGGAGAATTTGAGAGAATTGGTTATTTTTAGTGTTTTACAATTCATTTTTTATTTTTATTTTATTTTATTAATATTAATTCTCCACACCACAATCACTCACATTCTCTCCTCCGAACGGTCTACTTTCGAAACAGACAAATCTCTCCAATTCTCCTTCTCCCAATTCCACTTGACGAACGACCCCTAAATCAAATCAAAATCATATCTAGAGAATCATACACGATACTATCTTTAAATAGCAATAAAATTAATACAAAAATACCATTCTAATATTTGGGTGATCCTGCACTCACTTTTCTACCAAAAAAAAGAAATCATACAAATAAATTTGGAATAACTTATTGTTTATAAGGTTAGCACCAATCAATTCTCATATCTTCCGTTAATAAATCACTAATTAATTACTAACATTTTATAAGATATTGTATTGCATACTCTGCATTCATTTTTTATGGTACAAGTGTAAATCAAAGGTCAAATACTTAAAAGGTCCTCAGATTATAGGGTGAGGTACAAACTCGTCCTAAAACTTTAATCCGTTACAGAGTGATCCTGTTACTATGAAACAAGTTACAGAGTAGTCCTAATGACGTCATAAGTGTACTTTTTTCAGCTATTTTCCCATGTCACCATTGACATGTCATCGAAAATATGATTTAAAATTCATCTTAAATTGATTCAAATCTAGAATTTTATCAATATAACTCACTAGATTTAGTTTTGAACCAAAGTTTATCAGGTAGATGAGTTAAGATTTAGATTTGAATCAAATTGTTGAACTTTGAATCATCTTTTAGATGACGTGGCGAAATAGCTGGAAAAAAGTACGCTTATGACTACTCTGTAACCTGTTTTCATAGTAATAGGACCACTCTGTAACGGATTAAAGTTTTAGGACGAGTTTATAACCCGCCCTGTAGTTTCAGGATCTTTTAAGTATTTGACCCCGTAAATCAAATCAAAAATCATATCTAGAGAATCATGCATGCATGCATGATACTATCTTTAAATGAGAATCATTCATTCTAATATTTGCTATAATATATATACTTATTGCAACAGAGCTAAGAAGAAGGTCCTCTGAATCAACAACAATGGAAGTTGCCGGTAGAACAATTGTGCTGTTTGTTTTAGCAGCAACAACATTGCTTAAAATTGAAGGGCAAGGGAGCACAGGATCAGATCATGAAGCTTTGAGAAGGTTGAAAACAAGTTTGATGGATCCACGCAATGTTCTTAGCACTTGGGATCCCGCCGCAATCAATCCTTGCACTTGGGCACACGTCACCTGCAACAACCTTAATCGAGTCACGCGCCTGTACGTACACGTCTCACTACAAGAAAAAAGTTACCTTTAGCTACTGCAAGTTACAACGGCATGAAAATACAGTAGCAAATAAAATAGTTATTTTGCTACTGCAAATTACTAATATGAAATAGTGATTGCCATAGCAAATATCAACTATTTGCTACTGCATTTTCATGCTGTTGTAATTTTGCAGTAGCTAAAGACAAATTTTTTTTTGTAGTGTCTTATATAGTTATATCTATCTATATTATTACGATGCATCGATCTAAAAGTTGTAAATTTTGTGTATTGATTATGCAGGGACTTACAAAACAGTGGGTTGTCTGGAGCATTGGTAGTTGAACTTGGTAACATGGATCAACTTCAGTATCTGTATGTACATATATACTCACAACCCTAATTATTTAAAATACATGATGATAAATTTTTTTTTTTTATATAAATTGTAGTAAATTTTTGAAACCATTTTATGTAGGCTTCTACAAAAAAACATGCTCAACGGAAAAATACCAGAGTCACTTGGCAACTTGAAGAACCTTATTGATATGAATTTGGGCGATAACGCATTCGGATACAATATTCCTAATTTTGGCGCCAACTTACAGTCTCTTCAATTCCTGTAAGTTTTAATTATATTTGAATTAGCAATATATATAATTAAGTAATGATTTTAATAATTAATTTGTTTTTTTTTTTTTTTGTCTGCAGACGACTTCAGAATAATAAATTATTTGGAGAAATCCCAGTATCACTTACCACAATTCCTAAGCTTACTCTCTTGTAATTACTTTACTCATTCATCTCTTGTATTTAATTAATTAATTAATTAATTAATTAATTTTTGTAATTAACAGGGACGTTTCAAACAATAGGGGCCTATGTGGAATTGCTCCTGTTAAACTTTTACTCATCAAAACTCTCGCGTGAGTTGTTATGCATTTTTCTTCACATCCATGTTATTATTATTGCAATTAAAGGCATATATATAGTAAACGCTTCGGTGTCCCTACTATAAGTGGGTACCGGTTATCCCGACTGACATTTGTGCTATCTAGAGTGATAGTTTCATTGAACAAACTCTTAAATCAATAGTTTAATCATATGAGTCTAAATTAAGCTGGTTGAAATTTTAGTCATCATAGTATAAGATTACACTCGATGTTCTTCAGTTTCTTTCTACAGCTGCATTTTTTCCCAATATGATAGATCATCATCTCTACCAAATTAGTTTTTTTTTTTTCGTTCAAATCGCCCTATCTATCCTTTAACGACATGTAGATTCTTATACTCGAAAAAAAAAATATTAAAAACATGTTTATCTATCAAAAGTCAGTGGGGTAATCGGTACCTCCACTTTTAGTGGGGTCACCGAGTATTCACCATACACTGCAAATTACTACATGAAATAGTGATTGCCGTTAGGGCTGGCTAATGGCATAGTGGGAATGGGTACCGCGATCCCGACCCGTACCCATTCGGGTAGATGGGTACCCATTACCAGAACGGGATTCGGCTACGGATGGCTTTGCAGGCTTATGGTACCACTACCCGAACGAGTAATACCCGTGGGTACCCATTAACCCCGTTTAGCCCGATTAAATAAATAATAATAAAATAAAATGCCAAACCTAATTACTTTACTTATCAATTTCATATTCTATCATTCTCCTTCTGAATTGCCAAACAACACTTTTAGTCATTCATTCATTATCTCTCTCCTCCATTCACGACATCATCCCCTTTCCTATTTCTCTAAAACCTAATTTTCATGAACATTTGACATTGTTTACAAATTGTGCAGTGCAACACTACAAGTTCTTTCTTTCTACTGTACATTTGTTTGCAAGAGACTATTTAATTATATTCATATTTAGTGGAATCATATTTAATTACATTTTAATAACAAAAAGAATGAAAGTGGAATCACATTCATATTTACTATTTATGCAATTAAATAAATTATAATTATATATTATTTTTGTTATTAGTGGGTTAGTGGTTTAGTGGGTACCCCGACCCATCCCATTATCATTAATGGGTACCCACTACCCGAACGAGTTCGGGCTACGGGATGAGTTTCGAGCCTAATGGGTACCCACTACCCGTTTCTTAATGGGTACGGGTACCCAAGCCCGTCCCATTAGCCAGCCCTAATTGCCGTACCAAATACTAACTATTTGCTACTGCATTTTCATACCGTTGTAATTTTGCAGTAGCTAAAGATCAATTTTTTTTGTGCATTGTTGAATGTAATTGCAGTGTAGGTGGTAATCCTGGACTGGGACAACCTTGCCCACCAGAAGCATAGAACAACCATGGGAATTAGGCAGCTCAACTCGGTTTATTAATTATTGGCATATGCTATCCGTACCTTTGATTATGTTGTCGATGTTTGGTCTCATCTCAAGATACTTATTCTCAAGTTAATATGTCTCGTGGACCAGTAAGGGGTTCAAATTTCGTGCTTTCCAAAGCCGGATGGCCAGTCTATGGCGTCTGAGAATCGAAGAGAATACGGCGAGAAGCTGATGCTTTTTTCGCTTCAACCAGAGATCAGAATAGTGTTGCTCATGTTCTTGCTAGCCATTTTATTCTTCTTACTACACCTTTTGTGGATGTAGTCTCTCCAGAGTGGTTGGTCGATGCTTTTGATAAACGTTATTTGATTATGCATGAGCATTAATAATAATATTGCCTTTTTTCCTCCAAAAAAAATTAATTCATTTATTATTTATAGTACAAGTTAATAAATTCGTTAGCGGTAATTTTCTCGATCTAGAATTTGATGACACTAGTCGTATTTTGTAGTAATGGTATTTAGATAGATGACCACGCTGTTACATAACTCATACTTAGATAGATGACCGCCAATGTTTTTGATACTAAATAACAAATACTATAAATTGATGTATATTGGTATATTACAAATAATTATAATGATTCTGTGTAGAAATAATTATTAATTAATTATATAGAGAAAAAATGTAGGGGTCCAATCGAGGACACGATACATGTTGTCCGGGATTGTTGCGCGCGAGAGAGGTTTGGTCTGACTTTATCCCCTCTGAGCTCGTCCCACACTTTTTTTCGGATAATTTGCAGGATTGGCTTCAGATGGGCCTCCAGCATACTGATTTTGGACTCACGTTTGGCATCATCATCTGGATTCTTTGGAAGGCGCGCAATGAGGCCATTTTTTAGAATAAACTTGCGACTTGCGATCAGTTCCGCCTACGAGTCCTGCACTGGATCGTCGGGGTTCGAGATACAATGAGAGCGGACTCACAAGTGATCTCAGGGGTGGCCTCAAGGCGCATCGAAGCTCACATCGGTTGGAAGGCTGGGTCGTGTGACAGTTTCACGATTAACACAGATGGTTCTGTGCTCCATCCTCATTCCCTAGCTGCAGCGGGGGGCATCCTCTGCAACTGGCAAGGCCGCCCGGAGAGTACGTTTGCAACGAATCTCGGCCGGTGCTCCATTATGAGAGGCGAGCTCCGCGCGGGTTGCTTGGGACAGAGGGTACAAGAAAGTCCACCTACAACTTGATTCTCTGGAGGCTGTCAAGGCTGGGGACCAAGAGGAGGACTCCATACATGGTCGAGTATTCGATACCATTAAGGAGCCATGGAGCAGAAACTAGGAAGTCAACATTTCCCACATCTTTAGAGAAGGCAACAACTTCGCAGATTTTCTTGCCCACCACAGTCACACCCTTGAGTTTGGCTTACATGTTGATTGTATTTACCCCCATGAGGTTGATAGAGCTATATAAGACTACTTTGTAATTAACCTGTGAAACTATAATAAAACTACTATGTCATAGATTAAATTTTTAAGACAAATTTGTAACCCGACCATAATTCTAAGATGTATTAAGTATATAACTATCATATGTACACTTTTTTTTTTTTATTTATTTTGCAGATAACTAACCAGAAAACATGAGATTACACAACTGTGCGAATTGTCGATCAATCAGAGGCTAGCGATGGTGGAATTTAGTTGGACCTCTATACAGTGTTCAGGGAACTTGATACCGACGGAACAGCTCGCCGGTACGGTCAGATGTCAGTGGAGTTCCACTTTGTTAGTTGCTATCAGTGAGCTAGACCAATTTATCAGACAACTTCCTATACTATAAATCACCTTTTTACCTCCTTTTATTTTGATTATTTTTTCCGTTTGAGTCTTTTTCGTTCCAAATACTAACGGAGAGAGATAATAAAAGGAAGTAAAAATAGCTATTTATTGTATATGAAGCTATTTGTTAAGTTGAAAAAGTAGAATTGCTATTTCCCCAAAGAAAAACGTCAAATAATTTATAATTAATTTCTATGCAAACGTGCCAATTTAATTCCCGTCGCTATTTCTTATGAATTTGTATTCATCCATGCTCTTCTTCTTCCTCATGTTTCAACGATACGGCCATGCACTAACTGTGCAAAATTCAGAATTTTTATTTTTTTTTTATAATTAAAATTCAGATATTAAACGTCGAGAAATATCCAAAAAATCGGTAAATTGCAAAATTTATAATTAATATTAAATTCAAGCACATGGAGCACCAAAAAACTTAATTATAAGCAAAAAAACAAAATCGCATAAGCCCCGTAGAGACCATAGTTAAACACTTGGTCAGAGACGAACGTTCGAGTCAAAATAAACTATGGAATATCTCCCTCAAACAAAAGTTCTCGATAGAGTATAAAATTTATTGGGAGGGTTTAACATTGGTGTAATTTTATATTATTCAATAACACTGTCCCTCGAACGAAATCTCTCGATAGAGTATGAAGTTTGCATAACTTAACAACTAATTACAGGGCTATATATCGTGAATCGAAATCAAGACTAGACCATCAAAGCCTCTTATACCATGTCATGAACCGTTGCATCCCAATAACTGGAATTGTTGGGTCCACATATAAGTTCAAAGTCTACACAGTTTCGATAAGTACAGTGCAATAGACTGGGGAAATCAGTATTTAGAATTAGGATCACTCTGGTACTATGTTATTGACAGTTACATCTCAATATAATTCGAATTATTGAGAGATGTTTTAAATTAATTTTATAGTATCCTATTGTAAATTCAAAACTCCTATATAAACCAATCAAATGAATAACTCAATAATTAATTAAAAAAAAAACATCCAAAGATCAAATTAAAAAAAAATGAATTTCGTATCTGCGACGGCAATTTTATTAGTGACGGTTATTACCATACTTTCCTCGGCGGTGACTAAAGCTACTAACGGTGACGGGAATAAGATCACCGTCGCCGTTGATTTGCCGGATAACGGCGTTGGTCCTTTTATTTCGGTTACTAAGTACCGTAACTATAAAACAAAGGAGAACAATTGGACACTGACGCCGGAACTCTGTTGCTCGACTTGGGACGCCGGCGAGCCGTTGGATTGGCGCCGAAAGTACGGATGGGTTGGCTACTGCCCAAATCAACGGCTGCCAATCGGAGAAGAGATTTGCGGCAAGTGTCTACGTGTGAGTATATTGTTATCATTTCAGTTTATACGATTAGAGTCACTGAACTTTTGTTTTCTTTCAAGTTTGTCACTGAATTATTTTTTCTTCACCGAATATATCATTGAACTTGTGTTTTCATTTTATCGATTAGCATTATGTTGCTATTTATAGACGAAATTATGATGTAGAATGAATAGAGATGGTATAGTTATTATATAATTACTGATTTTGACGCCAACTCGAAAATAGATATCGTCATATAGTTTCCTTTCATCTCAAACAGCTATTTAGCTTTATCAAGTTCATGAAATAGTCTGTCGTCGATTTTTGTCATAGAAATTTAGTGATTATATGGTGACTAGACTGTTTTCTGTTCATGCCACATTAACATTTGGTCCAAAATAGAACAAAGTGGTAATTGGTGAAACGGAAATTTAAGTTCGAGGGTATAGTAAAGGAAAAAATTGTTTAGTGGTGAGTATGAAAGCAAGGTGATCTCAGCCCTTGAACCATGTAGAGTCTTGATCGCTCGGTAGTAAATCCTATTCCTGTATGAGTCTCTATTGAACCTTGGACGGCCGTGATGATTGGACCGGTAGCTTGGCTTGAGCCCATCAAATAAAGTTAAAAGATCCCATTAGTTAATTAAACGGCCAATTTCCAACATTTTACACAAAATTTTAGTGAAAATTTCGTATTTTGCATTATAGTAAGTTCCTGATGTATGAACAATTTGAGCACCTCGTATTTAGCATTATGCAAAGAGATCCTTAATATTAAGATAAAATATAAACTCTTACATTGTTATATAAAATTTTTCCAACCTAATTATCTGGTTCAATAGATCAGATCTGACTTGTCATCTGAAAGGATCTGTATCTCCTCGCACGAAAGAGTTGGAGTAGTAGTCAGTTCTACGCGGTGCCAAGGAGAATATTTAGGGAAATATGAAATGATCCGTATACGCACCGTGGGAATGTTTCATATCAAAAGTGTATGCTCATGTGTGATAAGATTAGTGTAGTTATTTCATGACTTGTCTTGTTGACCATGGGCGCTCGCTGGTCATTGACTTGTCCTAGTCACCTTGCGCTTCTTTCATGACCTTCTTGGACTATGCTATGCCGTGGACTTAGCCTTTGACTCCTTCTTTCTTCAAGTATCGCCTACTAGGTCATACCTTGTCGGTGGCCCGACCTGCTTTGGCTATCGTCTCATAGAGATTTATCAAATATATGAATTCTCACATAGAATTTAAAACATTCTACATTTGTCTAGTATTCAGTCACTATATTAAGTGTCTGATATTCTAAACTCGGATATTAGATGGTTGATATTAACTTAATCGAAGATAACCCGTTGGCCAAATGTTATATTTTGTCTAATATATAGATCGTTAGAATCTAATCAAAGTGTTAAAGAAAGATCTAAAACTAAAGACAACCTAATGTTTTCATAGTTAATTAAGCAGGTGGGCTGAGTGGCACTTGCATTAAGATAATTAATTATGATTAAGTTCGTCATTACTCACTAATTAAACAAACCAATCAACAAGTTGATCGAAATTGTCCAAAAGAAAAAGCCAATCTAGTTTGGTCACATTTCTTTTCCTTTTTTTCAAATTCACATTATTGTTTGTTCACTCTTTAGTCACCCAAATTCACAATCCTTCCCTTTTCACCCCCTTCTTCCCGCATTTTATTATTCTCCGTCGCCGGAGCTTTCCTCCGGTTATTCTCCGCCGCCGTCTGAAATCCGCCGGACCGAACAAGCTACTATCTGCGCCCACTGCTTCAGCCGCGTCTTCGTCACCGTCTGAGGATTCTCCCCTACAAACAAACACAATCCAATTACGAATTCAAATTAAAATCCAATTTTGAACAAACAAAAGCTCTGTTCAACGAATTGACATCCAATTCCGGGAAAACAGAGCTTCAATTGACGAGAGGATTAAATTATTAATCAATACCTGGGACGAAGATGGCGTGGGGGCTGCCGCCGGAGGAAGAAGCGGAGTCAGATTCGTTGTAGTGCTTGTTGACGGCGTGGTACAGTCCGAGAGCCGGCAGAGTGTCGGAGAGCCGTTGATCCAGACCCACCTCAGGGGAATCGAATCCGAACCCAAGCTCGATGCAGGCCTTGAGCTCTTCGATGTCCTCTTCAGTTACGCTCCTGGTCCGTCGATTCTTGCTGCTGTTCTTCCGCCTCTGCCAGATCTCGTCCCGGTGTATGTCCGGCGACCAGGAATGTTGCTTGTAGAGCGGGGCCGATGAGCGTCGCAAGGAGGACGAGGGAGGCGGATGATAGATTGGGGGTTGGTAGGACGGCGGTGGAGGCGGCGGCGGAGGTGGGGGGATTGAGTTGGAGCTGGTCATGCGGTGGTCGGAAGAGCTCCGCCGGTGGAGAGAGAAAGAGAGAAAATAATTATTCAGGTGAGGAACAGATCCAGAGAGAGACGGAAATTGCAGAGGGGATCATTTTATTCAGGTGAGGTGGTTTAGCGAGTGGGACCGACGATGACGAACTCCGTTTTGGGCCCTCGTCGGAGATAGCTAGTAATTCCTCTGTTTCAGTGAAAATCGCCGGCGGCGAAAAAATTGTTCATCGAGCAACACGAAAGTAAATTATAAGATTTAGGCCGATGTGATTTGGGCCGATTTTATTTGGGCCCATCGAAACACGAAAGTAAATTATATGTTATGGGCCGATGTGATTTGGGCCCATCCTATTATCGATGACGATACGTCGTCGTTTTGTCTGTCAAATAGTAGTTTGGGCTCATTTCCTATTTTAACTTTTACCTTTATCCACAACAAACGCCACACATTAAAAACCGGACAACGCTGGACACGTGTCGTCATATCGTCCGCTACACCTGTCCAAGAAAATAACCATAAAAACCAATAAATAGGAAAAAGAAAAGTGAAAAACTACCAAAAACATTATCCAATTACCCACGGTTTCCGTTCCCGGTAAAAAAGATGAAAAAATCCACAACCGTCAGATTCTCCTCCTCATCCTAATCCAACGGCCTAAAATTCTCTTCTCCCTTCCTTTTTCTCTACTCTGCACAGATCATAAAGGGCCAGAGGAAAAGTTCGAAAGATTTGGAGATTTCAAACTCAATCTATCGAAAAGATTGATAGCACTTCTTCCCGATTTCACAAGCAAAGCGAAATCCCATTTCTCGTGAGCTATGGCGAAGCTATTGAGAAACTCGAATCTGATCTCTTCATCGTGGTCAGCTGCTGTTTCTTCTCCGGCCGGAAGTGGCGATCCCGGCCATCGGAGCGTCCGGATCTGCGTCGTGGGGAGGAGTCGGAGGTCTCCGGCGGTAAGATCGCAGGCGGCGACTTGTGGGTTTAATGGGAAAAGGGTTGTCGTTCAAGGGAATGAAGGCAGAGGAAGAAGAAGCCATCTTCGTCGAGTGTCGATTAGGGCTCAGGTAATAAGGGCTTGGTGAAAACCTGGATCGTTTTCAGCTTTCCTGGAGGTTAATTAGGTTTTGTGCATTTCGATTTGGGCTTATCGAGGGACACGAATTAGGGATTTGAAATATGGAAACCCTAATTTGAATAATGTTGGGTTCATGTCAGAAATTTGGTTTTGAGATAAGACTTTTACTGGGGTTTGTTTCTTATTCTTATTGCTGATTATCGTTTTAAACCATAGTCTCTCAGGTTCAATCTTTCTGCTATGAATGTGCTCTCTTCAGTTTGATCTTTGGATGATGAATTTGAATTTTCTGTTCATTTACCAGCTCCAAAGTGAAATGGTGATTTGCTATATGATCCATGAATACGAACCTTGGATTGAACGATTACGAATGTTGAATTTATAACAATTTGATTCCAGTTGTACCTCGAACTCTTCGATGTTTTCGCTTATCTAGTTTGATTCTGATGGATCATCTGTTGTGGAATTGTCAGAGTGGCCGTATAGGAAATGCACAGAGATGGTGGGAGAAAGGTTTACAAGCCAACATGAAGGAAGTAACATCAGCTCAAGACCTTGTTGACTCTCTATTGAACGCTGGGGACAAACTGGTCATTGTTGATTTCTTCTCCCCTGGATGTGGTGGCTGCAAGGCTCTCCATCCCAAGGTAAGAAACCACAAACTCGAAATGTTCTCGAAAGGGGATAGTACTAGTAGTGTTCTTATTTCAAGATTGATTTGTCATTGCAGATCTGTCAAATAGCAGAAGCAAACCCAGATGTACAGTTCCTCCACGTGAACTACGAGGAGCACAAGTCCATGTGCTATAGCCTCAACGTCCACGTCCTGCCTTTCTTCCGATTCTACCGAGGTGCTCAAGGTCGATTATGTAGCTTCAGCTGTACCAATGCCACGGTTCGTAATCACTTTCTCAGGAATCCAAATTTGTCTCTGGTTGAACAAGTTGCTAAAGGGTTTCCTTAATTCTTTCCCTTTTACAGATCAAGAAATTCAGAGATGCATTGGCCAAGCACACTCCAGACCGGTGCAGCCTCGGTCCCGTGAAAGGGTTGGAGGAGAAAGAGCTGGTTGCACTAGCTGCTAACAAAGATCTCAACTTCACATTCACGCCGAAGAAGGCTCTTCATCCAAAGCCAGTTTCACCACCATTGTCATCATCTCCCGCCAAGTTGGTCGAGGAGAAAGCTCTGGTTTCGTCGGGGAGATGATGCATGATGAAACCTCGGGTTTCGCCACTCTGTACAGTTGTTGTTTAATGCCTAGTAGTAGTTGCAGGTTAAGCTAATAACAGTGTGTGCCTCTATAGAGGAATGAGTTGATTGCAGGCTTCTGGATTCTGGTTTGTTTTTTTTTTCCCGAAATCGGGTCCGGTTAGCCTGCTGGTATAAGAGAGCTAGAAGAAGAAAGAGCTTATCCTTTGGTCACCCCTTTTGCTTTGTCCAAAGGAGATGCTTGTAATGATTTTGGTGCAGTTGGTTTTTTTGATTACTGTACCTTGAAAACCAAGTAAACTAGTTTGATGACTGATCATATGTCTATGCTTATTTTGTATAATGTATCATTTGGCTCAATCGTAGATGCTACATCATAGTTTGACTTCATGGGATACGACTATGTTGACTTTGCGAGTAACAAGAACGAAAGTACATCTGGTGTATGTCAGTTTCTTGGTTTCGCTCTTGTATAATGGTTTAACGAAAAGGAAAAATTCTCAGTTGCGTTATCGACGGCGAATGCTGAAAATTTGGTTGTTGAAAGTTGTTGTGCATGACTCTTATGGATTACGGCTTAATCTTACGGCTCAATCTTGAAGATCATGGGATACCTACTTGCACGTTGACACAAATGCAACCATTATGTCAAAGGATTTGGTATAAAATTTGTGTACCTAATCATTATGTCAAAGGATTTGGTACAACATTTGTGTACCTATTATTTCATACGTTAAGATCAAAATATCACTTTCTTATTGAGTTGATTCAAAAACTGAAATTGACACTGGTGATTTTGTCGTTGGAGCCTTTTTGCAATGAGAAAATGTTTCATCCCATCTATTTGCAAGTAGGGCTCTTTATATGCTCAAAGAAGGTATAACACGACGTGTTTTGCAAGGAGGTGAAAAACAAGTAATCTAATGATTGAAGTAGCAAGAAAATAGTCACCACGACACGAGATTTTAACGAGGATGACGATAAGGTAGTTAATTTCTGCTGTGATGAGGCTATGTCAAGTGATTATTTAGGCGAGGGAGCTCTTAGTCGACATCTACACAACATACTCACCAACATTTAATTTACATTAACGAATTATCAAGTAACAAGTTCGGACTATTCGTGACTTTTTACCTTAATTTTTTTTTCAATTAAAAATTTAATTATTCGGCCCACTCCTCTTTCTCCCCTCCTGGGCCCAAATCATTTTCTCTTATAGGTCCAGTTAGCTATCTTTCTTCATGTCTAAGCCCAATAACTTACTCTTCCGTCGGGACAGGCCCATAAACATAGGCCCATTTTCTCTCTTCCTTTCGGCCAAAACTCCGCCGTCAATTCCCCCCTCCTTCCCACGCAGCCAGTCTTCTCTCCTTCCCGCCCTCCGGCCGCCGCAGCTCTCTCCGACGGACGTCCGTTTACTCTATCCTCGTTCAGTAAGAACTTTATCTATTATCCTTCGTCGGCTTCTCGCTGCTTTGCTGAAGCCGTAACACTCTTTAGTTGCTACTGACTCTAAGCTTCTCTGAAACACGCTGCTCAATTTGAATTTAGCTCTTGCAGCTGATTTTTTAATTGAAAAATGCCTTCGAAGAAGAAGCAGTCCAAGGCAAAGTCGAGGCTGTCGAGTTCTGAGTTCTCCGGTGCGTCGCCTCGGTCTCCGTCACTGACGCCGTCCCTATCTTCTGAATTTGGCGTGGAGGAAGAAGATGTTGTTTCCTCACGTTTGGAAGAAGCGTCTAGGAGATTTCCTGATTTGATCGGGAAATCTGCTGTTGTTTGCCGCATCACTGACGTGGCTCCTGATTTAGAGGCGGTAAAATCTGGCTCTCCGAGCTTCCATGGTTGCTTCCTCCATCGTCCCTGGCTCTGTTGTATCTGTAAGCATTGCCGTTATGTCGATTTTGTTTGCTCATTTCAGTTTCAGTGTAATTAGGGATCATTTTTTCGTGGTGAGAACTGAGAACACCTGTTAGTTTTCGAGTAGTAGAACATAGTGTTGAAATTCGAATGACTTGTACTTGTTTTCCTGCAAATTCCATGTGATTAGGTCTCTAGGGTTCTATGTCTGGTTTGTGCAGGTCTGTAGAGTTTTTCTGATGATGATTACATTGCAGGTGTCTGTTGCTGCTTCAGCCAGTAATGGTTTTCCTCTCAGTGCTATATCGATAGAGTGTACTACCAAGCTTACTATTGAGTCGATGGATGAACATACTTATGCAGAGGGAAACTACTTCGCTCTTGCTACTGTTTTCCCTTCTTGTAAGGTTTGACTGGCTTCTCCTTTTTTAGTGCTTCCATTAATTGCAAGCATATAGGTCATAGATAGAATGTGACAGTATTTGCTATCTGGACTTTGAATTATCGTCTTTGTGTTTCGTTTCTTGCAGGTTTCAAAGAATGGAGTGCGGTTATCGACAGATCTGTGGTACACGATGGGTTGTCCTGTTACTGATAGAAATGTCTTTGTTTATCCTATAGAGGGTAACTTTGTAGGTAGTCGCATAAATGGAAGTACTAAACGAGATGAAAAGGGCAAAATATGTTTTAGAAACTGCAACGAGCTATGCTTAGACTTGGTCCCTTTGAAGGAACAATTGCAAAGTGCGGGTGGCGAAAATGGTCAGGATTCTCCTGCAAACAGTGCAGTTTCATCTCCAAGGACACCAATGTCTCGATCGAAGCTCAGATCTCCTAGTTCTGGCCAATTCGCTTCACCGAGATTTGCAGATGCAGCAGTTGGTTTGTCTTACCCGCTTGGTAAATGTGCAGACTCATCACAAATTAAGGAGGTTCTCAGCGATGAAAATGCGAGAAAACTTCTGCAGGTGTGTGCTGCTTCATGGTTGTGCTCTCGTGTTTTAATTAGTGGGAATGTCGTTGCAATCCCTGTGATGTCGGAGCTTTGCATTTTCCGTGTGCCAAGTGATAAAGAATTTACAGCTAAGTATGGTCACCAAGGCACGGTAGGCGAAAGGAGCAGTGGTTACCCTCAAATGACAGAATCGGCAAGATATGATAGTAATGCCTTGGTCATAAATCATGAAACACAAGTGTATTTCTGTCAACAAGAAGGCTCAGCAGATGGAACAGCTAAGAAACGGGTGTGAGAAAATTGTTAGATATGATGTGCCAAAATTGGGTGGTCTGCACAAGGAATACACAATTTTGAAGGAAATTGTCGCATCATCGTTGAAGAACAATTTGTCAAGGTATGTGGGTTTGAGTTCCTTTTGGCTGGTTTGTTTTCTTGCTGGTTGCATTTTATCGTCTTACTGTTTGGGATTGGATTTGCTCGTCTCTATAATTACTAGCACATTGATATTGGTTTGCCTGATAGTGCTTAGGGTAAATGTTCCACACTGTAAATTTTCTCATTTGATTTCAACTCTTTTGTCTTTTGCCTTTGCAATGTTCCAATTGAAGATTTCTATAAAAGGACTGCTTGTCATTCAGAAGTCCTGCATCATTCTGTCTACATGAGTTGATTACCTCTCTCACATACTAATATAGGTTCACGCATGTGATTAGTTGAAGTTTGTTAGTCTTTTTGATTATTGAAAATGAATCTGAGCTATATGTTTTTATAGGAGTCTACTTTGAGGTTATGCTCTTTTAATTAATGGAGATTGATTTGTTCTCTCTATAATGTCTATAAGATTCAATTGACTTAATCAGTACCAAGCATCTTTTGTTAGTGATTATGACTAAAGAAACTCTTATTTATCCAGTTAACGCTTTATATCTATATAAGTCTTTCCGGTGTTTGTTTTTGACACAAGTATTTTAGTCTTGGTTTACGAACAACAAAGGGAGTGCTTCTTCATGGTCCACCTGGCACAGGAAAGACTTCCTTGGCTCGACTATGCGCCCACGATGCTGCACTAAAAATCTTCACTGTTAACGGACCTGAGTTAATAAGTCAATATCACGGAGAAAGTGAGCAAGCAATGCGTGAAGTCTTTGATTCTGCCAGTCTTGCTGCACCAGCTGTGGTTAGATTCATTTCTTGATTACTTTTTTCATAAGACGTAAGCATAGTACTGAATGTTTTAAACTTAAATACTGTTCATGCATGGATCATACCCTTGCTTAGATCCTCCGTCGGGCCATTTGACATGATCTCTTTGTAGGTATTCATTGATGAATTGGACGCCATTGCACCCGCACGGAAAGAAGGAGGCGATGAGCTATCTCAGAGAATGGTGGCCACGCTATTGAACTTGATGGATGGTATTAGTAGGACTGATGGAGTGCTCATTATTGCGGCAACGAATCGCCCTGATAGCATTGAACCTGCACTGAGACGGCCTGGAAGACTCGACAGGGAAATTGAGATAGGTATCAGCATATAGGGTTTTGTTCTTCTCCCTTCCGAAACTTTCAGAACCAGCATCAAGCATTTCACAGAGTATCCAAATGCAGATTTTTGCTTTGCGTATTTTAACTATCTTCTTATGCATGCAGGTGTTCCATCACCCCAACAGCGCTTAGAGATAATCCATACTCTTCTTGGTGAAATGGAACACTGCATTTCATATAGCCAAGCTAAGGATCTTGCCATGAATACACATGGCTTTGTGGGCGCTGATTTAGCTGCGCTCTGTAATGAAGCTGCCTTGGTGTGTCTTAGACGGTTTACCAAAGCAGACAAATCCGGAGATAGTTCGCTTCTGAGCACAGCATGTAGTGCACTTGAAAGTTGTTCCGAGAATATAGTTGCGGAAGAGGAAAATTATACTGCAGATTCAACATCTCATATGGTCTCCACTTCTCCCTCCCTACCACAGATTATAACGTCTTCCGCCGTTGATGACTGTAGTAGTAACGGTCACGAGGATGCATTTTCGGTAGAAGACAAGTTGTTAAAAGTCGTCTACGAAGACTTTGAGAAGGCCAGGATGAAAGTGAGGCCGAGTGCCATGCGAGAGGTATGCTTCATCACTGTAAAAAACGTGTCTTTAATCAAATTTTCAGTGTTCTTAACCTGGTGGTATACTTGCAGGTAATACTTGAAGTACCAAAAGTTAAATGGGATGACATTGGTGGGCAACAAGAAGTAAAAAGTCAATTAATGGAAGCAGTCGAATGGCCTCAGAAACACCAGGACGCATTCAAACGAATTGGCACGCGTCCCCCGTCTGGAATTCTGATGTTCGGTCCTCCCGGTTGCAGTAAAACGCTTATGGCACGAGCGGTGGCATCAGAAGCTGGATTGAATTTCCTGGCGGTTAAGGGTCCAGAGCTCTTCAGCAAATGGGTTGGTGAATCTGAAAAGGCTGTGAAGTCCCTTTTCGCCAAGGCCCGAGCCAATGCACCATCGATCATCTTCTTCGACGAGATTGATAGTCTTGCGGTCATCCGTGGGAAGGAAGGCGATGGAGTTTCGGTATCTGACCGGGTAATGAGCCAACTTCTTGTTGAATTGGATGGTAAGTAATCTTTTCTGCGGTCAACTAAGATTAAATGCATTATCGAGCTTAGGGTTTTGTTTTCTTCGAATAATCAGTATGTTTCATTCTTCTTAGGTTTGCATCAACGAGTGAATGTTACCGTTATCGCTGCCACGAATCGACCCGACAAGATTGATTCAGCCCTTCTGAGGCCAGGTGAGCTCCAAGTCTCTCTTCCTCTAATGCACAGTCAAATTGCTTGTGACTTATCCATATCAATGCCAGTTCTTTCCTTATGTTTTAGCTTCTACGCTACAGGACGTTTCGATCGATTACTATACGTTGGACCACCAAACGAGGCCGATAGGGAAGCCATATTCTCGGTCCATCTACGTAGAATACCATGCAGTTCAGATGTTGATGTAAAAGAGCTTGCTTCTCTGACAGATCGTTACACTGGAGCCGACATCTCACTAATATGTCGTGAAGCTGCAGTTTCAGCTCTCGAGGTTCGCCCAGTTCAGTTTCGTATTTTACTTGCTCTCCTTTTTCCCGCTTTTCGTCACTGATTAAGTACTCTGTTGACTAGGAAAACATTGATGCCTCAGAGGTAACACCATCACATTTGAAGAGCGCGATAGAACGAGTCGAGCCATCGAACTCTCAATCTTACGAGCAGCTATCAGCTAGGTTCCAAAGGCTCGTTCAATCCAGCAATGGCGGAGATGATGAATCGAGAGACGACGACAAAGATCAACCGGGCAGATCAAGTCCTTACCAAACCTGGTTAACCATCTCTCCCTGCTAAATAACTCGAAAAATGATGCACAATTTTCGAAATTCAGCTAACATAATACCTTTTCCTCCTCAGGAGCAAGATCAAATCTACTCTTGCGAGCCTTCTAAACTTATAAACAGGATTGCAATGATGAAGATTTGTTCGAGATTTCTTCGAACTTTGTTTCGTCGGAACGACTACAGGGCCCCGAGTTTGCTGCAAATCAAGGATCCAGGATGAGTATTTCTGGCTGCTGGAAAAATTGAAAGATCATCTGCATGTTATATATCGGGTTTTATAGGTGTCGTGGCAATGTCGTAAGCTAATCTCGAGATTTTTTCGAATTTTAGTTGGCCTAGTAGTAACGTCGTGAGTAAGGTACATCACTTAATCTACTTGAATTGTTTAGAGCTTTTTGGGTATAGTGGAATTTATTGGATTCTATTTTTGTAAACATAATCGAACGTGTTGGGATAATATAGAGTAACTTCAAAGCCTATGGTACAGTCAAAGCAAAGACTGACTGACAAAAGTGTGACATTTTACAAATTAAAGGAAAGGGGCATCTTCGACTTTTTCTTTCTTATGGTCATAATCTATTTTCCATTGTTTTTGTATTTATATTCTTTTCAATAATTGAATTACGAAATAAAATAGAAATTTGGAAAATATAATTTATTATGTATTTTCTTTCACTTTGTTTCAAGATTGTATTTTCCAGGTTTTGAAATTACTAATTAGTGTGGAATTGGGTTACTCAAGGGTCTTGTAATGTGCGATGCAACTTCTCGTAGGACATGTACTTAGTTTGCTCGACTCTCTCGACGGCGATCAAAACTAGCATTTAATGAGTTTATGTATCGAGATTGCACTTAGCATGGAACTATGCTATTGAAAAGTTATGGGTTCACCATTCGCCTCTAGATTGACTCGCTATGTGCGGTCCAATTTCTCAAACAACAAGTGTATCGTGTGACTTTTAATCGCTTTTGTGCACCTCGTAAGAGTTGTAAAAAAAAATGACCTAACTCTACCCAACCAATAATTTAAACTGACAGGCAGTCAACATTTGAAAGAAAACTGTTATATGATTGACTCATAGTATGATCTTAGCCTTCTATCTCAACCTCGAGTCTTATTTACAAGAAAATGAGTGAGAAGTGCGTGCTGTTGTAGTTCAACTTCTCTCCAAGAGTACTTAAATATAACATCAACAATAAATAACCCGATAAACTTCCAACCCAATGAGCCCGCTCGCCTGACTCGACCAGTCCCGCGACTACCCTAACCTGCCCACTTGACAACTTAACCCTTCAATCGCTTGAGATGAGTTCTCGAGTCATTAATTTAGACATTGCTCATTTCATCATCCATTCATAATTAAGGAAGAACCATCGTCTCGAGACAGAAAAATGTCTAAATTAACGTCTACGTTATAATGCATCCTATCATTCATTCATTCATTCATTCATAATATTTATAGTTAAGTAAGATTAATCCTCTCGAGACCGAAAAATGTCACATTTTCCATATATATGATTTTCACTATCACATTTTTAAATAAAGAAAGAAAGCAATTTCCTTCAAAGCATTTCCTGACAAATGCTATTACACCTCAAAAAGAGCAAATTCAAAGCTTCTGTCTTTTTCCTCTGTACTTTCCCCTTTTTTGTCTCATTTTCTCCCCACTAATTATTTTTATTATTATTATTTTACACTCCCACCTTCTCCATCTTCATCTCTTTAGTTTTCTAGGGTTTCCCATCCTCTCCACCATACCTCTACAGCTCACCTCCATTTCCAGGTACCCCTCTTCTTTCTGACTTCTGGGTTTCTCCATTGGAGTTCTCTGCTTTTCTGGGCTTGGTTCTGATTTTGATTTTGTTCTGTTGGGTTTGATTGGAATCGTGGCCTTATTGTGGGGAGTTTTCAAGCTTGTTGCTTTAATCCTTGATAATGTCTGCTGCTAACTTAATCATATGCTTCTGCTGGGTTTCAAGCTATCATGGGTTAACTGTTGAGCTTTGAATAGTTGCAGGCATGGCTTCTGTTGATTATGGTTCTCTTGTTTGGATATTAGTATTTTACTTCACAAATGCTTGAATCCTGTTTTCTTTGTTAGCTTTAATGGTTTTTCCTCTGTAATTACTGTTGGTTACTAACGAGGGAAGTTATTTAAACTGATTATTAACCTCTCTTAGTAACTCGAGTTATTGAGATGTAATCGAGAGGTTCCGAGATTGAATCATGTTCGCCTCCGGACTTGTGCAAACTTCAATCTCTTTACGTGTGTTTTTCTACTTTCTACTGATGGATAGTTATCAGGATTCGAACGGTTGTTTCGTATGGTATCAGTCTTTGATCAAAAGGTTCTGAGATTGAATTATGTTAGCCTCCAATATATACCAATTGACTTATGCAAACTTCAATCCGTTTTCATGGTCTTTCTACTGATGGATATGATTTCAATGATGCAGCAGGTGTCTTATTATTGCTGATGATCAGTATCTATACAGAAGAATAGTGAACTCATACTGCTGTTCTTCGATTCGTTTCGAGGTTGGTGAAAGCTTGGATGATGTTTTCATGAAGGGTTCAGTGTCGAATTCCCACGACTTTTAGTTCGAATCCATCCAATCTCTGAAACTAGAAAACAACCTTACTGTGTGTGGCCACATAGAAAATAGCGAACACGGGTGCCCTATGTTGCGTGGCCGCAGGGCCACATAACGGAGCGAAGTCTCCAGCCGAAGAAGGCCGAGACCGGTCTTCCAACGATGTTGGAAGAGAAGAGCCTCGTTGGAGGACGAACTCGAGCTTCTCTCCTCCTACTTTGAGGATGTGGGATTGCAGATTACACTCTGATATCGTATCTCAAGAGCCTCCTGGAGTTCATGGCTCGTCTAGCAGAAACTGGATGGACACCACCCATCACCATTCTGTCTCTGATGGTGCACTGTCGTTCTCCGATAGTCCGCCAGATAACGTTCATTGCAATCGATGGACTTCGCCATTGCCAAAGTTCGAGCTTTCTTCTATTGCTGCAGGAGGTAAGAAGAAGAAGAAGAATCACTCTTCATTATAATCTATATATGCATTGCTTTGGAATGATTCTTTCGTGATATGAACGATTTTCGTTTCGTTGTGTGCTCGAATAACAGGGTCTAGAGCTCAACCCTCTTGGCTTCCTCGATCCACTGAGGTAAAGATGCTTCGTTTTTCGTGTAAAGATGGGATCTTTTACTTATTACTTATGATGTTTTCATGTGTGGAGCAGAGGCCATTTCCTGTTAGAGCCAATGCAGTAATAGCAACATCATCTCCAAGCCTGGGATCATCATCTCCGCTTTCGGAATCCGGCCAATGGGAGCTAACATCGACGAGCAAGCGCACATCTCGAAGCTTCAACACTCGGCGTTCCCACACCTCGAAAGCCGTGTACCCTCTAATGTTCCGAAACCCGGTATCCGACTATGATGCCGACTCCACCAGCTTCGGCCAGGTGACACCCTCGTCCTCATCTGGATGGCCCGACAACAGCCCCGGGATCGATTATAAGTTCCATAAGACCCTCATGGAGCTCCACGAGACTTCTCCCGACCCCAGTGCTAGCTCGAGAAGGGACGGATTTCGTTGGAGCAGCGCCAGCAGCTACGACACGGACATAGTTGAGCAACATCATCAGCATCAGGATCTGCATCAGCATCAGGTCGATCTCGAGAGCAACGAATCGAGTCAAAAGTGCGGAGTCTGTGGCAAGCTCCTATGGCAGAGGTCGCCATGGAGCTCGAATCGAATCATGAGAGGAGGCTGCCGCGACATGCCTACTGCCGGAGTTCTACATTGCGCACACGTGTTCCATGCCGAGTGCTTGGAGCAGGTGACTCCGAAGACCCATGTCCACGACCCTCCATGTCCTGTCTGCTCGAAAACAATCGGAGAATCTGCCGCGGAGCCTCTGCAGATGGCGCTGAGATCAATTCGGAGGAATCGAGGACTGGTATCTGATGATCATAATAACAACAGCAGTAAAGAGGAGAGTAGCTCGTCGTTAACAAGTAGGCTTAAGAGGCATTTCGCCATGAAAGGGAGATCTGGGAAAAGTGTTGTTCCATAGGAATTGGGAGAAGAAGAACCCTAATTTGTTGAAAGCAACATTCTCTCTTTCTTAAATCCCCCTTTTCATCATTTGTGTATGTAATTTGATGAATCATTGAACTTGGTTCTCTGTTGTTGTCTGTTCATGAGTGTGGAAGAAAACCCTTTTGTTATTCAACCTGCTTGTCTTGTAAAAATGCAATTTGTCGGCTGAATCGCCTTGTCAGCATTGCTGAGTCAGCAAAAAGTACAGATGGACGGTCCAACTCAGCTCGATAACCTAATCGATTATGCATCAAAAAACCTACCCAAATCGGCAAATCCCCCAAAAGCCAGACTGAAACCCCCCTGTTCATTTATCTGTTCTTCAACTCAGCTCTTATTGTTCTTCGTGTTTTCGAAACTTCCTCCCACCTTATGTTCTTCTTCGTATAGATATCGAGAAACCGTTAGGCGAAAAGTCGAGCAAATATAGCCGAGCCTTTCCGGTTTCTGGTCCAAAACTCGAGTCAACTGAGAGAGATGGTGGACAAATGGACTCTCAAATGGGACATTTCTGATGTCCTTTTCTCATCTGGTTTTGTTCTTTTCTTATCTGGTTCTGTTCTTGAGGACTCTTTCAGAAGTACACATTAACATAAGACAGCCAACACTTTTGTTCTGTCCTTTCACTTGGTTGAACCGTATAGGGTCGAGTACACGGGTATGGTTACGTGGTTAACTCAACAATCGTATCGTTTTTCGTTCGGCTAATGGTTAACCGTTAACTACAGTGCACGATTCATGGTAACTGATTTGACTTATTACCGTTTAACCGTTTGATCATATATGAACTACATGAAATTGTGTGACCTGTGACTCGTGAGCCATGACCTAATACTGTTAACTATTCAAATAACCGAATGGTTCGTCTTATAACCGACCTACAAATGAACTTCAAAGACTCGTGCTTCGTGTGTTGAACGATTATTAGCTAGAGATAAAACTGTGCCTTGTAACGTCAGAAGTTGGATCATCGATCGAGTTGTGTGGACCCGAACCGATCAAAAAGTGTTTTAACCCTCTTAGGGCTTCCTTAATTATAATCAAAATGTATCAATCAAGATTAGCTACTGAAACAAACCTCTTAATCCTTCTCTTTGGAAGAACATGCCCTAGGGTTTCTACTTATTTATATGATCACAAAAAATCCCAATTACCAATTTCATCTAGACATCCAAAATTCTAATTCATTCATACCAAATCCAGATTCAAATCCACTAGCAACAAGCAAAAGCATGAAGCTTTGGGTTGGAATCGGTATCGCAATGCTCGTAATTCTGTCGAATTCGAACCTTGTCTGTGGCCACAAACCGTCTCGTGATGGGACTAAGCGGCATGCCCTAGCAGGGGACTGGACACATGCTCATGCAACGTTCTATGGAGGTGGTGATGCCTCGGGCACGATGGGTAATTGATTTATGACTATGGCTATTGTACTTGATTCGAGAACGAATTGTATCGGATTTTGGCTAAAACTCGTGTTTCGACTTTTTTCTTTAGGTGGAGCTTGCGGGTACGGTAACCTCTACAGCCAAGGCTACGGGGTCAAGACCGCGGCATTGAGCACCGCCCTGTTCAACAACGGCAAGTCATGCGGAGCGTGCTACGAGATCGCCTGCATCGATGACTTGCAGTGGTGCAAAGGTAGTGCCGCAATCACGGTCACTGCAACGAATTTTTGTCCCCCAAACTACGCGGAGGCAAACAACAATGGCGGATGGTGCAACCCGCCATTGGAGCATTTCGACCTCTCGGAGCCCATATTCCTCCACATTGCGCAGTACAGGGCTGGCATTGTCCCGATTAAGTACCGGAGAGTGGCCTGCAAGAGGAATGGAGGGATTAGGTTTACGATCACGGGGAGCACGTACTTCAACTTGGTACTGGTGAGCAATGTCGGGGGAGCTGGAGACGTGGTGGCAATGTCGGTGAAGGGATCAAAGACGAGGTGGATGCCGATGGCAAGGAACTGGGACAGAATTGGCAAGCGAACGGCGTGCTCCAAGGGCAGGAGCTGTCGTTCAAGGCCACGACCAGCAACGGACGATCGGTTGTTTCGCATAAGGTGGTTCCTGCAAGCTGGTCATTTGGTCAGACCTTCAGTGGGAATCAGTTCTGAGTTTGTAATCAGTTTGGTTTCAGTTACCTGCTCTGGTGCGAGCACTCGTTCGAGCTGCGGTAGTAGTGTTGTATATAACGATAGACTACGTTCGTGAAATCATAGTGTAACTAAACTCGATTCGAGCTAAACAGATCAAGAGTTGCAGCCATTGTTAACAGAGAAATGGAAACTGAAGCTTAGACAGTTGTACTAGTACTGAAAGATAATGCACAGCGATGAACAACGTTTGCAAACTGAGATTAACTGCTCGATGTAACAGAATGATGAAGAACTTTTGCGAGATCATAGTGTAACTAAACTCGATCAGAGCTTAAATTGATCAACAGTTGCAGACATTGCTAACAGAGTACATGATCAATGAAGCTTAAGACAGTTGCACTAGTACTGAAAGATTAATGAAGAACATGAGTTCACAGAGAAGGCGAAAAATCGATATTCATTGCTCGATAAGCAACTTAATTCATAGATCGAAACGAGTTACATAAGCAAGAGAAATGTTCATACAGATTGTTCTAATTTCTAAACCAACTTAACAACTATGCAGCAGAATCAACCCAAGCTTTACTCTTCATAAGCTCTGCTGTTTGAATGTTAGCTCTAACCAGAATCACGGACCTGCAAAACAAAGGGATTCGAGCAAAATCGTACAGAAGACTGAATCGACAAGACTAACAACAATTTATGATAATCCATGAATAAAATCGTGATGAAAATCTTAACTTGACACGGTCAATTTGTTCAATTCATCTACAAATGTCCATGGAACCAGCGAAACGAATCAATTCGTGCAAAGAACAGTACAAGAGACTGAAAATCAGTGAGACTAACCATGATAATCTATGAATGAAAATCAGTAATCTGCTCAATTCAGAAACTAATGTCTGAGCAAATCACTTAAATGGGAACTAGTGATCAAGTGAAATAGCTGCGCAAGCAAATCTGAACTACTAATGTAGCATTTTGCAGCACAAGAACCCTAAACATTGCTCAGGAAAACACAATCAAATTCGGACATTAGAAACAATCAGAAACTATGAACCCCAAAACGATGAACTAAGAAAGAAAGACGCGAACTTTGACAGTGAAAAATCATTGTTTTGTGGGGGGGGATAGCCCGCTGATGCCGTCATAGCCCAAAATCGATTAGATTTTTTAGGGTTTCAGACTGCAGGCAGTCATCACCGCGGGGGGGTTGATGAACCCTACATCGCCATCGAAATCGGACCCGCCCGTCGACGAGATTTCAGAGCCGCCGTCAGACCATCGGAGATGATTGGGTGGCTTGAGAAATTGCGACGGAGAGGAGATCCGATGACAGATTAGTCGTTTTCCCGCTCAGATAAGATCAAGTAGTTGAGTTTTCCAGAGGTGGGAGACTCTGGATTTTATAGTTGGCTGCTTCCAAGAACCCTAATTTCTCTGATGTGGTATTTCCCGATGTTGCCCTTTAGAGTTCATTATTATTACGATTGTGTTTTTGGGTTAGCCACTAGCATTTTCCCTTTGGGCTTTAGATGGTTAATGGTATATAGGGCTCAAATCCGGTGGACTATATGGTCTTTCAATCTCGTAAAGATCATATGAGATCGAAAAGATCGACGTTAGAAGCTCGATGTGTAAGCTTATACCAAACAATTTTTTAGTAATAAATTGTAATGTTTGATTATAAGAAGTGTCTTGCCACGTAGGTCTGGTTGGTCCAATAAAATATTAGATTTAGAAGATTGAGTGAGTAAGTTAGTTGTGTAACGGTCGACTTGCTTCTCCCTATTTGCCTTTCAGGGTCCTTGGCCGTGTCCTTGCAAGGTGTCGTAGACAAAGAGTAGTAAGCGTTTATCGTTATGGGTAAACCGTGAGAGATGGGATGAGTATGAGAAACAGGGAAGTATTGGGGGTACTCGTATCGTATGGTGAATGACCTTATATGCGTGTTGCTAGAGAGCGTGGTGGCCTAAAACTTATTGGGTAGGTATTTGATATCATATCTCGTTAATTACGGGTCATGTCTCCTGTCATAGCTCCTTGATGTTTGGGCTGAATCACAGTGTGTCGTTGGCTGATTGGTGTGATCCGACTTGTGAGGCGATAACAAACCATTAGACGCATTGGACATCTAGGATCCCTGTTGGGCGAAACTTAGAGAATAGGGATCATACTCATTTGGCATAAATCGTCAAGTGGACCTGAGCGGTTGAAATTGATTAATCAGATTTGAGGGTCATCAAGAAGTGAATGAAACGAGCATGGCATACCCACAAATATTCAAAACTCGTCAACCAGCCTAACATAAACTCCACGATTGTACCATGAACTTAGATTCATGGAGACAATCTAGGAGTAAATTAATGTCTTCCTCGTCAAGAAAACTACAACCATATTAACCCAAAAATAGTCTCTAAAAACCTATGAAAATAACAACCATCATTTCAATGGTAAAAAATCTTTCAAACTGTAAATTTTTCCAACTGTAAAAACCTACATGAGAATCAATAGCAACCAACAAAATTAATGGAAATTAAAATCAATCAATCAAAAGATAGGATGAATCAATCCCATCTTTTGTTAACAAATACCCCATTCCTTGAGGATGATCATCCAACATCCACCTCCTGTATCCTTGAGGTAATTGTAAGAAGTAATAAAAATTGAATTTTTATTGATTTATTTGAGAATTTTCTGGGTTTTGATCGAAATTTTCTTTCCCGTTTTCCCTATTTGTTCTTATGCATGAAGTCGTGATAAAATTTCTCATGTTCTTATTTCATCTCATGTTTATGTTGAGCATGAATGCATGACAAAATATGCATGTCATTGTTCGACGAAATGCCGCAATGAAATTGATTGCTTTTTTATAATGAAGTTTGTAACTTTCTGTGTTTTGTTATAAAAAAAAAAAACATCTTTGAATTCTTTCATCTCATGTTTATGTTGATCACGAAGATATGCATGCCAACTGTTTGACGAAATGCCTTGATGATGTTGGTTGCTTTACTCGACCAAATTTGTCAACAATTTGAAGCAGAAATTTTGTGTAGTTTTTTTGGGTTCTAATAAAATTTTATTTTGATTTTTTAGATTGTCATAGATCAAAAGGAAAGATGGCGGATACAGTGGTGGACCAGTACTGGTGTCACATGTGCGGGCGCACGGTGAACCCAGTAATGGAACCCGAAATCAAATGCCCCATCTGCGAGGGTGGGTTTGTAGAAGAAGTCTCTTCCAACAACAATAACACCACCACCATAACCAACATCAACAACAATGATAGTAACCAGAATGGTAACGGTAATAATGGCAATGAACTAGATGTAGAATCAGAACGTGCATTCTCTCTCTGGGCGCCAATCCTGCTCGGCTTAATGGATGGTTTGGGCGCTTATCGCCCCACATTGACCCTCCCTAGCAATGCCACAAATGAAGAAGCTCCGACCAATGAACAACATCAACTAGATAGGGAGTTTGAGTCATTGCTAAGGAGGAGAAGAACACGAAGCTCGGTCTCGATCCTTCGGTTGCTCCACGACATTCGTGTTAGGGCTGAAACCAATCATGCCAATAATCATAGCCAGGAAAACGATGATGGTAGTCAAAGTCGAGATTCCAGGTAAAATTGGAAAAAATTGTGAGATCATGGTAGTAAAATGGTAAGATTTTAGCTTACGAATTTCGATTTTGACTACTTTGGTCATAGCAGGAATAACAGATTGATTCTGGTCGATCCATTTAACGAAGGTGCACTGATTCTCCACGGACCAACCGAGTCAACTCGACCCGAAACCATTGCCGCCAGATCGATCACCGACTACCTCATAAGCCCCGGACTAGACTTGTTGCTTCAACATTTGGCCGAGAACGATCCCAACCGGTATGGCACTCCACCGACTCAGAAGGAAGCAGTCACCGCAATGCCAACCATCAAGGTCGACGATAACTTACAATGTGCGGTGTGCCTCGAGGATTTCGAGCTCGGGAGCGAAGCCAAGGAGATGCCGTGTAAGCACAAGTTCCATGAAGCTTGCATCCACCCTTGGCTCGATCTCCATAGCTCTTGTCCGGTTTGTAGGTTCCAAATGCCTACAACCGACGAGTCCAAGACCGAGCCAAATGGTGGCGATGCTAGTGGTGGTGGTGGTGACGGTGATAGCAATTCAAGTTCGAGCGAAAGAAGGCAACAATATCGATTTCCGTTCCCATTCAACGCCTCGCTTTCGTTCACGAGGACGCCCAGTGGAACTGGATCCAGTTCCGTCCCTGACACTTCATCGTCATCACCATCGTCGTCTTCAGATTCTTCTCGTATTGTGCACATGTTGGGAGATTCTTCTTCTCATAGTGACGAACCCGGAGGAGGAGGACAAGAGTTGCCCTGAGCAAAAGTTTCACTACAACAAAAATCACAAATTAGTGGGGGTTTCTAGTTCCACTATTTAACGGTCTGTTTTACAGATTACTTGGGATTCTAAACCCTCTGTTAAACGAATCTCATTTAACACAGAATTATCTAATCAAACCCATGACAATCTTAGAAATCCCCAAATTATAACTTTTGATCATTAATTTGTGGTTTTGTTGTAGCTAAAGAGAGATGGTTTATGTAGCAAATTGAGATTTGTTAACCTTTTAATTTGATGTATTAGTTTGTAACAAATTTTCAGTTTGCTCTTTGCCTCTCTTGTTATGTTAATGTTGTAATTTTACCCTCTTTTTTGTTGGCTCAAGAAGCTTCTTGTTGTTTATTCCTTCTGGGAAATTATTGTTAATTATTTTATAATAGACATCCTTCGATCGACTTCTTGGCTACATAGATCTGCTATTGGGATTCAACTGTTCTTGACATGGTATTAGATTCTGTAACAAAATAAAGGTCAGTGTTTCAAATCCCGTTAACCACTAATCCGTGTATAAAAGCTTATGGAAGTCTTTGTGGCCTCCAATTCGTTGCCTGAGTCTTATCGAACCTGTGTAAGTTTCTAACTCGCTCTTTGCATTTTGGATCATTTCATTCCAACTATCGTCTTCTTAACATTAAATTTGGACACGTTCAAAAATTGACAAAGAGAGATATAGGAGATAGAGACTAGTTTGTCAGGGAGGTAACGCGAAGAGTATGGTGAAATACGAAGGTTTTTAAAATCACACGTTTTATTCGTCGATTTCATCCTATATAATTATATATACTTATATTCTCAACTAGTTTTTTTGTCGGCCCGTTGGCCGAGTCCAATCAAGTATAGATGTATTTAACTTTTTTTTTTATTTGGGAAATATGAGAAGACTTGACAATTGGTAATCGGAAATCGGGTACCACCCGATATCCGGTTGATTTGGGCGAGGATTACCTGTTGGCTGGGTAAAAGTTGACGGGTATGGGAAAATCGGGTACCCAGTTAGAATAAGTAACGGGTGGGGACGGGTTTGAAGGTATCTACCCCATACCCAACCTGAGTACCCGATATGACACAATATTGTATTAGCCATAGTATATCAGCTATGTTTAACAGGCCTGACCCAATTACTCTTTCAGTCATTCAGTTCTTCACTTCAATTCATCGATCGAGTAGTCCGTTATTCCCTCTCAAAACTCGAGTGCTCTAAAAACAGTAGCTAATCTTGAAAATCTCTTTGCAATCTAGATGTAGAGAGATTTTGGGTTCTTCCGATGGGTAGCGGGTTTACCCGATACCCATTCCCGGGCGGAGATGATTTGGATTTTATATCTGTTTAGTCATGTAGTTATATTATATGGTTTCAAATATTTAGTGTAAAGTCATAGTAAAAACAAAAAATATATAGTTATTTCTTAATTTTACTTGTTCTTATTATAACTATCCACTTAAATCATAATAAATAAGGATTCAATCATAATAAATAAGGATTCTAAAAAGAAGGATAATTAAATTAAAAATATCAAAAGAAATTATTTAGTATATTAATAAAAAATTGTAGTTTTTTTACAACGTGGATAAATTAAATAGATCTTTTTATTAATTAATTTTAAAATCAAGAAAAATTGAGATATAAAAAGAATATGGAAAAAAGAGGACGTGGGTACTAAGTAGAAACATTCATAAAGTAACAAAATGATTACTTTCATTAAATAATTAAAAATAAAATATTTTTATTAGTTTAAATCCTAAACTTTAGGAGAAGTTTGGATTTAGGTATACCTCTTTTTAAAATTCTTAGTATATAGTGTAGATAATAGATCTATATCACTTTAATCTCACTATAATAACAATTTTAATAAATATAATACAGTGTAATTAATGTGCTGATTTGTGAAATTAACTATAATAATAATAAAATTATAAAAAAAATCACATAGATGAAAAAAAAAGTCATGAAAATTTTCACAACGGATTGACCTGTGAGTCATCCTCTCCAAAAGAAAAGAAGGAGTTGAATAGTAGAAAAGAAAGATGGGTCAGATATGATTTGTATATTTATAATAGCGCTTCCTCCCCGTCTGGGTATGCGCCCTTGGATTGATGTTGCATATTCAGCTCCTGTTGCAGCTATTACTACTGTTTTCTTGATCTACCCATTTGGTCAAGGAATTTTTTCTAATGGTATGCATGAATATGCTTGACAACGGTTTGATTTAGATCTAAATAGCACCTCCCCTCGATCTCTACTTTTTCCAACTTAGCAGATAGCTCTATACTATAAATAACTCTTTTTACCCCTCCTGCTTCGATCATTTTGTCGTTTGGTCCTTCTGTTCAAACTTTTGTCTTTATGACATTAATTGATGTAAATTCAGTACACCACATTAACTCCAGTAATCATGCATTATCATACTAATTGTTTTTTAATTAGGAATATAAATATATAATTAGTATGATGAATCGATGAATAAAATGCTTGGTTATAAAATCGTTCGTATTTCACCATACTCTTCGTGATACCTCCCCAATATACCTCCATGACCAACTCTTCGTCTCCTATCACTGATATCTTTGTCTATATCGATGTGTGAATGTGTCCATATTTGACGTTAAGAAGACGATAGTTTGAACTAAAGGACCCAAAAGGCAAAATGGCTTAAGTCGGAGAGGTAAAATAATGATTTATAATTATATAGAGAGCTATTTGTTAAGTTGGCAAACAAAAAAGGCTATCTTTCTATGAAATTTGTTTACAAATTGAGCTTTGGATGCTACATGTCTTAAAAATATATAGAAAAAAGTTATATATTTGGATTTAGATATGAAAATTAATAAAATCAATCAAATTGTAGATCGTACATAGAAATACCAATTAAATAATCTGTTAAAAAATTATAATTGTTACTTATAAAATTATTAATTTATCTTAGTTGGAATGTTTTTTGATAAGTCTTTCTTTTGAATTCATGAAAAAAGAAGAGGAAAGTTATCAAAGAGAGAAGTGGGGAAATTAAACCTTAGATAAATAAATTTAAAAAAAGTAAAAAAATTTAATGAAAAAAATAGTTTTATGGGTGCTAATTCTATAATTAAGGAGAAGACTCTAATTCCTTACCTTCAATTATGAATGCTTATATGATAGTATAGATAGATATACATATAAATAAATTTCTAAAAGGTATAAATATAGATAATATATATAAATGAATTGTTCTTTAGAAAGTCACCTTGGATTGCTTCTTTTACTATTACCGTATGTTAAAAACCAAAAATACATCACAATTCGTAAAGCTGCTAAGTTTTTTCCAACAAAGATATTTGTTTCTAAATTTCGCTTATTTAAATATTTTATTTACAGACACGAATATTTAGGAGTACAAACCTAGAGATATAAGTTTAGTGTTGTTCCATGTCTAGCACAAACTCCAATAACTTATATATGAATCTAATGAATCTCATCAAGTAAATGATAATGTAGTTCATTATGCGATCAATCCATAACGCGAAATTTTTAAACGACGAAAATAATGAACACTCTTTGGAACGGAAAGACTAATAAAATGTGAATGAAGAAGAAGAGATGGAAGAATAATGAGAATGAAATTTTAAAACTATATCCAAAATTCTATATTCATTAGTTTTCCATGATAACATTTATAATTTGAATTATTTGAAGTTACCACAAAAAAATTTGAGAGATTATTTCTAATGATAGAATAAATGAAATAGGAGAATATATGAATATATGACTGATGGAGAACCTATCATTAATGAAAATGTTTGGTGCAATTTTATGTGCTTTATATATAGAGATTATAGATCATAAATTTGGCCTCCTTATAAGTTATAACTTATTAACTTGTTATGTTATTTTTGTTTGATTGTTTATTTAATAATTAGTGGATGGTGAAGAGATTAAACCTAATAATCATTGATCATATGTAGTTAATTTCGCTGAAAACATTAAAATACTAATTAACATTGAAATAAACTAATTAAAATTTAAAAATCCTTCCGCTTATTTGGCTAAATGGCCTTATTGAATTTGCTAACCGTTTTTTAGGCATTTGATTTTTTTTTACGAAACATTTGATATGTTAATTGTGGGAAAAGAAAATAAATAAATAGAAATTGTTTGATTGGTTAGAAAGCTACATTTAAGGAGAGAAGGAATAAAAGAGGGGTCTTTTATATTCCTATATATATTATATAATAGATTAAAAAATGCATAGTAATCTAATACATAGCAATTAGAGCTAACAATGGTATACTTAATACACACAAATTAACGTCGATAGTTGAAATGGAAGGATCCAAAATGCAAAGTAACCAAAGTAGGAGGAATAAAAAGAACGATTTATAATATAAGAGTTATTTGTTAAGTTGGAAAAGTAGAGGGGGGCAAAATGCTATTTTCCCTTTACCATCAAACGACGCCGTTCTAAGTCTCCACTGAAACTTATTTTTGTAAACCTTTGGATTAGGTGAAGCATTGAGTAACTGAAATCCTCGCCTTCAGCTGAGAAGCTCTCTTCCGGCCACCGGCGAATCAGTATAAGAACAATTCCCCACTTCCTCCGGCGAAAAAGGAATAAAGCTTCCAGATTCATGTTTCCACCAGTGAGTTCTTCTCTCTCTCGAGCCAATTGTGTTGGAAAATGAGCCGTTCCTTTCTAGGGCAAATGAGCTCGAAACCTTTTGATTTCATTGTGAACAGATTTCTTGATTATCGCTGTTTTTAGAACCTGGGTTTTGTTGATTTTGATCTAGAAATCTAGGGATTGAGCGAAAAGCATGCAGACTGCTTGTAATCTCCGTCCAATTTTCCACTTCTCCAATCGGTATGTTTAACTTAATTGTTTTCCCCTTTGTTCAATTGATGAATTGCAGCTCAAATTTCCAGATTGAGTAATGATTAGGGTTGTTTTTGCAGAAGGGTTGCTGTAAATCCAATTGGGCATACGAAAGTTACGAGCTTGAATCGAAATCAATCGTTGAGATGGGAGAGATGGGAGCTTGTAAAGCTCCCATCTCAACAAACCCGGTTTCGAGCTGGATCAATCGATGGCCATCCACCGATCTCCACTCTCGAACACGAAGAAGCAGAAGAAGACGACAATGATGATCAAACTTCAACGAATCACGCGATCGATGGTCCTCCTTCGTTCGAGAAATGGTCACCTCCAGAGTACCTATGGAGGGGACTATCAGTGTTCATCTTAGCAGGTCAAGTGATTCAGCGAACCCTAACTGGGAAAATCCACTGGAGGAACACACTACAGCAGCTCGAAAGAGTCGGACCAAAATCCGTTGGAGTGTGCCTCCTAACTGCAGCATTCGTTGGAATGGCATTTACGATCCAGTTCGTGCGAGAATTCACTCGGCTAGGCTTGAACCGAGCGGTCGGTGGAGTTCTTGCACTAGCATTCTCCCGGGAGCTGAGCCCTGTAGTGACATCGATTGTGGTAGCCGGTCGAATGGGGAGTGCATTTGCTGCCGAGTTGGGAACAATGCAGGTCTCCGAGCAGACTGATACGCTCAGGGTTCTTGGAACGAACCCTGTCGACTACTTAGTCACTCCTCGAGTCATTGCTCTGTGCATTGCCTTACCGTTCTTGACGTTGATGTGTTTCACAGTAGGGATGGCTTCGAGCGCATTGCTCGCTGATAGCGTCTACGGGGTTAGCATCAACATCATAATGGATTCAGCTCACAGAGCTCTGAGATCGTGGGACTTGGTAAGTGCGATGATTAAGTCTGTCTGTTTTGGTGGCATCATATCGACTGTGAGCTGTGCTTGGGGGATTACAACTATAGGAGGCGCTAAAGGTGTGGGCGAGTCCACGACTTCTGCTGTTGTTATCTCGCTTGTCGGGATTTTCGTCGCCGACTTCTTGCTCTCGTCGCTGTTCTTCCAAGGAGCTGGTGACTCTCTGAAGAAGTTGTAGTCACTGTTAGTAGCAGCATTGCATTTTTTCCCAGTCTTGGTTTCGAACTTTTCGTCTAATGTTTTGGTTGTTGCCATGGAAATGCAGATCTCGATACGTTGTTTTAATAGAAATGCAGATCGATTCTTGTAATGCAGTAGCAATATACCAATCTTCGCAAAATCGTACCCTACATCGAACTAGTGAAGGCTAATGATGCAGCAACAGAGCCTTAATAGGTCGAACGTTCGTTCGACGAATGTGATTGATTGTAGTAAAACAACAGGAACTGAATCGATTGATTGTAGTAAAACAACAACAGGAACTGAATCTTTAATGTCATATACAGACAATGAAACAACAAAAGAGGGACAGTAGATTTATGAACATGTTTCGAAAACTCGAGAAATCAGAACACAGTCGATTTGCAGCAGCTTTTACTTGTCTGTCAAAACTGGGAAGCTGAGACAAGAATGTCTCTTTTACAAGGTTGAAGAGGTTTGGGACCTATGCGAGGCCGATGCAGATGTTGATGATGACGATGATGAAACTGTTGCGTGGTATCCAGACGATGCCAATTGGGCTAGCGCTGGAACAGCACCACCTGTGGATTCGCGAGATACAGATAAGAACTTCGGTTAACGACTTTCACAAGAAAAACACATACAAAGTGACCGATTGAACGCATAGTAAGCTTCTATAAGTGACATTTAAGACGTAAAGGACACGAGTATGGACCCGATTAAGTAAGAAATCATAAGTTATATCTATAAGAATTAAGAACCCTCTATATAGAGTACTGCTCACCTGCAAATCCTGCACAAGCTGAAGCGAACACGATCACTGGAGGCGCCTGCATATGGACAACAAATTTCGATAAGTAGGAACTACCAGCAACAAAAGTATCGATCTTTTAAAAGATCTAGGCAGAGGAGTTTTAAAATTCATGGTTCTATACAAGTCATTAGTCATCACGATACCGAAAACCAGGCTATATATATCGCTTAGACAGACTACAGAACAAGAACAGTCCATAAAGAAAAACACGGGCGATTAGAGGTCTGTGTGTTTAACGCAATACAAGTAGCAGAAGGTTCATATCGATTAGGCAAATCAAGCAGCTGGGGAGCAACGAAGCAAACTCGGCTTCTAGAACTAAGGTAAATCCAGAATAGCAGCAGAATCAAGAACTGAGATTTCAGAACAATATCAAAATTGACTTACACCAATGAAGAAATGCACCCACATTGGTCCCTTTATGTACTTCTGAACAACCGGCATCACTGCATCGCCAAAATCGAGCCCGTTAGACAGTACATCGAATCATATAATCACCCTCGACGCATACTGAAACCCTATTTAACTAAAATCGAAATGAAATGAATGTTTCCTTACCATGATTGAACCCATAGAAAGTGCTAGCTGTGCCACCAACAGCAGTTCCAATCTAACCCCCCCAAAACAACAACAAGAGAGAAATTTATCAATTACTCCAAACCCTAATCAAACCTATGAATAATTACAGCATCAAATTCACAATCAATTGCCTCATATTATCATCACACTGACAAATTTTACAGTCAAGGGTTACAATATCAATCGTCCGCCAACGAATTAGCAGCCAAATTCACCGCGAGATTCACAGAAAAGATAGAGAACAGAGCTTCTATTACCATGGAGAAGCTGTCCCTGAGCAGAGGCCGGATCGTCCAGCTGTTTGTTTCCTGCAAATTAAAGAAAAACGAATCGCTCTTTCACAATATGATCTGATTAAAGAACGACCACATAAAGAAATAAAGAAATGGGTTTACGAACCGCTTGCTTGGTTAGAGGTCCGGCGCAGTGATGGCAGCGCATGTCGGCGAGAAGCTCTCGGACTGATCTTGAATCCGCCATTACTAACCACAGTTTATGAACAGAAAACCCTTCTTGTGTTATTTCAGTTAAGTAAAGACGCCAATAAGAACGAGTTAATAACGGTTTTTTATTTCTAAAATCACAAGTCAAACCGTGTTATTCGGTTCGATTTGAATCAAAATATCGGGTCGAGTACTACCCGAATGAGTCTTTATGTCTCGAATTGCACGAATCACCCCGGTTGAATCATCCTCATGGTAGGTAAAGAATCAAATAGTGAGTCGGATTTATTGCCTCGTCTCTCGGGAAGTGAGGAACTTATCGAATAAATGGATAAACAGATTATACTTATAAGTTATAACTGATGCATTTATGTTTATTATCGTACGCATATTAATATGTTGTGTTGTATTTATTATAAGAATTATGACTTACTTATCGAATAAATGGATAAACAGATTATACTTATAAGTTATAACTGATGCATTTATGTTTATTATCGTACGCATATTAATATGTTGTGTTGTATTTATTATAAGAATTATGACTTCTATTATGAATTTTTTCGTGCTTTAGTGAGTTAACCTCTAACCCAGTGATTCATATCAATCCTCGTGAAAGGTAACAAATTTAAAATGTGATCTTTTTCGTTATATTAAGTGAAATCATTAACGTAGCCCGAGAAATGGTTCCCAAGTCAGTTTAATATCGATTGTACCTCTAATACTAATCCTCTTACTCATCGAGTTCAACGTTCACTTTAGTTATCTCCTACCATTTTGCTCGAAATTTTCCTCGGTTAAACCGGTTCAAATTTGCCAACGTGATACCTCTCCATTGGCCCAAACAAAAAGCCCAATAGAAGACAAGCGACCGGCCCAAGCGAAAAAAGCCCAATAGAAGCCAAGCGACCGGCCCAACCACGACCCTCCGAAATCACCCCCGGAAAACCTGCTACAACCGGTAACCGCTCCACACAATCCTCAAGTCAACCGGTTTACCCAGCGACCCCTATAAATACCCCACACCTAGGGTACATAAGCCAACCCACCGCCTCAACCATTCTCCAGCGTTTTTTCTCTCTCTCCTATATTGCTCTCCTTCCTCACAAAATCCCTAAAGCTCTCTTCTCTCACGATCCTCAAATCTCTCATCGTATAAATCCCTCAATCCCTATAAAAGAACATCTCTTTCGAATTCCATTTCCCTCTCGATTTTTCCCTCCCAATCGCTGATCTCACAGATTCGACTGATCGAAATCTGATTTCTGCGTTGTTCGTAACCCTAGGTTTTCTTTGATCTGATTCGGAAAAGGGGGGAGATCTTGAGTTTTCGGGGTTATAGCGATGGCGGAACAAGGTGAAGGGAGTCAGCCTGTTGATCTTTCCAAGCACCCTTCTGGAATTGTTCCCACCTTACAGTGAGTTGGTTTTCTTTTTTGTTTTGTTTTGGTTTCGGATTTGTGAAGGGTGGGGATTTGATTTGATTTGGCGTTGTAGGAATATTGTGTCGACGGTGAACTTGGATTGCAAGTTGGATCTGAAGCAGATCGCTCTCCAAGCTCGTAATGCGGAGTATAACCCTAAAGTATGTCAAAATTTAGGGTTTTGATAATGTGAAAAAAAATAACTCGTGGGAAGGTCTGTGTTGTCTGTGTTCTTGTTCGTGGCTCTTTGTCGACTTTTGATTGCTGATTGTACGAGTGTTGTATGTTTGTCAGCGTTTTGCTGCTGTGATTATGAGGATCAGGGAGCCTAAAACTACTGCGCTCATTTTCGCCTCTGGCAAGATGGTAAGAAGCTGGTTTTGGTTATGTGGAATTCATCGTCTTTATCGTTATCAATTTGTATAATGGTGAAGTGGGTTTGCATCAATTGATTAATTTTGCAATCTCTTCAATCAAATAGTGTGATGTGTTCGCTGTTTTTCAATGTTCACTGTCCTTTATTGGATATTAGTAATACAGTTCAGTGTTCAGTGTTAACTGTTTCATCTATGAGTGTAGAGAAGCCGTTGCAAGTGTGCTCTTTTAGCTGTGATACTCTTGTTTTGGTGACTTGTTTCTAAAGTAAACTCTCTGTTTCAATGGCCTATAGGTATGTACAGGAGCTAAAAGCGAACAGCAGTCTAAATTGGCAGCTAGAAAGGTGAGTTTGACATACTGAAATGGGTTCAGTTGGGTGTAGTCTAGCAGGTTTGTGAAACTGATTATGAGCTGCTGTATTTTCCAGTATGCTAGAATCATTCAGAAGCTTGGTTTTCCAGCCAAATTCAAGGTTCGATTTCCCTCTCCCACTAGCTGTTCTTGCTGTGTTTGGAGATGATCTCTGGATATTTGAATTTCAGCTCACCTTTTTCCGTAAAACACTTATGGCAGGACTTCAAGATCCAAAATATTGTCGGCTCGTGTGATGTGAAGTTCCCTATTAGGCTGGAGGGTCTTGCCTATGCCCATGGTTCTTTCTCAAGTGTATGTTGCTAATCCTGCTAACTAAAACTATGGGTTATGCAAGTTTCACTCTTCTTATGGATTCCCATTTGTATTTTCGCATGCCAGTATGAGCCTGAGCTGTTCCCGGGGCTGATTTATAGAATGAAAGTGCCGAAGATTGTGCTCCTCATTTTCGTCTCTGGAAAAATCGTGATTACAGGAGCTAAGGTGAGAGTTCCTGTACTTACACTGTGAATCTGTGTCTTTCGGGTGAAAGCTAATTTACATACCTAACGCCTGTATCGCCTATTTTGCAAAACCGTAGGTGAGAGATGAGACATATACAGCCTTTGAGAACATATACCCTGTGCTTACTGAGTTTCGGAAAGTGCAGCAATGGTATACTGCTCTCTTCCCTCTCTCTATCTTCTCACATAACACTCTAATTCTAACTGTTGATACTTCAATGCTCCTGTAGATACGCTTTCTGTAGCGTGGAGAACTTCCGTTCTCGAAAAATGGCTGGCATTTCAACATATTCACCACTTTTTCACATTGAAGAAACATCGAAAACGCACCTGGGAAGGAGGGTTGTTGATGCTTTGTTAGTAAGTCATCTGGGAACTCATTAGCTACTTGGAATGAACAGTTTCTCTGTTATATGTAACGTCGAAAACCGTTCTCAGATACTTAAGAATGAAAGAAAGAAGGGTTGGGGGGAGGATAAGAAAGAAGGAAGAAATAGTTCCAATTTTGTTCATGGAACATTGTGAATTGTGATTATGTTGATCTCATGTTAGCTCTTTGGAAAAACTGTAGCTGTTCAAAAAAGAAAGGTCCTTTTTTTCATTTTAATGGGAACTCTTGAATTTTAGGGTTTGATTTGTAACCGAGTAGTGGTTACCCAACCGCGTATAAATTGGGTGTGTCTCGGTGGTTGAATCGAATTTGTTAGCGGTAGTGAGGTGGCTACCTTACTACTTATGAGTTTGGCCGAACCTTGGTGGTGGTTCATTGGTTCTCGTGGTTCATGTAGTTACGCAACCCAACGCTAGTTCTTGTAGTTGTGCAGAATCAAACTATGGCAACCCAATTCGCTTATAAATCGGCAGAATCTCGGTGTAGTTGAGATGTGCAGAATTGAACTCGACACCTTAACGGTATGAATCAACGGAATCTTGATGTCGATGGTGAATAATCGAACTTGTTACTTCAATGGCAGCAGAGCTAGTCATCAAATCTAACACTGAAAAGACTACTCCTTTAGTCGATACGAGTCTCATACAATCCCAACCCGATCTCTGGTACAAAAAGATGCGTGTAAAAGATCGATTTTTTTAATCAAGAAGCCTAATTTCACAAAAATCTAACAACCCCAAAATGATGTGTAAGGCCAAAATAATGTTACAACCTCTCTTCCCAAATGGTAATATCTACAAAGGACTGAATTACATCTTCTTCTATACCATACCGAAAGACGCCAATAACGAAACCAACAACAGAAGACCGATCACACGAATCGAGGAAGCGGAACCAGTTTCGATCTGGATGATGAAGTTGCAGTTATTCTGCGATATGTTCTGCGTGGTAACAGTGGCCAGCCCTTCGAAATTGCAGGCCAGGTCATCCTGGTTCTGCACCTGGTAGTACATGTTGAAAGCGTAGGATGCGTTCCCGCTTGCATCTAGCCCGTTACAAGACGATCCATACCCGAGAGCGGTGCAATCGGAGAACGTGCAAGCGTAGTTGATGTTATCGGCGAGCTTGCTGAGATCTTTCGCGTTTGGGTTGAACACACACCACTTTGGTGGGAGGTAGTCTACTCCCTTTGCTCCTACAAGGAACCTGTTCTGTCCTTGACCTGGAAAAGTATTGAGAGTTGCGGAAATTCGTTAACTCGGACACGTGGATGGTATTGAGGAAAACTGAAGATAAGTAGTTCGAAAGACGTACCTGAAAGATCGAGTGCGAACTTCGGTTGTCCATCGTACCTAAAGATTCCCCAATGGCGTTCGAAGCTTCCTGGGGCGATGCTCTTGGCATCCTCGTCGAGGAGACCAAACAGGTAGACCTCTATGTAACCGGGTCGAAGAGGGGTGCCTTTGTTCGCCGCGAGTCGTGGCATGAGTCCGTTGTAGAACCGGTAAGCGTTGCCGATGTTGGCAGCCTTATCTCCGTCTGTCGGCCACCCCACTTCCCCGACCATGATCGGCATGTCCCCGAACCCTGCGGCTTTCAGGGCCGAGACCAATGTGTCGAAATTAGCATCGAACACGTTTGTGTACTGGACCCCGGAGCCTCGATCCACAACCGGTTGTGTCACACCGTCGAAGAACGCGTAGTTGAAAGGGAAGTCATCATTCCCGTAAAGGCTCAGGAACGGGTAGATGTTCACCGTGAAGGGCGCCTTGTTCCTGGCCATGAACTGGACAATCGCGGTCATTAGGTCGTTGATATCCGGCCTGAACCTTCCTGCTGATGGGTAAGGTTGGTCGTCTGGGGAGAAGTACACGTCAGCGTTCAAGGGCACGGTGGCTTTGATGTTGCCGAAATCAGCCTCGTTGAGGGCATTCTGGATGTTCTGTAGTGCCGGGAATGTGACGTTCTCGAACGTGCCGTTGTAGGTCTTGAGGAACGGTTCGTTCCCTACTGCTACGTACCTGTTTAAGCAAAATCGAACTGGTGAGGCTAACGGTTCACGATAACTGAACACAATGATTGATCAAATGTCAGGCAAATCGATCAAAGACTCCAGCTTTAAAGGAACTTAAACCAAATGATCGAACCAGCTAGACTAATGATTCGATCTCCCGACTGTAGAAAACCGTTACGAGACTGTATCGACTTGATCCATACAAGGTTGAACTGGTCAGACTAACGGTTTAAAATTCAACGATAAAAAACAGTGAATGAAAACCTTAATAAACCAGAATCAATAAGCAGCCATAACAGGCAACTTGATCAAATCTCCAACCTTTTAGGGAACCTTAACTGATGATCGAATCAGTCAGACTAACGATTCAATGTCCCAACCGCATCGACTCGATCCTTTTATAGGGCTAAACTGGTCAGAATAACGGTCGTAGTAGGTAGTACGATACAAACTGTAAACGAACCTTAATTAACCATTGATCAAATCTCGAGTCTTTACTAGCCGATTGAACCAGCTAGACTAATGATTCAATCTACCGACTGCAGAAACAGATACGGTATCGACTCGATCCTATACGAGATTAAAGCGGTCAGACTAACGGTTCAAGATTTTCAACGATGAAACCCATAAATGAACCTTAATCAACCATGTACAGGCACAACTTGATCAAAACTCCAGCCTTAAGGGAACTTAACAAGATGATCAAACAAGCTGAACTAATGATTCAAAGTACCAATTGCAGGAATCGAATCGACTCGATCCTATACAAGATTGAACCGGTCAGACTAATGATTCAATGAACATTAATCAACCATGTACAGGCAAAAACTTGATCAAAACTCCATCCTTAAGGGAACTTATAAGTTATAACTAAAGATCAAACCAGTAAGACTAACGATTCTATGTCTAATCTGCAAGAACAGTGACAGAATCCAACCGAATCGAATCGATCATATACAATGTTTCAATCAATCAAACAATCAACAAAAGATAGCAACTTTTCAGCCAAACTTACTTGATCTTGGCACCTCCATTGAAGACATAACGAGAGATGTTCCTCTTGACCCACTCTTGAGCATTCCCATAGCGAGTCATGGACTGAAGCTGATCATTAGGGATAGCCACCATAACCTCCAAGCTACTCCCAGCGATAGCATTCATGGTGTTTGCATCAGCATCAAAGAGCTTCACTTTCTGAATCCCATTGTCTTCCAGAAGCTTCACCACTGCCTTTGGATCAAGCTTGTGTGACGCCATCGTTCCCCAGTTCACTCCCAATCCATCTGCAACTCCGCAGCAATTCCATAGTAACAGCAACCCTAGAACCAGAAACCAGAGCCTCTCCATTCTGTTCTTCTTCTTCAGCTTCTGTAAAGTTCAGGGATTGATGAGAAAAAGATTTAGAGGAGGAAGGGATTGGATTCGTGACTTTTACAGAAGGATCGAATCAGGAAAAAAGGGATCGATTGCTAAAAAGGAAGGGGAATAAAGCAAAAGAAATCCCACCTTTTTTTTCTAGGGTTTTTTTGGAGATTCGTGAGCTTGGGAAATTGAAAGCTACTAGGCTTACTAAATTAATTAATAAGGAAGATAGATAGAGAGAGCAGTAATGGCGGTGAGTTCAGAAGAAGGAACTAATCAGATTATAAACGAGATGGGTTTTCTTCAGATTGACAAACCCAGAAGGAATTTAAGCTCTGTATCTGAAGAACAAAAAGCAGCTGGCTCTAATGGCGGTGAGCTCAGATGAGCTAATCAGATGATTCCTCGAGATGGGTTTTCTTCAGATTGAAAAAACTCAAAAGATAAGAGCTAAAAAAAACCCTGCTCAAGCTGAAGAAGAGATGGAAGGAAGGCTCTAATGGCGGTGAGTTCAGAAGAGCTAATAATCAGTGAATCAAATTAGATGCTACTGGAAAAACCCAGAAAGGAGGAAGAAACAGATTAATCAGAAGATATGAGCTGAGTGATTCTGGAAGCTTTTGAGGTCTTTGGCTTCAAAAAAGGAATCGGATATAGATATGAAGCTGATGAAAGCTGATGATGAAATGGAGGAAGAGAAACAGAGGATTGTTTTTTGGCAGAACGTGGTGGAGATGACGTGGCTGCTAATTAAGTTTTAATTAAAATAAATTACTCATAATAATAACGGTTGCATTTTAATTCGTTACAAGTGTTCTAATACTATAAAACATATTACAGATTAGTTTTAATGACGTTATCAAGAGAGAGTAGTCACTCGAATACAATTAGATTTTGGTTAAAGTATTAGCTTGTATTCGAGTGAGAGAGAGTAGTCAAACTTGAACCGGTTCGAAGTTAGGATACTCGTGACCCCGAAAAATTCAAAGTTTAAAATGGATTCCAAGTTTTCCATGAGTTCAGACAGATCGTGTCTCATGTTAGTAAACTATATAAGTTTCATTCAGAATCATTCCCAACAACTCGAGTTACTGGAAAGCAACCGTTCATGACATGTTATCAAAGTCTTTGACCAACAAGAGATCAATGTTTCAAATCCCAATAACCACCAATTCCAGAGTCTGTGGCCCTTAAGGGACTACTACACGTCTACACAAGTCTTATCGAAACTGTGCAAACTTCGGTGCTCTTTCATGAGCCATTCATTTAAAACGGTGTGTTAGTAAACAATATCATAACTCTCTTCCAACAACTCAGATTATTGAGGTGCAACGCTTCACGAAGCATAGTAGCCAAACTTGAACCCGTCCAAAATCAGGATACTCGTAACTCGAAAAGTTCAAAACTTGAACCTCCTTTCAACCTTCTCATCACAGAGTTCGAAATAGAATACCCGAAAGCAGTGTGTTAGTAAACATTGTCATAACTCTCTTCCAACAACTCAGATGATTGAGATGCAACGGTTCATGAAGCAGAGTAGCCAAAGTTAGGATACTCGTAACCCGAAAAGTTCAGAACTTGAACCTCCTTTCAACCTTCTCATCACAGAGTCCGAAACAGAATCCCCGAGAACCCGTCCTATTCCCCGACCCGACCGGTAACTCGAAACACAAACTCAAATCACAAGTTTAGGATAAGAGAGAGCTAAGTTATTGGAAAGCATATGAGTGGCCATGTTGGTTGGACATCAGTCGGTTACCGACATAAAGCAGAATCTGTTCATAATACTTTGGCATTCTTCTTTCCTACTCATTGCTACGTTGTAAAGTCCAATTTCATTTTCTTTCAATCTATTAAAAAAACCCATTTAACCAACATGGTCGGCAAACACAACAAATATTGATATTGACCGTCCGGTTACGGGTCAGAAAAGACCGTCGGGGTTAGTTAGGATACTAAAACTGCCTAGATTTTCTCAAATTTTTTAGGTCGGACGTGGTGTGACATATATTTCATGGAGTTTCTTACCATTCAGTAGAATATTAATCATTTTGAGTTTTTTTCACCTATTTTTTCATAGGCTAACCATTAGTGAAAAGGCCAAAAACTGGAAACTGCAGTATTATGACTCAAATGCATAGATTTGCTCCAAGTTACGAGTTCGAACGTGGTGTGACATTGTTTTAGGAAGTTTCTTACCATCCAGTAGAATACTAGTTTTTGTACCTACCGCCCTATGGGCAGTAGTGCTGTTTCACCTGTTTGTTTGATCATAATAAGAATAAAAAAAATTCAAATACAATTAATTATTATTTTTTATTCTTAAATTTCTAGTCATTGTATTATTACTCACAATTTCAACACAAAATATTATATTATTACTCACAATAACACATAATTTCAATGAGTGTTTTTACTTTATTTTTAAAAAAATTTATATGTTATATCATGTATTGATTTAGAGATTTGTTTGACTATGATTATTTTATTATGTATTTTTACATTAAAATAATATATTTATATTCCCAAATTTTGTAATCAATGGTCATATGTATTTATCAATATTTTGGCTTAGACTTTGGAAATATATATTTTAACCGTTAATTTTTTCAAAATAATCTTAGAGTTTATTGACCGAATATTCTATTTAATTGAATAAAATAAAGTAATTTCAAAAATCAATTTAACCTTGTCCAGGCTTCGCATATTCAGCTAGTTGGTTATCAAACTCAATATTCATAAACTTCATTCATACCTTAAAGGTTGCTTAGAGGTAAGTTGGTGATGAAAATCCTAAGAAGCTAAGTTCGAAACAATAACATTTTTAGAAATACGTCATTCAAATATAGAAAATGTAATCTTTGAGGATGGGAAGTTTCATTATAAATATTAAATAGAAAGCTCATATGTAGTCTGCAAAACGTCCTGACAACAAATAATTATGATTGTACTTTCGTTGCTTACTGGTATAGTGCGTCACTGAAATAATATTGTTACAAAAGACCTAGTTAATACTCATTAATATATATTGAAAAAATTATGTATAAAAATATTTTATTGCTTCAAGTTTAGTTTTCATTGGATTTTGAATAGAATAAATGGGTGATATATAAAATATAACATAACATTTTTATATAGACAATATATATGAACTATTAGTTAAATAAATCAGATATTATAGTTAACCATACCTACAATCATGTTAGACAATATATCTAATAGAGTTCACAAATAACCATTTATGCACAATACCATCAATCCATCCATAAAAACATTGTCATCTTCGCCCTCTAGTCATTTCAAATATACACAACTCACTTATCTCTATCATCACAAAAACTCTTCCTTATGAAGTTCCAAACTTAGGCTGTAAGGTGTTCATACACACTTCCAAATGTCATAACAACGACGAAGGATGTGAAATCATTGGTCATGAAGCTGCTACAGTTGGCAGTGACTCTTGGAATTGTTGGTACTCTTGATTTAAAAGGTTATCTATGAATATTTTTTTGGATAATTCCATGGAAATTGATCAATGAACCCATCCACCAATTACTGCAAACCCAATGGAGTCATTGTTGCTGCCTTGGACGTTATGGCCGAAACAATCTCACATATTAGTATTGTGTGATGGACATAATGACTCGGTCTTTCTCGTTGCAAAGATTTGAGCCAAATTTTGGCTCGTTATAGATTGTGATGGTTGGAGACGATAGAATGATAAACGTATTGATTTACGTATTAAACTCGAGAAGGATTGGAGCCTACTAAAGATGAAAATTATAGATGAAGAAGATATAGGAAAAAGAATCTTCAATCATGCTAAAAGGGGTTTGGTTGAATCAAAATGAGTTGGATCTAATGATTGAGTGTTTGATGCATGGAATTTTAAAATTATTATTTTAGTTGACGTGGTTGGCCGTAAGATTTTGGATGGAAAATTGAACAAAAGTGGATGAAATATCGATCTCTTCCTAAATCAAACTTGAGTCATTTTTGTGTCAAATATGAAAGTGTAAGTGACCAATATGATAGATTGGCTTAACTTAAATGACCAAAAATGTTATTAACCTAATTATTAATTAGCTCTTAATGTGAAAGCATTTATTAAGAGTTGATATAAATTTTATTTTTGATTTAAAATTTGTAGAGAGGTGGAAAATTGAGAGAATAGTTTTGTCCTATGTGGCAAAAATAATATGATGATCTCTCATAGATTATTTTAAGATTAAGATTAGCTATTTTGAGTTTTTCCCCCAATTTTTCATAGGCGAACCATTAGTGAAATGACAAAAAACTGAAAAGTGTGGTATTATGACTTAAATGCCTAGATTTAGTTCAAGTTTTATTTGACAAATTTAGCCCAATTTGTTTGACAAATATAGTCCACAATTTTGACAAATTTAACATATGATTTTTTGACAAATCTAGTCCAGAATATTAACAAATCTAACCCAGAATTTTTGACAAATCAGCCCTTAAATTTGACAAATATAGCCGAGGATTATTTTTACAAATCTAGCCAAGTATTTTTTACAAATCTAACCTAGAATTTTTTGTAAAATCTATAGCAATTTTTTTAAAACAAATCTAACCCCTAATTTATGAAAAATCTAGCCCAATTTTTTTTACAAATCTAGCCCATGATTTCTTGACAAATCTAGCCCAATTTTTTGAAAAATCTAACCCATAATTTTTGAAAAATCTAGCACAAACTTTTGACAAATCTAACCCATAATTTTAACAAATCTAGCCCAGAATGTTTGACAAATCTTGCACGGGTTGAAATTTGACAAATCTAGCACATAATTTTGACAAATCTAACCCAGTTGAAATTTGGAGAAAATCTAGGCATTTATGCCACAATACCACAATTTTCAGTTTTAGGCCATTTCTGTGATGGTTAGCCTATGAAAAATTGGGAAAAACTCAAAGTGGCCAGTACTCTCCTAGATGGTAGTAATTTATCTGAAATATATGCCCAAACATTGTCTGCCTCGAAGTTTGAAGAAAGTATAGACATTTAAGTCATAATGCGGCACTTTTTCGTTTTTGGCCATTTCGGCGATGATTAGTTTATGAAAAATTGGAAAAAAACTCAAAATGGTCAATAGTTTCTTAGATGGTAGTAAACTGTCTGAAATATATGCCCAAACATTTTTGGCCTTGAAATTTGAAGAAAATCTAGGCATTTAAGCCATAATAATGCAATTATCAGTTTTTGGGTATTTCAGTGATGGTTAGCCTATGAAAAAATAGGGAAAAAAACTTAGAATGGCCAATACTCTCCTAGATGGTAGTAAAATGTCTGAAATATATGCCCAAACATGTTTGGCCTGAAAATTTAGAGAAAATCTAGGCATTTAAGCCATATTACTGTAATTTTCAATTTTTAGCCATTTAGGTGATTGTTAGCCTATGAAAAATTGAAAAAACCTGAAAATGGCGAATACTCTCCTAGATGGTAGTAAATTGTCTGAAACCTATTCCCAAGCATGTCCGGCTTCAAAATTTAGGGAAAATCTAGGTATTTAACCCATAATACAACAGTTTTCAGTTTTTGGTCATTTCTATGATGGTTAGTCTATGAAAAATTGGGGAAAAAACTCAAAATGACCTATACTCTCCTAGATGATAGTAAACTGTCTGAAATAGATGCCCAAACAGTTTTGACCTCGAAATTTGAAGAAAATTTTGACATTTAAGCCATAATACAGTAATTTTCAGTTTTTTGCCATTTCAGTGATGGTTAGCCTATGAAAACTTAAAATTAAAAACTCAAAATGACTAATATTCTCCTGGATGGTAGGAAACAGCCTGAAATATATGCCCAATCACGTCTGACCTCAAAATTTAGGGAAAATCTAGACATTTAAGTCATAATACAATAATTTTCAGTTTTTGGCCATTTCTCTTATGGTTAGTCTATGAAAAATTGGGAAAAAACTCAAAATGGCCAATAATCTCCTAGATGGTAGTAAACTGTCTGGAATATCTGCCCAACAATATTTGGCCTCAAAATTTGGAGAAAATCTAGGCATTTAAGCAATAATATCGCAAAATTTAAGTCTTTGGCTATTTTGGTGATGGTTAGCCTATGAAAAATTGAAAAGAACTCAAAATGGTAAATATTCTCCTGATGGTATTAAACTGCCTGAAATATATGCCTAACCATGCTCGACCTCAAAATTTGGAGATAATCTAGGCATTTAAGTCATAATATCGTAATTTTTAGTTTTTGACCATTTTGGTGATGGTTAGCCTATGAAAAATTGGAAAAAATTAAAAATGGCTAATAATCTCGTGTATGGTAGGAAACTGCCTGAAATATATGTCCAACAATATCTGACCTGGAAATTTGGAGAAAATCAAAGCACTTAAGCCATAATAGCGCAATTTTTAGTTTTTGGCCATTTCAGTGTTGGTTAGCCTATGAAAAATTGGGAAAAAACTCAAAATAGCTCATATTCTCCTAGATGGTAGTAGACTATCTAAAATATCAACCCAACCATTTTTGCCTCGAAATTTGGAGAAAATCAAAGCATGTAATCCATAATACCGCAATTTTCAGTTTTTGGCCATTTCAGTGATGGTTAGCCAATGAAAAAATAGAAAAAAAAATCAAAATGGCTAATAATCTCATGGATGGTTGTCAACTACATGAAATATATGCCCAACCAAGTGCGGCCTCGAAATTTGGAGAAAATCAAAGCATTTAATCCATAATAACGTAATTTTCAGTTTTTCACCATTTCGGTGACGGTTAGCCAATGAAAAAATGAAAAAAAAAAACTCAAAATGGTTAAAATTCTTATGGATGATAGGAAACTGCCTTAAATATATGCCCAACCAAGTCCGGCCTCGAAATTTGGAGAATATCTAGGCATTTAAGCCATAATGTCCAAAATTTTGACAAATCTAGTCCATGAATTTGACAAATTTAGTCCAGAATTTTGACAAATCTATTCCACTTTTTGACAAATCTAGTCCAAAACTTTGACAAATCTAGTCCATATTCTAATAAATCTAGTACAAAATTTTGACAAATCTAGTCCAAATTTCGATAAATCTAGTCCAGAATTTTGATAAATCTAGTACAAAATTTTGACATGTCTAGTCCAGATTTTGACAAATCTAGTCCAGAATTTAGACAAATCAAATCCAGAATTTTGACAAATCAAGTCTAGTTTTTGACAAATCTAATCTAGTTTTTGACAAATCTAGTCTAGAATTTTGACAATCATCCATTTGACAAATCTAGTCCAATTTGACAAATCTAGTCCAATTTGACAAATCTAGTCAAATTTTGACAAAATCAGTCCAATTCTGACAAAATCATATACAAATTTGACAAATCAAGTCCACATTTTTTACAAATCAGTCCAAAAATTTGACAAATCTAGTCACAAATTTTTGACAAATCTAGTCCACATTTTTGACAAATCAAGTCCACATTTTTGACAAATCTCTTTCATTTTTGACAAATCTAGTACAAATTTTGACAAATCTAGTCTACCAAATTTTGACAAATCTAGTCCATATTTTAACAAATCTAGTACAAAATTTTGACAAATCTAGTCAAATTTCGATAAATCTAGTCCACATTTTGATAAATCTAGTCCAGAATTTGATAAATCTAGTACAAAATTTGACATTCTAGTCCAAATTTTGACAAATCTAGTCCGAATTTAGACAAATCAAGTCTAGAATTTTAGACAAATCAAATCCAGAATTTTGACAAATCAAGTCTAGTTTTGACAAATCTAGTCAGTTTTTGACAAATCTAGTCTAATTTTTGACAAATCTAGTCCACTTTGTGTCAAATCTAGTCCATAATTTTGACAAATCTAGTCCAAAATTTTACAAATCTAGTCAAATTTGACAAATCTAGTACAAATTTTGACAAATCTAGTCCATATTTTTTACAATCTTTTCACTTTTTGACAAATCTAGTACATAATTTTGACAAATCTAGTCCAAAATTTTGACAAATTTAGTCCTAAATTTTGACAAATCTAGTCGAAATTTTACAAATCTAGTCCAATTTTGACAATTTAGTCTAGTTTTGACAAATTCTAGTCCAAATTTTGACAAATCTAGTCCAATTTTGATAAATTTAGTCCACGATTCTTACAATTAGTCCAGAATTTTTGACAAATCTAGTCCAATTTTTGACAAATCTAGTCTAGAATTTAACAAATATAGTGCAAAACTTTGACAAATATAGTTCAGATTTTGAAAAATTTAGTCCAGAACGTTGACAAATCTAGTCCATTTTTTACAAACATAGTCCAAATTTGACAAATCTAGTCCAAAATTTTGACAAATCTAATCACTTTTAATAAATCTAGTCCAGAATTTGTGACAAACCTAGACCAAAACTTTTAACAAATCTAGCCAAGAATTTGTTAAAATATAGTCTAGAATTTGTGACAAATCTAACCCAAAATTTGGGACAAATCTAACCCACAATTTGGGAAAATCTAACCCAAATTTTAGACAAATCTAGTGCATTTTTGGGACAAATCTAAAGCATTTTGGGATAAATCTAGCGCATTTTTTGGACAAATCTAGCGCATTTTGGGACGAATCTAGCGTATTTTGGGACAAATCTAGAGCATTTTTTGGACAAATCTAGCGCATGTTGGGACAAATCTAGCGCATTTATTTGGACAAATCTAGCGCATTTTTTGGGACAAATCTAGCGCATTTTGTGACAAATCTTGCACATTTTGGGACAAATCTAGCGCATTTTTGGACAAATCTAACGCATTTTGGGATAAATCTAGCACCTTTGTGGGACAAATCTAGCGTATTTGGGACAAATCTAGCACATTTTGGGATAAATCTAGCGCATTTTTGGACAAATCTAGCACAGTTTTGAACAAATCTAGCGCAGTTTTGAACAAATCTAGCGCATTACTTGACCAAATCTAGCGCATTTTATGGACAAATTTAGGACATTTTGGGACAAATCTAGCGCATTTTTGGGACAAATCTAGCGCATTTTGGGACAAATCTAAAGCATTTTGGGACAAATCTAAGCATTTTTGGACAAATCTAGCATTTTTTGGACAAATCTAGCGCATTGATTTTGGGACAAATCTAGCGCATTTTTGGACAATCTACGCATTGGACAAATCTAGCACTTTGGACAAATCTACGATTTGGACAAATCTACCTTTTGGACAAATTAGCGCATTTTGGGACAAATCTAGCGCATTTGACAAATCTAGCCATTTGAAAATTCGCTGGACAAATCTAGCGCATTTTGGACAAATTAGGCATTGACATCAATTTGAAACTAGCCATTTGGACAAATCTACCATTTTGGACAAATCTAGCCTTTGGACAATTAGCGATTGGACAAATCTAGGCATTTTTTGGAAAATCTAGCCATTTTGGACAAATCTAGCGCATTTTTTGGACAAATCTAGGCATTTTTGGACAAATTAGCATTTGGACAAATCTAGCGCATTTTGGGACAAATCTAGCGCATTTTTGGACAAATCTAGCGCATTTTTGGACAAATCTAGCGCATTTGGACAAATCTATGCATTTGGATAAATCTAGCCATTTTGGGACAAATCTAGCGCATTTTTGGGACAAATCTAGCGATTGGGACAAATCTAGCGCATTTATTTGGATAAATCTAGCAATTTTGGACAAATCTAGCGCATTTTTTGGACAAATCTAGTGCATTTTTGGGACAAATTAGCGCATTTTTGGACAAATCTAGCGCATGTTGGGACAAATCTAGCTAGGCAATTTATTTGGACAAATCTAGCACATTTTTGGACAAATCTAGCGCATTTGGGACAAATCTAATGGCATTTTTGGAAAATCTAGCCATTTTGGGACAAATTAGTGCATTTGGGAAAATCTATGCTTTTGGACAAATCTGCGATTGGAAACTCTAGCGCTTTTGGACAAATCTAGCGTATTTGTGACAAAATCTATGCGCATTTTTTGGGACAAATCTAGTGCATTTATTTGGAAAATCTAGCGCATTTTTGGACAAATCTAGCGTATGTTTGGGACAAATCTAGCGATGTTGGGACAAATCTAGCGTATTTCGGGACAAATCTAGCGCATTTTGGGACAAATTTAGAGCATTTTTGGGACAAATCTAGCGCATTTTGGACAAATCTAGCGCATTTTTGGGACAAATCTTGCGCATTTGGGAAAAAATCTAGCGCTTTTTGGACAAATCTAGGCATTTGACAATCTAGCTTGTGGACAAATCTAGCGTATTGGACAAATCTAAGCGCATTTTGGGACAAACTAGCGCATTTTGGGACAAATCTAGCGTTTTGGGACAAATCTAGCGCATTTTGGGACAAATCTAGCGCATTTTTGGACAAATCTAGTGCATTTGGGACAATCTAGCGCATTTGGGACAAATCTAGCGTATTTTGGGACAAATCTAGCGCATTTTGGGACAAATCTAGCACAATTTGGGACAAATCTAGCGCATATTTTGGGACAAATCTAGCGATTTGGGACAAATCTAGGCATTTTGGACCAAATCTAGACGCATTTTGGATCAAATCTAGCGCATTTTTTGGGACAAATCTACCATTTTGGACAAATTCAAGCGCATTTGTTGGGCAAATTACGCATTTTGGGACAAATCTATGCATTTTGGACAAATCTAGCGCATTTGTTAGACAAATCTAGCGATTTTTGGATAAATCTAAGCATTTGGGACCAATCTAGCGCATTTTGGGACAAATCTAGGCACTTTTTGGGACAAATCTAGCGCATTTTGGGACAAATCTAGCCATTTTTGGACAAATCTACGCATGTTGGACAAATCTAGCGCATTTTGGAGAAATCTAGCACATTTTTGGACAAATCTAGCCCATTTTTGGACAAATCTAGCGCATTTTTTGGATAAATCTAGCGCTTTTTGGGTCAAATCGAGCGTTATTGGACAAATCTAGCGCATTTTGGGACAAATCTAGCGCATTTTGGGACAAATCTAGCGTATTTTTTGGACAAATCTAGCGCATTTTTGGACAAATCTAGCGCATTTTGGAATAATCTAGGCATTTTTGGACAAATCTAGCGCATTTTGGACAAATCTAGCGCTTTTTTGGACAAATCTAGCGCATTTTGGAAAATTAGTGCATTTTTGGGACAAATCTAGTGCATTTGGAGACAAATCTAGCGCATTTTTTGGGACAAATTAGCATTTTTAGGCAAATCTAGCGCATTTTGGGACAAATCTAGTGCATTTTTTGGACAAATCTAGCGCATTTGTGACAAATCTAGCGCATTTTTGGGACAAATCTAGCGCATTTTGGGACAAATCTAGCCATTTTGGGATAAATCTAGCCCATTATTTGGACAAATCTAGTGCATTTTTGGGACAAATTTAGCGCATTTTGGGACAAATTATAGCATATTTTAGGTCAAATGTAGCGCATTTTGGGACAAATCTAGTGCATTTTTGGAAAAAATCTAGCGCATGTTGTGACAAATCTAGCGCATGTTTGGGACAAATCTAGCAATTTTGGGATAAATCTAGCCCATTTTTTGGACAAATCTAGTGCATTTTGGGACAAATTTAGGCATTTTGGGACAAATCTAGTGCATTTTGGGAGAAATCTAGCGCATTTTGGTACAGATCTAGCGCATTTTTGGACAAATCTAGCGTATTTGGGAGAAATCTAGCGCATTTTTGGACAAATCTAGCGCATTTTTGGGATAAATCTAGCGCATTTTGTGACAAATCTAGCGCATTTGGGGATAAATCTAGCCTTTTTGGAACAAATCTAGCGTATTTGGGACAAATCTAGCGCATTTTGGGACAAATCTAGTGCATTTTTTTGGAGAAATCTAGCGCATGTTGGGACAAATCTAGCGCATGTTGCAATGCGCTTTGGGACAAATCTAGCGCATTTATTTGGACAAATCTAGCGCATTTATCGGGGCAAATCTAGCGCATTTTAGGACAAATCTAGCACAATTTGGGACAAATCTAGCGCATATTTTGGGACAAATCTAGCGTATTTTGTGTCAAATCTAACGCATTTTAGGGGAAATCTAGCGCATATTTTGGGACAAATCTAGTGTATTTTGGGACAAATCTAACACATTTTGGTACAAATCTACCGCATTTTTGGACAAATTTATGGCATTTTGGGACAAAGCTAGCACATTTGGCGACAAATTTAATGCATTTTAGGACAAATCCAACCCATTTTGGACAAATCTAGCGCATTTTGGGACAAATCTAGAGCATTTTGGGACAATTCTAGAGCATTTTGGGACAAGTCTAGCACATTTAAGCCATAATACCGCACTTTTTAATTTTTTGCCATTTTGGTGATGGTTAGCTAATGAAAATTTGAAAAATATTCAAAATGACTAATATTCTCCAAGATCATATTAAACTGTCTGAAATATCTTCCCTACCACATTTGGCCCCATAATTTGGAGAAAATCTAGACATTTTAGTCATAATGCTACACTTTTTAATTTTTGGCAATTTTGGTGATGAAAAATTGGAAAATATTCAAAATGGCTAATATTCTCATAGACGATATTAAACTGTTTGAAATATCTTCCTAATCATGTTTAGCTTCGAAATTTGGAGAAAATCTAGGCATTTAAGGCACAAAGTAGCACTTTTCAGGTTTTGGCCATTTCCGTGATGGTTAGCCTATGAAAAATTGGAAAATACTCAAAATGGCAAATATTCTCCTAAATGATAGTAAATTGTCTGAAATATCTTCCCAACCAAGTTTGGCCTCAAAATTTGGAAAAATATAGGCATTCAAACCATAATACCACAATTTTCAGTTTTTTGCCATTTCGGTGATGGTTAGCCTATGAAAAATTGGAAAAGTTCAAAATGGCTAATATTCTCCAGGATGGTAGGAAAGTACCTGAAATATATTCTCAATCACGTCTAGCATCAATTTTTTTATAAAATCTAGGTATTTAAGCCATAATACCGCACTTTTTAGTTTTTTTATCATTTCGGTGATGGTTAGCCTACGAAAAATTGGAAAATACTCAAAATGGCTAATATTCTCTTGAATGGTATTATACTGTCTGAAATATCTTCCTAATCATGTTTGGCCTCAACATTTGGAGAAAATATAGGCATTTCAGCCTTAATGCCTCATTTTTCAGTTTTTGGCCATTTCGGTGATGGTTAGCCTATGAAAAATTGAAAATAAAAAACTCAAAATGGCTAATATTTCTCCAGAATGGTAGGAAAATGCCTGAAATATATCCCCAATCACGTCTAGCGTCAAAATTTGGATAAGCTCTGCCTAGCGCCTAGCTCGCCTAGGCATTTTTACCAATATTGATAAAATATTAAAATCTTAAGAATAAAATTACAATACCTTACTTCATACTTAACAGTTCACATATTCAAGGTAAACAAAGTTCAAATTCTAATCTTTAAATATAGAAGCAAGTATAAAAACATGATAAGATAAAAGGAAGAAAGGGAGAAGTGCGTCGATGTTCAATGGAGGAGAAGTCGGCGCAACGCAAGTGAAAGAAGAATGAAGAAGTACTAAACCCTAAATCTTATTATTTTAATTAATATATTATGTTTTTTTTTATAAAAAAGCGTTGTCTAATCTGATTTTCCCGCCTAGGCGCCGCCTTGCTCCGTTTCACGTCGCCCAGGCGTTCCGACCGCTTTAATCATAGCTTAATGCCAAGGCGAGGTGGTAGGCTAGTGCCTAGCGCCTAGGCTCGCCTAGGCCCACCTTTTCAAATCTTGATAATACCACACTTTCAAGTTTTTGGCCATTTCGGTGATGGTGCCTATAAAAAATTAGAAAATACTCAAAATGGCTAATATTCTCCTGAATGGTATTATACTGTATGAAATATTTTCCCAACCACGTTTGACCTCAAAATTTGAAGAAAATTTTTGCATTTAAGCCATAGTGCTGCACTTTTCAGTTTTTTTGCCATTTCGGTGGTGGTTAGTCTATGAAAAATTGAAAAAAAACTTAAAATGGCTAATATTCTCCTGGATGATAGTAAAAGATCTGAAATATTTTCCAAACCACATTTTCCTCGAACTTTGGAAAAAATATAGACATTTAAGCAATAATGCCGCACTTTTAAGGTTTTGGCCATTTCACCTATGAAAAATTGGAAAATACTCAAAATGGATAATATTCTCCTAAATAATAGTAAACTGTCTGAAACTTTCCAACCACGTTTGACCTCAAAATTTGGTGAAAATCTAGGCATTTAAGCCATAATGCCGCACTTTTCAATTTTTTGTCATTTCAGTGATATTGTTAGCCTATAAAAAATTGGAAAAAACTCATAATGGCTAATATTCTCCTAGATGATAGTAAACTATTTGAAATATCTGTCCAACCAAGTTTGACCTCTAAATTTCGAGAAAATCTAGGCATTTAAGCCATAATGCCGCAATTTTCAATTTTTTGTCATTTTAATGATATTGTTTTTTATTTATTAATCATTTCAATGATATTGTTAGTCTATAAAAAATTGGAAAAACTCATAATAGCTAATATTCTCCTAGATGATAGTAAACTATTTGAAATATCTGTCCAACCAAGTTTGACCTCTAAATTTTGAGAAAATCTAGGCATTTAAACCATAATGCTGCAATTTTCAGTTTTTTTAACGGTTTCGGTGATGGTTATCATATGAAAAATTAGAAAAAAAAAATCCAAAATGACTAATATTTTCCTGGATGGTAGGAAACTGAATGATATATATGCCCAACCACATTCGGTCTAATTTTTTTTTACAAAATATAGGAATTTAAGCCATAATAACATATATTAGTCATGGGTTGACTAAATAATGAAGAGGCCGAATGCAATGGACCTTATATTGTCTCATGTTGAAATGATAGATGTAGGAGATTGAGTGTGACATGTTTAAAGTTTTCAAAGAACAGATTCTTTTGGACTATATCATATCTCTAATGTAAGAGATTGATCACACTTTAATTAATGCTATATAAAATTCCAACATAAATTCCAAAGAAAATAGGCAGTAGTGGGTCAATTAATATCATATACTTTTATGAATTGTATTGAAATTTACATATTTAACTCTAAATTAATTAAGCTTACTCGTCTCTATTCCTGTAAAATTTCTACCGTTCTTGGTGGGGTCATTGTTGAAGAACTTTTTATCTTAGGAGGGGTGTCCCTCTTCTAAAATTTTATGTAGTTTATTGAAAATGGTAATAGAGATGCCCATTTTCACGGCGTGAATGACTCTCAATTACCTCTTTGGGAATTTGTCGTTAGTCTTGTCTCCCTGAGTAGATGATTAATTCTTTTTTTTTCTTTGCTATCTAGTTGGCTTCTGGCGGAGCTATATATATCTATGAAAATAACAAAAACTCTAAATTAATTAAGTTCACTCGAGATGATCTTCAAGCTTCATTTGGATGTCGGATATTTTACATAACTGATAAATTATCATTTTCTATGAACATAAGTCGGGTATTTATCAATTTACGACATGTTGATTCATATCCTATATTTAAAATAAAATGTTCAACATGTATGTTTCTACAAATGTGAACAAAATCCCCATTGGAAATGTCTCCCAATAAAATAAAACAATCCCAAGGTAGTCTACTTGTATGGACTTCTCCTTTGTTTTTTGTAGGATATAGGATGGACTTTATTTAATTTTTATAAGACAACTATTATTTTTTTTTTATTTCCAATTCGGATGTTCATAATTAATAGCAATAACTAAATTTTTTTTGTCGAGAGTGTTCGTACAAAATAGTAAATAATTGACTATAAGATGCATTTCATTCGTAAATAGAAGAATTGAATAATCATTCTCATAGTTTATGAACAAGCTGAGCAACCAACAATATCACACCTTACAATTTACGATTAACCACTATTTTTTTTTCTTGATGGTAGAATATCAATGATCATAACTGGTTTGTAACCAATTTACTCGAATCACATTAAAACCATTGAGTAATCTTACTAGAGAGTGCTCGACAATCCCCATGCCAGAGCTTATTCCATACATGTATGTCTCGAAAGAACGAACCTCAGTTCAGTGTTCTTGAAAGGTAATTCTATCATTCCGTAACTTATATGACGCACAGAGTCACCTAAACAAATCATTCAAAATAACAAATTATAAGAACAAGGGTCTGATTACGAGACTCGTTAAGGTATGAGTCATCGAATCGAACCCTTTTTCGAGATAACTCAAACTTTTGCCTAAAAAGGCCACAATCAACTAAAAAATATAGGTATTTTGGAGAAAGAGATGGGCATATGTTCTCAAGGCCAACGTGGGTAGGGCTTACTTGTTAATTCATTATTCTGATGTTGACATATTAGACGCGTTTATTAGGCCCCTTGTTCTTATAATCAAAATAAAAATAGCACTTTCACTCCTCTACTTTTTCAACTTAACAAATAAACCCTTACGTAAAACCACTTTTCTTTTAGGGTCCTTCCATCCCAAATTTTACCTTCTTAACGTTAAATCCATATACATGCCACATGCCACATCAGCAACTACTTCCACAGTTTCGTGAGTAAGCATTGAGGTAAGTAAACTGTGGAGGTATCGTGAAGAGTACGGGTGAAATACGAAAGATTATAGAATCACATGTTTTATCCATCGATTTTATCTTATCCAATTATATATGCCTATATTTTCAATAAAAAAATACTTAGTCGATGAAAATGTAGTTATTGAAGTTGGCGTGGTATGCAGAATGCGCATCAATTAATGTTAAGAGGACCAAAGTTGAGACAGAAGGACCAAAAGGAAAAGTGACTAAAACAAAAGGAGGATGAAAAGAATGAATTAATAGTGCAAGGACTATCCTATTAAGTTGGTAAAATAAGGGAGACAAACAGCTATTTTCCAAAAAAACTGGAAACTGTTGTCCTTCCTTTCCATTTGGACACGTCTATTCGATAAGGGAACCTTCTTTAATTGCATATCTGAATTAGTTTTAAGGTTTTTAATTTAAAAATTTAATTATAATCTTATATAGCCCTAAAAAAAACTAGGCAAATTTAAATTAGTGTTCTTAGGGCGAGAACAAGAGAAAAAATAACCACTCTTACAAGTTATTTTAACGATGAAATAACAAGACAACGTGACATTTCTTTTTTCTTTTACTAACCATTAGAGAATTGCACAACTTTGATGGTCACGGGTCAAGTTACGAGTTCTTCGGGTCACAAATCAGTCAAATTCAGAGGGTTCATCAAATCACAAACCAATTAGATTGCGATGCTCACGAATGGTTGACTACTAGTAGCAGAGGCCACGGCTAAAGCTAGACCAAGCTAAAAAGGTTTGATCAAGTTGCGCAAATCACTATTTTACAAGTTGGGTTGATGTAGTCGATTGAACTAGATGAGTCAGGTCAATAATCGAGATACAAGACAATCGTGTGACACAGGATCAAACAAGTTACCGGTTCATTGAATCGCAGGTTGGACAGGTTACGAGTCATGGCATTTTAATCAATTCAGATCACGAATCGAATCGGGGTCGAGTCGAAATATATGCTCACATGGCATGCATTCATATGAAGTTTTAAAAGGGGGCCGACCAAACACATGCAAAGACCACGAGTTCTGCTAATGTGATTTCACAAAAGCCATGGCCTTTTCTAGTAATGTGCTGCCCCCTACTTTTATGGACACTCATCCCTAGGCTACCGACCAGCTCGAATTCGAGATTCGGAGGAGATGATTGTACGGGTGCAAACTGGTCTGGTTATTATAGATTGAACTCGAAATGCAGATAGATCCATGGAGTTTGAACTCTATTTTTCTCCCTAGAACATTAAATGGAAGAAGAAGAAGAAAGGGAGAGAAAGACATCACTTGTACTTCTGCACATATCGTCTAGACGATCAGTTCATCTTCGAGGTAATTGTACTCGAAAGTGAACTCCGTCTTGATTCGTTGACACCTGAAGAAAAAACAGGGGACGTAAATCGCTAAGGACGGTCAAAATCCATCATTAACTGTGAGAAGTAACTATGAGATTTATGATCGAGATCGACGTACCATCCGTGTTGGTGGTCGTCGTTGGCGATGTGGAAATCGAAATAGACGTACGTCCCTTGCTCGTACTCATCAGTGGCGACCTTGGGCTCTTCGTGCCGTTGGAACCAGGTGTTGTATTTCCTGTGGTATCTCCAGGATCCCTTCTTCAGCTCCCTTGCAGCTAGGTATTGCTGGTAAGTGTTCTGGAAATCGAGACAGATGGACGGAATAAGCATCGACGAGATAAAAAGAACACGGATAGGGAAGACGAGTTTGTAATCAGCATCACCTGTTGGTAATAGAATGCGAAGAACAAGGTGTCGGTGCCGTAACTATCTTGGGCCAACCTTTCCCAGAACCCAGGACTGTTTACAATGGGTGCTTGAACTTGTGGGTAGCAAGAAGGCGTGACGGTAGGATGCCTCTGAAAGACACGGATAACATATACAATCAGAATTTAGGAAAATTCCCCTTTTCTAATCCGAATTAAGTGCGATGGGGTTGCTTACCGGCATATAGCTCCGTGCACGTTCCGAGTCTTTGGGTTGAGGAAGTTTGTGATAAGCAGCTTCTAAAATCTGCAAATTGTAGCTATTGTCGTGCACTGGACCAGGACTTGCAACAGGTGCCGGGGGATTATCACCAATGGCACCAAGGTCGGCAACGCTTCTACGACCGATGACTCCTAAACCGCTGGATGGCTGTTGTGTAGATTGTATGGGTTGGCCGGGGGAGAAATCTGTGTCTCTCGGGACTTGAACAGGTTCTGACAACGAGCTCGAAACCTGAAAAAACAACAGCAGCAGAAACTTGATGATGGAAAACATGGAAAAGAATGATGCTTAATTGTTAGATTGATATTGTTCTTTGACTTACAGCGTCCGTTGTGTGAGGAGCTTTGAGCTCATCATCACCGGTAAGACCCATACCCAGTCCGGCCATGGGAGCAGATTCAGAGGCTGAGTCATCAGGTAAGTGCTGTGAGGGCTGCTGCTCGTCGATTTTTGAATGACCAGCATCTGCATATTCATGCACATAATTTAAGTCCAAGGTCCACATATAACGAGTAGGAAATATCGAAATATTGCTACTCAGAGGGTACCACTGTCGTTTATGGGACTTGGTCTTGCACCTGGTTGACTAGACTGTTGATGAATTGAGCTTGGCTGCTGCAAGGTAGCAGATGTAGGATTGTTGAACCCTGGTGCTTGAGCACTTAGACCTAGGGTAGCTTGTGACGAGAGAGACGAGTTTTGAGAGTTGTACTGCAAAGTATCAATACCGACTTTAGTGAAACGAGAGAATTAAACTTCTTTGCAGGACACAAAGAGGACCAAGTCCAATATTTAACTTGACACACAGAGCTGAACATACGAAAATTTCTCATATGAAATGACAAATATTGATCCAAGAAGGTCACACATCAGCGAAATGATTCACAAACCACTCCTTTCTGAACTAAGAGATCTGTGTGCAAAAAATCTCGTGGTCCATTTGTAATACAAATTTGCTAACAAATATTTATGAGGGCGGATTTTTTTGAACTGATGTTTTACTTAAGTTTAACAGTCCAAACCAAAGAAAATACCATGCTGAATTAGGAAGAACAAGAAGACTCAGTTGTCTAGAACAGACCTGCTGCAAAAGCGGGTTTTGTTGTGTTGGGAACTGCTTATGAGTGCCACCAGGAAGAGATGGCATTCCAAGCAGGTTGCCATGGCCTTGTTGGACTTGCTGAAACCGTTGCAAGAATTTCTCCCTCTGATCAGGTGCTATTTCAGTTCGAGCCCGAACTTGACCCTGCAACAGAAATAATCAAGCTATTTCACATGATATTGATGAATAATCCCTTGGCAATATTCAGCAGCAAGTCAATTTTAATTTCCATTACCCTTTGAACAGGCTAAGGATCAAAGATAGATTCTACTTGCAAGGCTGAAATTTGACTTAATTTCCATCAATTATATGAAAGAAGCTGTTTGGCATACGAGTGGATGGTAATGCTCTGAGGGGATGTGGAGCGTAAAAAAGAAATCACAAATCTATTTTAGAGCTCACATGCACTAAATTAAGGAGCAATGAGTTACCGGTTCATTTGGATTCTGGAAAGAACTGCCAGGCCTCCATTGCATACCAGGAACCGCAGGAGGAGAGAAGACTCTACCACCTAAACCAGCACCTTCATTAGCAGAATCTAGAGCAGTACCATCATTAGGCTTGCCAGTTTGAGACAAGATCATCCGATTACTTAACGGAGAACTCAAAGGCTGGCCGATTCCACTATTCCCAATTCTATCATCAGTTCCCAAAATGTTTCGCTTTGTCACATCAGAGACTAAAGGTACTGCACTAAGCGATCCATTGCTAGGAACTGCACCAGAAGTAAGCGGGGTACTAGCTGCCAGCTGGCTAGTGAGGCCTCGGCCAATGCCCCTTGCCATTCCAGCATCACCCAGAGATGAAGATGGTCTATGGCCAGGGAGTCCTGTAGTGTCTTCATCCTTTGCAGGATTTATAGGAGGGGCAGGAGAAGAAGGAATAGCAACAGTAGCAGCAGCATTTTCTGCAGCCCCTCGAGCAGAATTTGGGGCTGGGCTAGCCGCAGGAGCAGCTGATGCAGCAGCAAATGGGTGGGCGGGAACACTCACAGGAGTTACATGACCAGCAGATGGTGTAGATGGAACAGAGGAGCCAATGATGCTGCTCTTTGCAGGTGGCGTTCTAGCGCCAGCATCAGAAATACCGTCTTGAGAAGCTGTATCATCAGTTGGCTCGGGGACAAGGACAGCAGTAACAGCAGTCTGGAAACCACAACAATACTAATGTAAGTAGACAACTCACTTCACAAGATAGTTAACTTACAACAGTTCTTGTTGCTCAATCCAACATGACATATATGAATAACCCATTTTGCTAATGCATCAGAAGCTTTCACAAAAAGGAGGATCTACGACCACAATGACTTAATCTAAACAAGATTTCAAACTAACCAGTGTATGAAGTGAACAAATACACAATCTTGTTCAAAAGATGCAACAGGGTCTGTTTCAGCCTGAAAGCAGTCTTACCATCCACAATTTCCATTCCATCAAAGTCAAAGGGAAGGGGAGACCACGTAAACTTAGCAAACTATACCATACTTATTGGCAAAGTAATGCAGATCCTAATCGGGAAAACATAAACCAATTCTACAATAACAGTTTTAACTTCTCCAGACTTTGTCAACCAATTCAAACTTCAACATTCACAACAATACTGAATAGAAGAAATAATAACATACGCTCAATTGTGGTGCGGGGGATGCTGCGGAGGGAGACTTCAGACTATGTACTGGTGCACCCTACACAATATAGAAAAAATTTAACCAATTTAATGGAACAGAGAAGACCAAAAGATAGCAATCAGGCAGTCACTGGAAATTTTGGAAGTTAACTTTTGTAACAGTTCCACTAAGAAATGGCTATCACTCATAGATGAACAGAGCACAGTGCATTTACCTTGACAAGACCAGGGGGGACAATCGCCACTAGATCTTCTAGAGACTCCACCTTGTCTAATGGTAACGAGCTATAAAGCTCATCAACATCGCTAAATTCATCAAAATCCTCCTACAAAAGATGAGAGAACACCAACATGTCAAATTAATTAGGAACCACGGCAAACATTTACATACAATACCATCTCTTTAGGAAAACAAAAGCTTTGAAAGTAAGGTGGCAGACCCAATTAAAACTGGAGGTTGCATTTGCATCTTAATTTGGTGACATCAACAGCAGTATATGGTGGAAATGACTGTATAACTACAGAAAGAGTTTTATAAAAACCGCACCTGATTACGCTCCACATAGTCATCAATGAAGTCTTTAACATCATTGACCTGCTCAGCACTTAACTCATCGTTATCAAGTAGCCTCAAGATCAACTCTAACTTCATTATATGAGCCTTGTGCCGTTGTATAGATGTCTCTAAGTGTGTCTGAAAACCCAAGGCAGGAAAATTAACATCTATAATACAACAATAAATGTAGAAGGACTTTCTGTTTGACCCCTACCAGTCTAGGTGGCCTTGTCTTCCCTTTCTTCACAGTAAGACCTTCCATTTCAGCTTCAAAGCTATCAATCTGGGATTCTAACTCGCTAACCTACTCAAGAGCAAAGCAAGAAATAGAAATCATTAAACCAATACTGGAGATAATGCACAAGGCTGTTTTCATCTTTAACAGATGTTCAAGGCGTCATGTAAACCATCACAACTGAAAACAGCACATGCTGCTCACTTAGATAACAAACTTGGGAGAGGAGGATAAATAAACATAAAGGACCAATATCCTTAGATTCTAAATCCTCTTCAAGCTCAGATTGACATTCCGGTAAATCAAGAATGCAAAGGGTATGAGATTCAAAAGAAATCAAAACGAAAGTATATGAATAAGCAGAATTTGCAGGTACTTGAGAGTAATTGTTTTTTTTAACCAAACCCCTTGTCTCTTCTCACATAGAACTGCAATACCATTAATCAGATGAAATACATATACACCAATGATATTTTCACATACCAAATTGTTCAACCAATCTCTTGTCTCTGATTTAGCCTTCTCCCTTGGATCCTGCCAATAACAAAATACATAAAAATTACACGAATAAAACACTATTCACAAATATAATGAGAATCTTATCTCGAATACTCAATATTCTTGTTTACAAACAATTTCATGGGTTGCTACAGACGACATAAAACGCCTATAAGAAGAAGAAACACTAAACAAACCTTCATATGAGTCACAAGCAAAGAAAGATGATTATGACCTTTGAAGTTGCCATATCAAACACTAGAAATCTAATCAGAGGGTAAATATGCAATTTTATAAACATAACATGCCTGGCCTCAGAGATTGAATAATCAAGAAGTCCAGTCAAATCTCATTTTTGGCTATGTGCAGACACCTAGATTCACCACATGCTGAAATAAGATGGCTAAGCATAGAGATCTTACAGTCTTCGGTTGTTGACCAAGCCCTTCTTTTGAGAATGCTTTAGTCTTAGTTTCCTTCTCACATATCTTAAATCTTTCCATTTCACGTTCAATCAGCTTACGAGCATCCATCAGTGCCTGCTCATAAGAGGCACTAACCTATGCACACAGAAAACAAAATCAAAGCAGAGACAAAATCAGCCGCTATAAACAATGACGTTGTGCATAAAATTCAGGAACACGAAGACTTTAACTCTTCAAGAATGAATATCACAAACAACAGAAGGAAGTAGGAAAATGAAAGCAAAGAAGAATGCAGATTATAATCAACCTCCATCAGCTTTGCTAAAACCCATCATAGACCAAATTATGATTACCAACGACAGTTTGATGAACGAAACAGCATAATCTTAGAAGTGCAGCAAAGAGCAAACTAATAAACCAATTGCTTCATTCGGAAAAAATAGCTAAAGAAACAATATTGAAGCTAGCAGCACTGAATCTTAACCAGATGACATATTCCTTCTCTCACAATTACGCCTGACATATACCATTATCATGGACTAGCATTAAGCATTGAACAGAACATATATAATGAAAGAAATTGGGGGAAATTAAAATACATGTCTAAACATTTCCAGCTGCTATTCTTTTCAACGAACTATCATGATCCATTATCCTAAATGCCAAATAATTGCGACAGCTTCATGTATGGAGCATGTATTAGAGAAAGCAGGAAAGAAACCTGACCTTCTTATCCTTGATCTCACTTGACTGAATCCATGTCTTGATCTGGTCTCTGTATCTCTGCAGCTTCTTGATCTCCTTTTTCAAGTCCGCCTCAAACTTCTCCTTCTGGTTTGCATTGTCTGTATCATAAACCTAAAAACAGCAGAGCAGTTACATTAGCAAACAACAAACCAACAAACCCATCAGTTTATCAACGGTTGTCCAACTAAGCTGCTTCTTCATCAGATATATATCTTATTAATAAAATAGGATAGAGTGCCTTCAAATCCAGGGCATAGCAGCTGGTTCGAATTCTTAATTTCGCCTTTTGGAAATGCAACACTCGTCTCGAATCTCACTCAAATGCGTGCAAGCTGTTCTAGATTCAGAAACACTTCTCTCTAGGTCAAGAAAACGACTCCTAAACAGTTAAAAGTACTCAAGCAGAAGCAATTCGCTCCTCCAATGATTCTCACAATTCCACCTCCATTACAGCGTTTTCAACGAAATCTCTAGCTAGCACAGTTCCAGCTTCTTCGACAAAGCCAAACAGAACGAAGTTGAAGCGGAAACGAAACAAGAAACAGCACAAGAGAAGAGAAGCGACCTTGTTCCAGATGCTGTCGAAAACGTCTACACCTTCCTGGACCTTCTTCAAGACCCGATCGATCTCTCCCTGTAGCTTCCGACTAGCTCCCATCGCCGAATGATCTTCAGAATTCTCCGCTTCGTCTGATTATCATCCAAGTAATAATCAAGCGGATGACTAAACTTGAATCGGAACTGCAGTTGAGCGTAAGTCAATTGATTATAGCTGCGCTTGGAATTAGGGTTCCGGTTTTCCTCTTCCGCAGCTGTTGAACAGTGGAGCAGATTTAGCGACGATAACTGTGAACGCGAAGAACAACCAATGAGAAATGGACTGTAAAACTGAACCGGAGATGATGTTCCGGTCAGGCCGGCGTTGGTCTTTTATATTGGGCTTGGGCCTGGTCAGCATTGGGCTTTTTGTTCTTTAATGTCCTCGCGTGGGCCTATAGTTAGCCGATCTGATTATTTTTGAAATCGAACAGAACATTGATCGGGTTGATAAACAGCTTAGTACATAAAACCTCATATAGATACCCTAAACCCTAAACGTATAACGAGATAGTATTATCACCACTTTTGTTCGAAGTGTGACGTAGCAACTGAGTTATCATTACACAATCTTAATACTTTATTAGTACAATCAACAAACCCTACTAAACACTGGAACAATCAACTTCCTTAAACGACAACATCGACTGTAGCAAGTCATATGTGACCATGAAACCCATTTGAGCCAAGTTCCCATACACCCCGGTGCTAGTCGACCTGGTGGGTACAAAGGCCAGGCACGCAACATCATCTGTCGTCTTTATGAATGTGTTCGCCGCCTTCAGCTTCAGCGAAGTCGCCGGTGGTAGGCCTGCGCCATCCTCAATCCCTAACCGCAATGTGATCTCGGGGATGTCCGCGTCTGACAATGCATGTGTGGCGGTGGTGCTCACGTTGTAGCACGGGCTCAACATTGCTAGTGGGTCTGCCGCTCTGGAGAGGTGTTTGGTCTGGCTTTCGATTTGGAGGGCTACTTCTTCGTACAAGTTGACCGGGATGTAGGTTAGTGGGGTCCCCACGTCCATGATCATGTTTAAGACCGTCTGGTTGTCTGTTTAGAGTGTCAAAATCAGAAATTTACTTAATGAAAAATGTATGTAAGATCATATATTGGTGATTATAGTATGCAATTAAAATTCAAGAACTTAATTGATTACATTTTTACCTTGCGAGAAAACCACCACCTCATCGCCAACGCTAATTGATGATAATACAAAACGATAATCCGAATTTGGAGCGAAAACCACATGGGCGTTGACTTTGTGTCGTTACTATCTTCATACTCAGCCCCAAACGCAATCTTGCTAGTGCCATTAACAAATGGCGGGCTCAAACAATAAGAAAAATCCGTAGTCAATGAATACTCGTAAATGGTCGAAACTAGCGAGGTGGGCCCGGGCCCAAGCCCGACGCTCCCCGACACCAATACATGAGTGTCACTATCCACGTCAGCAAGATCATACGCGTTGAACATCCCGCACCCAAACGTGACATCGGTCAAGGTCACGGCGTCACCCAGTGTGACACGTTCTGTGGCAAGGATGCCATCAGTCATGAACGAGCCCTCTCGTTGGAAGTAATAGCACGAGTTGTTAGAGCAGGTAGTGGCCATACTCGAGAACGCGTTGGTGGCATTGTGTAGGCTAGGGTAGCACAACGACGAGCCACATGGTATGGGTGTGTAAGTTGATGAGTTGGACGGGTCGTAGTATGGGCCGTTCTGGTCAAAGCACACGACGCACGACTTGCATTGCGTCCATAGTAAGTCGCTCCTCGTGTCCAAGGTAGCGTAGATATCCACTGGGGTAGTTCCAATGGACATCTTCATTAGGTAGTCTCCCTCGCTCGGGAGTAACCTTATTGCAGCGTCGGTATCTTCCTCGTCAGATGTATTCATCCGGTTGGCGCGGTTAATTGAACGTTGCAATGAGGTGCGTAACCGATCATAATATTGGGACTCGTACGAGGTTTCGGTATGAGTATGGAATGAGTCTTTGTGGATTAGGTCAAGGGTTATGCTAGTAGCACTCTTGGGTGTTGATATAGCAAGAGATGTTGAAAAGAGTAGTGTACAAAGAAGGAAGATAAAATTTGGGAAACTCATTTTTGTAAGTTCAAATGAAGATAAAATTAGATTAGAGAATATTGTGTTATGTTTAATTATGTAAATAACTAAATATATATGTATTAATGAAGCTTATGTTTTGGATTAAAAATAGGCAGTATTTTAGTTACAAACAAATTGTGTGACATATGGTTAATTATCAACATTAATATATGATTATTATTAGTCTTAGTTTGTGGAATCACACATAATGTATGGTTTGATTTAATGAATTTTGTATAATATTTTTTGTTTTGGGTGTTTAATACAAGCAATAAAAAAATACTACTAATTACTAAATAAATTGGTATGCTCCAATCATTATGATTGTTCTTGTTTCAAAATGATATTCTCCCTAGCCTTCTATACACAATAACATTATGATTTTTTTTTTGTATAAGTTGATATCAAAGTATGATTTTCTTCAGACAGACTAATCAGACTAAATTCTAGTCATGATGAAGGGATAAGCTTTGTGGGAAGACAATTCATTCATTGTCGCGGCTGACAACCTACTGCTACTACTACTTTAGTTGACTTATGGTAAAAGCTTACATGGCAAGAAATGATCTAATTTAGTTACCGTAGAGTGTCTCTCATTAACTCTCAACAGAGAAAACATTTACCATTTCATGAGAATCAAGCGCTCAATATAGACATATTTGCCAACATTTGACCAAGTACATAACCGCTCGACCCGAGACTAAATTTTAACTTTATTTTGGCAACAATTTTGTTGATAAAAATATGTGATTTCACACCTTAGGGGGGGGGGGGGGGGGGGGAATATATGCATTCATGTCCTTTGCCTTTCCCCCTCTCAATTCCTTGAATAATAAAAGCATTGGAGTATGAGGAAAGAGAACCAAATTCAAAGGAAAATGTAATGCATAATGAATATATGGGATATGGTTTTGTGGAGAACTATATTTAGAAAGTAAAACTAATAACTAGATTTTGGATGGTTTTGGAAGGGCCAACATATGGATCTATAGAAAGCATCTAGCCCTATGAAGTGAACTCTCAAATTGGTATTTGTGCTTGTATGTAGGCACCACTCAAAACTTGATTGCATATGCATCTTATTATTTGGTCTATTTTCTTTGTTATTAGTAATGTTTTGATTGTGTATCCTCGGGTTTTTTACTAGTCTCGGTGGGTATTATGGGCTAGAAGACTATCAACAAGTTATATTTGATGATAAAATTGACAAGTCACAACTCATTAGAGCTCTATTATTGAGTAATAATATATGGTTCTGTAGTTCATCCCTGTGTAGAACTAAAAATTCTAGGGTGATTTAGATTTCTGATGTGAGAACTCTCTCATCCACTACAGAAATGGTGAGAATTCACCTTGAGAAAGTCTTAATTCAGAAGTTGATACATGAATGAGGCATAAAATTCGAGATGTTTTATGAAAGAGATTAACGTCCTATGCACGATACTTTTCAAAATCTGTCTCACCCTTGAGTGCATTCATTCATCCATGTAACTTTCTTTTAATTTTCAATCTTATTCCGCTAGTGTATATATCGGAGAGCTTCTTTACTCACTCTTTTTTACATAGCAAACTAATTAGGGAGCACACAATACGAGTCTATCAAACATCTTGGAAGAACCCTCACTCTATAAAGAAAATTAAGCACTCAAATCATTTCCCGAACCATACACCATTACGGCGCGAAAATAAAAAATCAAAATTTCACAAATAAGCACCCACTAATAATAAAAGAAAATGCTCACAAATTTAGATGAAGAAAATGATGAAACCCTAATGGGAATCAAACCATGAGAAGATGTTTCACTTTTCACTTGCACCTTATATTAAACTACTATTCTTCAGTTTTTCTTCTTCCAAGTGCACTAAAAACTAAAGCATATTCCCTTATGACAATGATACTCTTCGCCTTTTGTTGTTGATAAGTGCTATTAATTTTTCACTTTTGTTGGAAAAATATGAATTAATATGGTAAATATTCAAAAATTAAAAAATATGTAACCCTATTTCAAGGTTTCAAGCTTGGGACTTTGTGTAATTAGTGACTCGAAAGCTCTTGTTACCTTAATTATATTTAATTCTACTGAGTTGGATTACACAATTTATATTCTTGGATATAATTCACCAGCCAAGCAACGATCCAAACTCAATAGCATCATCCAATCTCTATTGAAATCTCTCACATATTGACTACTTCAACGTATGTTCCAAACACTACATGCTAGAGCCTCATGCTCATCACTCACATGTTTTAAGTTTATATTATTGATTACTGCGTTTTATTCAATCCAAACTCAGTATCATCATCTAGTCTCTCAGCAACCACTTCAACATCCGATTCAAGCCTTAAAACACCACATGTTCGAGCCTCATGCTCACCACTCACACGTTCTAGTTTTATGTTATTAATTATAGTAATTCATGCAATTCATAAAACCTTACAATTCTAAGTTTCAACGTCAAATTTTCACTCTCAACAAAGCAAAAGAGTCGAAAAGAAACTATAGAGAGGAAATAAAAAAGCTATGTATGGATCAAATTTGTAGAGATTGGAAACCACCAATTTTGGAAAAGCAAGAACCTAATGATTTTGGACCACCCAAGATTGTCACTTGTTGTACCTCTCAAAACCAAAGGAAGAAAGAATACACATAACAAGCAGAAAAAAAGGGAAGAACAACTCAACTTATGCTAAGAAAAAAAAGTGGGAAAGAACCTAAGAAAATCCCTAAACATGGCAAAGATTCCAATCAACATCACACTTACTAAAATCATCAAACACGTATGTATAATTATATATACGTGTAGGAATGACAATTTAGACTCGACCTACCTAGAGTGACCGATGATGAGTTTGAATCATGTAATTCTTTTCATGTCACACCATACGATGGCGTGTCTTGTTTGAACTCTCATACATGTATCTCATCTCAAATGGGTAAAATAGGTACTCACAAACTTACTCAGGATGAGAAACAAAATACCCAAAACTCTATCATTGTCATGAACCACCTTCATGTCTTCCCCAACTCAGTTGAGTGAGTTTGTATGTGAGATCGGCCAAAGCCCTTTGTTATGGATCGGTCGAAAACATATTCAAACCTCTCCCAAAGATTGAACTACTTCAACCGATCCAAACAAAGATCAACATGGGGCATGTTTTGCTTCAGACTCGTCAACATGTCAGACCAGAACCGACACCTACTCCTAGGCATACCCACCACACAACAAGGACGAGCATCGATACCTAACAAGACCTGACTTATCGCCATTCCTGGACACATGTAACAAACATTACTACTCGTTTACATACACACACAAACACATTTGTACGATGAGCACATTCAAATTTGTTACTTATCACCATTCCTAGACGCATATAACAAACAGTAGCACTCGTTACATACACATATAGACATGTTACATACACATATAGACATACTTGTACGATGCACACATTCAAATTTGTTAGCACCTAACTCGAGGCTCGAAACGGGGCCCAACCAAAAGGAGAAAAGGACAAGATGGAGATTGATGAAAGAAGGAAGCAAGGAACCCATTTTTCGTGGTGAAGAATAAACAAAGCCACTCTTGGAAAAATTCTTGGCTTCAAGAATATGACTTGTTGGCTTTTGTTCTGAGTTAAGATTCCCTTCCCAAAATTATTCTGATTCTTTCCTCACAGAATCAGAATCCTTACTCACAGCCATCCTTAGTTAGTTATTATACCCCCAATTATTTTTCAACGCAGAATACATTCCTGTGGTCATTTCTCACTTTGGTTAACTGTTCACTACAGAACTGTCAAAAAAATGACCCGACCCGATGAACAAGTTTGATCAATACCGATCTGTAGTACAAATACATGTGTACAGAGCTGTCAAAAGATGACCCGACCAGATGAACAAGTTTGATCAATACCGACCTACAGTACAAATTGAGTACTGAAAATCAATGACAATGAGTCCATGATGCCCATTAGACCCAACGAATCTGACAAACCCGAAAACTCGTTGAATCAACGACCCAATTGAGTTGTGATCTGATTAACCCGCAACTCACTGAATCAACTATTCAATTGAGTCGTGATCTGATTAACTCGTAACCAGATAGATCTGATTAGAATGATCAAATTGAGTCGTGACTAGATATATCCGATCAAAATCGTGACCCAATTAACCAGTAACCATATAGATCCTAGCAGTATGCCTTGATTAACCATTAGTTTTCTCTATGAAATAAAATATATTATTGAAAAGAACCTTGGAACATTTAAAATTTTATGCAACCATAACACGACTCAACTGACTTGCAACCCACATCGACCAAAGAACTTGCAACTCACCCAACACGTCATAACTCGATGAACCCATAAACCGTAATTGGATAAACTCACACCCTAATTAACCCATAACTCTAACCTAATCTGCCCGTTTAACACCTCTACATGATGCATGAAGAAACACGACACGACCAACGAAGTTCCGACACGTGTACTCAGCCATGTGTGATCATTTGACAGAGTAGTCACGTTAGCCTTTAGAGAAAGTGGGAGAGAATATATGGTTCCAAACAGTAACAAGTGACCCTTTTGATATGCATGCATGTTTCTCTTTCAAATAGCTTCTTCTTCTTCTTACTACTAACTCCCCGCTCAAAAGAACAGAGAATATTGCTTAATATTTACTACTCTCATATCGAGAATCCATAAAAGGAAAAATCATGCAAGTACAAGGAAGGAAAAATCAATATTCCTTCCAAAAGTAGGAGAATATATAAAATTAAAATCAGAGCAAAAGGCAAAATGCAGTCAGATAGTATATCTAACTGTTATGGCGAAAGATCGAGTGTTCTTTCGCCATAACAGTATGGCATCGTAAGGAAACATATGAGATTATAAACAGGCAAAAGATAATGAGAGAATTGAGCCAAGTACTTCACCAGTACTATACTACTGTTATGGCGAAAGATTGAGTGTTCTGTTCTGACCTGGATTGAGGTTTGACTTGCTCACAGGAGAGGTTGACCAATCCGGGATATCAAGGCTTCAAAATCGCATTTTCCCCCGGATGCGAAGCACCGATTGTTTCCCTAGAAACAAGTAGTCTCAACATCAACATTGTCAGAATAAGACGAGTGAGAGGGTTAAGATTTAGAGGTTCAACAGGAATGAAACGGTTAAAAGAGTCGAGAATAGTTAGGTCCAATAACTTAAGTTGTTGGGAGAGATACATACTTGATTTATATAGCATTCCTTAACACAACCCCTCAAACAGAAGTCCGTGAAAGGAGAATGAAGTTTGCAAAGGTCAACCAAGTTTTATAGAAGATAAATTGTTACATTAGAGACTAACGAGATTCGATGCCATCAAAAGATCTGATACCATGTTATAAATGGTTAGGTCCCAATAACTCGAATTGTTGTGGAGAGTTCTTAATGAATCTTATATTGTTGACTAACAAAAAGAAACGGACATACTGTTCATATTTTAATGATATACTAACCAATGCTTGAGTGATTGGTTCATAGTCTATGACCTATGCATGGATGAAAACACTTTCTGCAAATCTCAGCAGAGTTCACTCAACAATGGTGATGCTATGTCAGAGAGGAAGACAAAAGTTCAGTTTCTGTTAGTGTACTTATCATTTCCCCTTATATATGATTGATTCCTATCCACAGCAAACAATTGAGGAATTTTTCTACTTTTATTCTTTACCTGAAAGCATTTTTCCTGGATTCTGCAAACTGCATAATTTAATATCTATATCCAAATCAGAAACAAGTAACCTGCAAATGAGAAATAATGTCAAAACTATCTTCCAAGATCTAACTACGAACTCAAATTTCAGCAATATAGATCATTCAATTGCATTCTGTTAGAATCGACATGCAAGGAAAAACGAAATAGTAGATCAAGAACATGACACAAATTTTAAGTGAAAAGAACCCTTTCGTGGAAAAGACCACAGGTACACGATGGCGGAAATCACGTCACTATAATAGGAGAATCACAAACGCAGAGATTTATGAATCGTCACTTATCCCGTGCAACATACAAGAGGTATATATAAATTAGTGGCGTAACACGCTAATGAGTTTGGTCCATAAACTAGGGCCCTAAACTAGTGGAATATAGGATCACCAAACAACAACACATTCATGTCAACATATCAACTTGAATTTTGATTAGTTTAGCATTTTTGTAATATCCTACACCAGTTAATCAATGCATTTATTCTGCATTAGCTGTTGATAATGGAGATGTTATTCTGCTATTTTATAAGGTATAGTACTAATTCCTGATGATCACCATAAGAACCAATCCTTTGTCCATTACTATGCGATAGAACAGCACATGCATAAAGAGCATCAAAATAAAATCAAATTCCAACAGATTAAGAATGCTGATTATTTTATTCTATAGTACAGATTAACCATTAAACTATGAGAGTCTCTTAGAAAGACACAAGACAGAGATAAATGCAGAGTCTAGCTGTGCATGAAAGTAGTCAATGATAATAAGAACACAAGTATCACGTTTTGATATCTATATATGATGATGATGCCAATCAAACTTCAAGAAGCATATTGAGCTGAAAGAGAAACAGCAGAGAAATATGGGTTAAGTTGTAGATTCTTACAAATACAGAAACCGGTAGCCGAGTGGGCGGAGTACTACTCCTTGGAAGACTCTTCCTTTGTCAAGTGGAAGTATCAAAGCAAGTACATCTCTTTTCTTCTTTTATCTTCTTTCCCCTTCAGAGTGTGTCCCAGATGGATTCGTCGTCGGTGCGGGGCCAGCTGCCAGTTGAAGAAATGAAAAGGATGTGGACCCTTTCTCTCTTTTATGCTGTATGGAACTGAATAAGTACCAAACTTATTGAAGCAGACAAAACAGAATGTATTCTTTGTTCCATTCCTTGCCTTCAAACAATGTCCAAGAACAAGCATCTTTCCTTCTTTTATGTTTATTTTTGTTTCATCTTCAATATTTCCTTGTTTAACTCCCCCCTGTTATGTCTAATACCAAAGTCTTAAGGTGCTCTAGTCAACAGAATCACTTAAACAACAACTGATATCTACCTCCACTACTTTGGTTATGCATTAGTTCTCCCTATCATGTAGATCATGAATAAAAATTTACAACTACATTGACAGCTGAAGCGACGAGGATGATCGACAAAGATATCTTAAATCTGAGAATCTTCTGTTGAGAATGCTACGGGATGTAAGGCCTGAAGATAACAAGAGATAATGGATTCCCTCCATCTAAAAATAAAATTCCTCTCACATCCAGGAATAAGATTCTCACCCTTTTTTTCCAGAGGGCAAAATACGGATGCACACAACTTAGAAAAGTGTTTTTGGTGCATCAATTCCAGTATCTAATTCAAGGCGTGAATGTGTTTCCTAGAGATAATGTGGAAGAGGAATTTTAATTGGTAGAGAGCACTCATTTGTAATGGAAAGTAGAGCATTCAGAGTATAGCTTCCTCCCCAAAACAAAGTTTTCAACTCATTAGTGAATATTTTAGATTGGGTAGGGCATTCTGTCGGCTTTAGTTTTCGAGATTCTATTCCTAAATAGCTTACATTCTCTTTCTTCATCCCCAGTTCTTTATAAGGACATGATTGGGCCGACCTTTCACAGTGAGCATTTGCCAAGAGAGGGGCAAGAACAAACAGAAGAACATCAAGTTGTATGATTACCTCGAAGAGTGTTGCATAATCAGGTTCGACGCCATAGACTGCAACATATTGGACCAAGGGAAGAAAACACAAGGCATCAGGTTAGGAAGACACAGTGTAAGTGCTCCTCCTAAATAGAAGTTCAGTTTTCTTGAGGGGGCAATAGAAATGTACCATCATCACCAAGGACAGAACATGCGCTCTTCTTCAAGAATACCAATCCCTTCAGAGAGGCATCTGTTCCTGCAAGGTGGGAATGGTCCTGGAGACTCGGGACTCGTCCTTTCAACCGATGCAAAACCTAGACTGAAATGGACGCCAGATCTCCATGAGTGTTTCGTGGAAGCAGTCAACCAACTTGGAGGAGCAGACAGTAAGTATGCAAGAATGTTCCAGCAAAAATCCTGCAATATATGCAATTTTATGTTCATAACATCCAATTTCATTATTGCAGAGGCTACTCCAAAGACAGTTATGAAGCATATGGGAATTCCTGGACTTACACTATACCACCTAAAAAGCCATTTACAGGTAACTGTCGATATCATCCACATCATTTCATGGTCAATAACAAGTAATAAACTAAGATTAATGCTTGAGAAGATTGATGTACCTACCCAATCTCAAAGAAAATTTTACACATAGCAATAATAAAACTGTACCCTCTACTTTCTGGCTTGTATCAGAGTATGATATAACCTAAAATATAACAATCTGTTTCATGTGTGGCATATGAGTAACTTGTATTCTACATTTAATGAAACAGAAGTTCAGGCTCAGCAAGAATCTTCACGGACAGGCTAATAGTGGAAGCAACAAGATGGGTATGATGATGCCCGGCATTTCGTTAAAATTCGCATATCATTTCAAGCAAAGGTTCTGAATACTCCTGTCTATCATAGAATAACAAATGAAATTGATTTGATGCAGGTGTTGTCCCTGTTGCAGTTGAGAGAGCACCTGAAACAACTCAAACTCATACGACTCCAAATAACTCGAACATTGCCCAGCAAACAAACAAGTACGATTCTATATACCACCTTCATGCGGTCTCATCGTCGAATGGGAATTTTCACTTTTCTGTAAACTAAAATGGACTTCTTTAATCCAGAAGCTTGCATATCGGTGAAGCACTACAGATGCAAATTGAAGTGCAGAGAAGGTTGCATGAGCAGCTTGAGGTATGTCGATACTTACAACTCAAAAGCCATTTAGTTTTGATTTTGCAAAAGGAAATATGAAGACTATAGCTTTGTCAATTGTACTCGAGAAAGCACAAGACACAAGGATTTTGTAATTTAAGTTATTTAACCGTGTTGTTCTAATAACAAATGTAACTGAACCAGGTACAGAGACATTTACAGCTTCGCATAGAGGCACAAGGGAAGTACCTCCAGTCAGTTCTTGAGAAAGCACAAGACACCCTCGGAAACCAAAACTTAGGTGCAGTCGGACTTGAAGCTGCCAAAGTCCAGCTCTCTGAGCTTGTCTCAAAAGTATCTACTCAATGTCTCAGTTCTGCATTTTCTGAGCTGAAAGAACTGCAGGGTATGTGCCCTCAGCACACACAGGCAAATCAGCGTACTGATTGTTCTATCGATAGCTGTCTGACCTCTTGCGAAGGGCCTCAAAAGGAACAAGAGATGCACAACATAGGGATGGGATTGAGGCCCTACAACAGTAACAATCTTTTGGAGGCAAAAGAACTTCCTGATCCAAACATGCTACGGCAGCCTGACATCAGGTGGAGAGATGATCTAAAAGAGAATAATATGTTTCTATCATCACTAGGAAGAACTGCAGAGAGGACAGCTTTCCCCACCGACAGAAGCCCCAGTGATTTATCAATGAGCGTTGGACTCCATGTCGACAGAGGGAATGCAAATGCCAGGCTCTCTGAAGGAAGATACAAAGGGAGAAACGACAATGATATGTTCCCTGACCAGAATAGCAAAAAGTCAAATTCAGTCATCCTGGAGAAGGAGAAACTGTCACCAGCATATTCATTGCCTTACATTGGGACAAAGCTGGACTTGAACTCCCACGACGAGATCGATGCTACTTCAGGCTGCAAGCAACTTGACCTGAATGGTTTCAGCTGGAACTGAGATGATCCGCTGCAGAAGTACTGGTAAACCTCGTCAGAAGATGAGCCATCGCCCATCCAGCATGACCAAGGCTGAAAGAAAATCAGCATGATTTCTTTCTGCAGCTGGTCCAAGCACCAGCAAAACAATTAATCCGATCTCAAGAGAATAGGTCACAGTAAAAGAGCATAACCCTAGAACTTATCAGAAACATGTACTTTTTTCTATGTTAAATATCAACAATAGTAGCAATGTCCTTAGGTTCCCCAGCAATGTCCTTGATCAAATTCAGAAACATGTCCTTGATCAAATTCAGACCATATCATATCAAAGTACAACCAGAGTAAAGTAGGACAAATAACAGAGTCTTCCATATATTACATAACAACTCCAGGAGCTTGACATAATCCATAACATTTCCTTCATGCAATCCGAATTTTCCTTTCCTCCGGAAATTTGTAATCAACCAAACAGCTAAGCTCTAATCCTACACATATCCGCCATTTGCACGAATTACCTGTCCATTGACCCACTCACCAGCATCACTAGCCAAAAACCCAACAATAGTAGCAATGTCCTTAGGTTCCCCAAGTCGACTTAACGGACACTCATCAATGTTCCACTGTATCACCTCCTCAGACTTCCCAGCAAAATACATTTCAGTTGCAATCGGACCAGGTGCCACGCAGTTTGCAGTAATCCCAGTTCCCTTCAGCTCCTTAGCTAGAACCTTCACCATCGCCTCAACAGCAGCCTTGGAAGCAGTATAGACTCCAAACCCAGGTCTCAATGCAGCCACCATTGACGACGATAGAAGGATTATCCTGCCTCCACCTCCACGTTTCACCCTATTCGCCGCCTCCTTGCAGCAGAGGAACGCACCTCTAGTATTCACACTGTATACAAAACGATAAGCAATACTTTTAGTACACCGATTACCACTAAACTATTCGTTTGGTGCAGATTCTTAATGCGCCTAGTACCATGATACTTCTCTTTGCATAGCATCATCAATGTTTTCATCAATTTCGACAGACATAATGGAAATTTCGCTGACATGGCAGCCATGTTGATACCCATGATGCTTGACAAATGACAAGTTAACTTATTAGAAAGCTGTTGGATCCTTGTATGATGACTTGGCATTCAGGTGGGTGACGACATGCCTATCAATTTTGACAGAAATTAGAAATTTCGTTGACATGGCAGCCATGTCTATGCGCACGTCTTAACAAGTCACCTTACTAGAAAGCTGCTGGATCCTTGTATGATGACTTGGCATCCAGGTAGGTGATGACGTAGCCTCCACATTAGCAATATTCTCATTTCATCAGCTATGATAACAACAAATAAGCTAGGGTTTCAAACCACAAAAACTCACCCGAAAGTAAGATCAAAATATTCCAAGGAAGAATCAGCCACAGAAGGATACTTAGAATCCAAGACCCCAGCGGAATTCACCACGATATGGACCTCGGAGCCGAACGCTCTCTCCGCCTCATTGAACAAGTTCTTCACCTGAGCAGGATCGGAGACGTCACCTTGGACGACGACGGCGCGCAGCGAACTGGAACCGGACCTGTTGAGTTCGGCGGCGACGAGGTCGGCTTGGTCCTTGTTGGAAGAGTAATTGACGACGATTCGAGCACCGAGCGAGCCTAAGTGAAGAGCGATAGCTTTTCCGATTCCGCGTGAGGATCCGGTGACGATCGCCACCTTGTCGTTGAGTGGAAGTGAGGGAGACGATGAGGAGACTGTGGTGGTCGCCATGGCCGCGGGAAAATTGGAAACGAAGATACAGAGAGAAATAGAGAGAAGATAAACTCTTCTGGAATCTTATTGATTTGGTTGGGCTGGATCACGTTATTGGGCTAGGATTAGATGGGCTGAATAACGTTATTGGGCTCATATTAGATGGGCTTTCACGAATATGGGCTTGGTTTTCAACGTGCAAATCAATTCGGTTTCGGGCAAATCAATTCGGTTTAGAGCGAACCAATTTGGGGTCATTGATGAGAATCCGTTGATTTTTTGTCTCGGTTTTTTATGGTCGTGATCGATATGGGTTAGGTTTTAACCTTTTAAACAGTATGTAGAAAGAGCGATCATATCTCTTTGCATTTCTTTATTATTCAAAAACCGGATCAACAGAAAATCACTAATTTCATGAATCGTGATCGATTTTCATATTTATGAACTCGATTCCAATTTCAAATAGTCGATCAAATTTATTTTGGTGGTCTCTAAAATAATCGCATAAGGTTTTGCGAATACGATTCCAATCTTTTGCGATTAGCCAGATTACGCGGTACACTACTAATACGTGTGGCTCGAAACTTTTGTCACTTGGACAAATAACGGGTGGGTGGGTTAGGTTCCCGAACCCACCCAAACCGGACCGGTGAATGGCAAAATCGTAAAAACCATAGTGAAGGAAGGGATAGCGGGGTAATTAATGACGATATCTGAATTTGAATTCATAAAAAGGAAATTATTAATTAAAAAAATCAAAATCAAATCCCAAATCAGCGCGCTTTCTATACTGAAAAAGAAAAGGAAAGCAAAATTCAAAAACCCTAAAATCCAACGACCACTCTGCACTGATCTCTGATCCAGAAGTTTGAACCTTTTCGCCAATCTGGCAATCTCTTTCATGTCTCGCAATCAGAAAGCTTAAGATTTTCAGGAGAGAACAAACGGATCAAAGCAGAAAAAGCTGAAGTCGAAGCCTGAACGGCTATTGAGAAGGTTGGTATTTCGATTCAGAAGTTGAGATTGTTTGTTTTGATGACGAATTTGAGCTCTATCCATTCCCATGATCTGTGATCTTGCCTTCTTGGCCTGTTAATTTCGATTTAGAAGGGAAAGGATTATTTGTCGATTACTGGTTTTGATTTCGGTTAATCAATTAGGGTTTTGATTTTGTGATTTGGAAGTTGAGATTGATGTTTTGTGGTCTGTGGACGAACCTTGAGCTACCCATTTCCCTTCTTTGCGTTCTTGGTCTGTGAATTTTTCTGTACATGGGATTGATAATTACTCAATTTGTAGTGTCAATTATTGATCTTGATTTCGGTTAAATCAGTTAGGGTTTATAGACTAATGTAACTCTTGTATTGTGCTTGGATTTTTCCTGTGTTAGGCAAAAATGGGTAGTAGGAACTGGACTACAATACTGAATCGAGAGTTGTCAAATCTCGACAAAGATCTGAAAACTCGGAAATCAGCAATGAAGGCGTTGAAATCGTATGTCGAAAGCAAGGATTCCAGTTCGATCCCGCTGTTTCTATCTCGGGTTTCTGAGACTAAAGAGACCGGTTTGTTATCAGGAGAGTACACAGTTTCACTATTCGAAGTTCTAGCCCGTGTCCATGGAGTGAAAACTGTACCTCACATTGACACCATCATGAAGTTCGTGATCAAGACATTGTCCGCAAGTGCAGGATCTTCCTCTCTCCAGCAAGCTTGCTCGAAAGTGGCGACCGCCTTTGCGAGATATGGCATTGAGCCCGGGACTCGCGAGGAAGAGAAGAGGAAGATCATTGATTCGATCTGCAACCCTCTGGCGGAAGCTCTTATAAGCAATCAGGAATGTCTGAGTTCAGGAGCTGCCCTTTGCTTGAAGGCTCTAGTGGAATCTGACAACTGGAGATTTGCTTCTCATTTGATGGTGAACAAAGCTTGCCAGAATGTGGCCGTGGCACTCGAGGAGCCTGAGAAGGCCATGAAATCGAACTCTCACATGTCCCTAGTGATGTCCTTGTCGAAGCGAGCTCCATCGTTCGTTGAAGCTTATGCGAGGTTGTTCCTGAAGGCTGGAGTGACCATCCTGAATGCTGGTCGTGTCCATCACCACAATTCCCAGAAGCGTCTGTTAGCGATTCAGATGGTCGATTTCATGATGAAGTGCTTGGATCGCGAGTCCATATCACCTTCGATGCTTGATTCGATCGTCGGGAGATGGAGAGTTGCCTGTCTGATGAGAAGGTGTATGTGACAGAGGCTGCATTACAGGCTTTGCAGACTGCAAAGCGAATCTCCGAAGAAGGATCCAAATTCGACAAGGGTTCTGGCTCTGCCAGAGGTCGTAGTAGAAGTAGAAGGATGAATTTTTCGAGTCCAGAGTCTCGGGAATTCGACTCTTGCGTGGAGTATGATTCAATGGTTGAGTCGTCACCTAGATCGAGAACTCCAGTCGATCGCAAACTAAGGAGCCGTGAGAATGGAGGAGTGGATGTTTCTCTAAGAGATGGGTTGTTCTCTGAGCTTGCTCATGATCATGGATGTCGAATTGACAATTCATCACACCTTACCTCAATCGAAAATGATGCAGCAGAAGAGTTCACTGGCTTCCCTCCAAGAAGTCCCAGAAATGGAAGACTGCCAAGAATCAGCACTCCCAGTCCTCAGGTATACTCTTTTTCCCTGTCTAATGCTGCATCACGAGCTCGATAATGAACAACGAAATCGATGTTTAGCTTCCATGGCTACTTTGTTAACCATCTTACTGATTGCTCCTATGTTCTTATCAATGTCATCCCTCAGAAGTCGCGATCTCACCTAAATGGCGAGTACTTCACAACTCCGAGGACTCTAATCAGCTCACTGCAGGATCCTGACGGCTCAGTGAACTCAGAATTCGACGAGAGGAGAAGCATGAGGAGCTCGAGAACTCCATGCTCATGCAACAACTACTCTGACTGTCCCGCTTCAGAGTTCGATGAACACGGGTTCAATCACAACGACAATCTTCAGGATCCATATCATGAAGATGTAGCTGAATCAGTTTCTTCAACAGATGATGTTCTTCTTCCTGCTGCTACTGATACAGAAAAAGTTGCAGAGAAACAACAACACAGGAAGGGTAGCTGTAGATGGCTTCTTGTAGCATCCTTTGTTTTTGCAGTCTTCTCGGTTCTCGTGTCGTTGTTGTTGTTTGATGTTTCGGGGGAAGGCGATCGTTATCTTCCTCCGACTTAGAGTCATAATCCTGTTCTAGCAAGGATTTTGATGGAGTTCCCTTTGTAGTCCATCCATGTTCATGTCTTGTGTTCATTCTGCTTTAATAGAATCACTTTGTTTTCTGGTGAAACATATGGAAGTCTCGTAATTTGGTGGTCTTTTTACCCTTTTTCAATTTCTTCTACCTGTTCTATCTCGCTGTTTTTTTTCGAGATTCGGTTGAGTTTCCACGGTACGATGTGTCTTGCAGCACGTGATTGTGTTGCCGTTGTTCTCTTTGTTACAGGTATTTCCCCTACCTCAATACTATTTTGATTCTTTTTACGTTGAGTTTTCGGCTTTTAGAGATGCTTGTGTTAGTTGCCTATTTTCCGTTGTTGGAGTTGTAGTCATTAGTCGGGATCCTTCAGTGGCTCCATTGTGGCGAAACTCCTTTCATTCTTACTGGCCCCCGCCCTCAGGCCGCATTAGTCAGATGACTATTAATCATTTAGCAAATCGAGTCACCCAATCAGTGACACGGGGAAAAAGGCTCAGTCTTGGACATCTCCCATATCATGCACTAACAATAGCGAAATCGGGACAACCGGAGACCCTGTGCAAATTTTCAAGTTTAAAGGCTCAAAAAATATGATTTCGAATTTCATGACGATGAGACCCTAGACGGCGGCCTAGGTTAGCCCACCCCTGGTTTCGCCATTGTGCACTGGTAAATATTTCAGCTTGGATAGATAATCCGGTTTTACAACTGAGTAGCTATACGAACATATCTCCAACGGAGCTATCTACGCCAAAAAAAAAAACGGCCTCAAGGATCCGAGAACAGCGTGAGGTGACTGATCGATCCCTTGTCTGCTCGACGATAGCTTTCGAAACCAGGACCTCGTTCGAGCGGGGAATCCAATCAACTACAGTTGGTTACTTGATTCACAAGTTAGGGTTGTGGAGATGTTGCCTACCAATCCAGACCTCTCCAGGAGCAAGAATCACAGGCTTGAGCAGAGCAGATTGGGCAATAGCTATGTAAGAAAACTTGTCATAGCTATCATGGGATGATCCTGGACTGTATATATACAGCTCATCAAACCCTTCTCTTCCAACCACAACTGAGTTTCTTCTACCCTGAAACCGAAAAGAAAACCGATCATATAGTGTTGCCAGAACCGGACTGATCAAAGAACCCGTCATGTTATTATTTGTACTTTTCAGAGTATTAGAAGTTAACCTCATTTTCACTGATTTTGACGATCCGGTTTGACCGGTTTTAACTGTGATTTTAGAATTAGTGATGACTGGTTCACGACTGAACCAATCCAACTGATTGGTCTGGTTTTCACAGTTTTTTTGGCTGGACCGGACCGGCTTAACGGCAAGCTCACGCTTTTAACCGTCCGGTCTGACCAATTTTCACAGTTTAACAGCAAGCAGGTTCTATTAGAACAGTTCTTTGGACCGGACCGATTTATAGGTCAGTTCATGGTTTTCACAATCAAACCAGTTGGACCGGTTCCGATTCTAACTAATCCTTACATTCAATCAAATCAGCCAAACTGGTTGGTCTGGTTTTCACAGTTTTTATGGCTGGACCGGACCGGCTTAACAGCAACCTCACGCTTTTAACCGTCTGGTCTGACCAATTTTCACAGTTTAATTTGTTCTATTAGAACAGTTTTTCGACCGGACCAATTTGATGGGTCAGTTCACGGTTTTCGCAATCCAACCGGTCGGTCCGGTTCGGTTCCGATTCTAACTAAATGAGAGCCAAAAAGGATAGAACTTTACTCTGTCAATGATTGTGAAGCTCCTTGGTGCAGAGAAGTAAACTCTGCACATCTCATCTCTCAGCAACTTATGGCTATCAACCTCTTCACCTTCCATTCCTTCTTCTTCCTCATTCCGATTCCTTCCGTCGCTCCAGAAATTGTTGAAGAAGTCTGGTTCCTCTGCGATTTTCGGAGGAACAATCGCAAAGCTGGACCGAAGCATTGGACTCGAGACGAAGTTGGACCCTTCTAGCCCGCAGGCGGTTGTGGCCTCGGGTGTGCTCACCGTCAAGTGGGTTAGGATCGATCCCGTGATTTGGATCGGAGATGACGGGTTTAGGTTTGTGAGCTTGAGCTCTGAGCTTAAGGTGGTTGTTGTCATGGTGATTGTGTATCTGGTGTCAAGCATGTGTTCCACTGCATTTGTGCATACAAGTTCAACCTGTAAATCAAGAGAGAACACATGGAATGTTAGTTTCGGTTTCGGTTTGGTTCGGTTTTTCGGTTGAGTTGGATTATAAGGTCGGTTTCAAATTTATTTCGTGTTAGGACTGGAGAACGAGGTGGGTGCAGGTACGAGGGCTATTTGAAACAAGTACCTACACTTGTTATGACCCGAAAATGCATCACGACGCGTGCCTCGAACTAGTAGAATGGGTATTTGCAAATTTATGCGAGTCGGGCAGCGAGTAGTTCGTTCTACCTGTCTACCCAACCGGTATTGGGTTAAATGGTTCAAGTTATAGGTATTCAACTTGAACCATTGAACCCAGTATCCTATAGGTGAAACGGGTATCTGCAAATCTACGTGGTCGGGTAGCGGGTAGTGCATTCTACTTGTCTACCCAACCGATATTGGGTTCAATGGTTCGAGTTGAATACCTATAACTCGAACCATTGAAACCTAGTACCCAACGAGTATTGTAGTACCCACAACTCTATCAATTAGTGGCTATATGAACCCGCAACTCTACGAGCCCGACTAACTAGCCCACGAGCCACTCAACTATCACATTTTTGAACCCGCAACTCGACTAACTATCTCACACAGTGCCACTCAATTCCGCCTATTTCACAGCTCTATCAAAGCACCCCGCCCATTTGAACCTGCAACCCGACGAACCCGACCAACTACCCACGCAATCCACTCAACCGACACCTCTCACACTAAAATATACCCCTATTTGAACCCGCAACTCAACGAACTCGACTAACTACCACATAGCCACCACACAACCCGCCCATTCGACAGCTCTCGCACTAAAACACACCCGGCCACGAACATCAAACCACCCGCCCCGACTCGAACAATCAAAACATCCCAAACCTAACCACTCATCAAATCAAAAACCAATTCAAAAGCAATCAAACCTCAATGCAGTCACTCGAATCACCTCGAACATCAGCCACAACCCAACCAATCGGAGACCAACCATCACCAATCCTCATAGCCAAAGAAACCCCACCTTGAATAACAGCGCCGCCATCGCCGCGCCGCCGCCGCGGCAACAGAGGTCTGAATCACCTCCATGGTTCCGCCGTGCCACATCTTAGGCTTGTAAGAAGTGATCAAACCCTGAGGAAGCAAAAACTTTGCAGAGCTGCCATTGCTCATCTTCATCTTCCCCACGCAGCAAGTTTCTTCGAGGGTCTGGAATTTGACTCCATGGCCGCCGAATTCCTGCTCCAGGTAGTCGACGTTGAGCGGCGGAATGTGCAGATTTTTCTGGTTTGGAGAATAGACTGATCGGAGAAGGAACGAGGGTCTTCTGTTGTTGTGATGATAAGAAGATGGGTAAGTGCGAATTAGGGTTCTTGATGTGGGATTTGTGAGGTTTAGTGAGAGGAGTGAGCTGGCAGCCATGGAAATGGAAGATTGGAGCTTTGGATGGAAGAGAAAGGTTGAAATGAGAGAATCAGCAGTTTTTTTTTTGTTTGTTTGGGGAAATATCTTTTGATCTGTAAATTCATCCGCAATCCAACGGCCCAGAAAAGTTCGGCACCAGATGCGGAGCCGTAGATTGTATGTAGGCCAACCGTTTTCCTCGAAGCCTTATCCTTGGACATCGTCCATATTCAAAACCGTACCGGTACAGACGATAAATCAGTTATCAGAACGGTCTAGCACAAACCCCAGTATAATTACGGTTCAATCACGATCTAGCAGAAACAGAAACTAAAAATGAGGTATAGAGTTTGTTCATATCCTATATAGCTCATGAATTATGAAAGCTTGAATCTTTGGCAGGTTGAACGGTTCGATTCAACCCGGTTGGAAGACCGAAATGATCAAATGGCTGGTTCGAGTTTTCACGGTCCGAAAACTGAGCAGAGTGGGTTGGTTAGTTCTTTAGCAGCTGAAAGTATGAAGTTGAATCAAAGCTGGCTAACTAGTCCTCGTCCATTCCTGCTCCTGCTGGTTGTTGGTACTCTCCTCGGCCCGCCAGCTTGTTTCGACATTATAATCTGCAATCACAGAGGTAAAGCAAATCGATTCAATGATCGTTGTCTCGACACTAGTCGATTTGACCAGTTCAAACATGAATTTCACGGATTCGGTTATAGCTAGTAGAGACAACAATGCAGAGTATAACGTACCTGATCTACGCGCAACACGGTGCAGGCAGCGTCTGCTGCGTATTTGAGAGCGAAAAACCTATACACCAAAGAGGGGAAATGAATCAGTCGTAGCTCGTAGAAGACCATATTATTCGAGCGACATTCGACATTACGACAATTTCAAGGGACTAAGCTAGAGAAAGCTAAACACTGACTACTACTGGGAAAACTCTGCCCTGGACGAAACAAACCAGAAACTTGTTCATGCAGATGGAAGACGGAATCAAAGAGCAGGACCCGGGTTAAAATATGTTTGCATTCGGAGATTCGATGATTAACAGTTTGAGAAAAGGAAAGCATACTTCGTGACATAGAGGTCCCAGGCATTCGTCTTTGTTACATCCTTGCAAACACCTTCTTCTAAGTCGATGCCAACTTTAGCGTTGCCGGATGCATGTTCAGCATAGAGGGAAGATATTATCTGCATTGCGTCGAGACCTGCGTTCTCTGCAAGTGTATTCGGAACCATCTCAAAGCTCTCAGCAAATTTCGCAATTGCGTACTGGTCCAATCTAGAAAACCATTTCACAATGAGAAACCATTTAGCTCATATTTGTAAATTGCCTCAATCATTAAACTTTGAACAAATAGAGGCAAAGTATAATCAGAGCAAATCTTTACCCTGTTTCTTTGAACGAGAATTCCTTTATTCTTCGAGCTAACTCGATTTCAGTGGCTGCGGCTCCAGGCACCGTACGGCTATCTCTGCACATAGCCTGATATAGAGATGCACGGAGAAATTAAGCATCAAAAGAACTAAGAGAGCTACAAGATTTACAGTCGATAAACATGAAATGTTGGAGTTATTAAGAATTCAAACATCATACCATCATGCACACAAGGCCAAATTCTGACGTAGCTACGCCTATGCAAAGAACTAAAAGACACGATTTTTAGTGAATTTACCTTGTAAGTGTTCACTCCATCATCAACGGCTCTTTCGAGGTCATCCAATATACTATCGGTGCTTCCTCGCAAGACAACAGTGCTGATTGAGTTACCCCCCTCTTCATTTCTCACAACAGTGACCTGCAGATATGATAATGGCAGATTTCTATTAAGGAATAAACTCACGAGAACTGACTAAAGTGGAACTTCCATACGATTAAAGCATCATTGTTGGACGTACCCTTGAACCACCGATTTCTTCCACTGAAACAGAATCTACGTATCCCAAGTCATCTGGATTTGGTGGGCTAAGCTTCAACTGTTGCATAAAAGCAAGGAAATCACATTGCAAATCAGGTTATAATGAAAAGAACTTTGACAGGATATTAACGGAAAGGGAATATACCATTGCAATAGCACCAGTTGTGCGACAAAATCTTCTCAATTCAAATTTTGAGCTGATCTTCAAAACCATAAGCCTGCAAGTAAAAGAATGTACAAATTAGAACTGTAATATGCTGGAACTAGTAAGAGAAACTTCTAGCTATAGTGATATCGGCTGAGACGGCTCAAATCAATGGCACATGCAAACCTATAGGCAAAAGAAAGGAAACTAGGGTGACAAACAATGCAAGAGATATAAATAGTACATACTTGTAACGTTCACAGAAGTGTAGGGCCATCTCTCCAACAGAGCCACCACTGACAACAACTTTAGCACCGGAATCTGCTACTGCCTTGATAAGCTCCTCAACCTTAGCTTCCTCGGTTTTCGCATAGTTTTGTAGCTTCACAGCAAGGAATAGATTTAAATTCACAGAAATAGCTCGAGATTCGCCCACAACGAAATTAACTACTATAGCTCTGCTGTGAATGAGAGTATATATATTACCTGCTCAGCATTGTTAATTAGAACAGTTCCTTTGGTTTCAGTTGCAGAAGTATCAACACCACCAACAAATACGGCAACCTACACATGTATTTGACAACATCACAGAAGACTAAATGTCAGTTCTTTAATTCAGAAACAGAAGGATTACCCTTGTGGCATAAACTGTAAGCAATAGGAATTGAACTCCTTCCCGATTTAGCAAAGTACAATATAAACAAATTCATAGGGAGAAAACCAGTCAAAGTGAAAAAATATGCTCACCTTGGCCTTCTCTATTTTCTTCATTGTACCAACAGCATCATTTTTCAATACCATTCCACGAACTACGGCACTGTTTCGCAAACCTCCTCCCACGAGCTTTGCAACCCGGATGTTATCCACATTGAAGCTCGCCGGGTTCTTGGGACAAACTTGTATGCAAGCCTAGAGTTCAATCAAACACATAAAAAACCCTCAAACCACCATTCAGTGAACCGAAAAGAAAACAACAGAGCAAGGTTCTCATCAGTCACATACATCAGCAATAAGACTACACAAAACATCTTCCTGACCAAACTGTTTGCTAGCAACAGCAGCCCTCATCCGAGAAACAACTTCTTCCTTGTTCCTCACATCCATCGTTTCGGAACCTGGCTCCACCAGTTCGCCCAACACTTCAATCGCCTATCCAAACAAACAAACAAATATTGAGAAACAGAAATCACAGCATAAATCATCAGTCATTACACTAATAAAGCAAGTTTTTACCTTGTCACTGGCCTTGGTGTAGCCACTGATAATCTCACTTGGATGCAATCCCGTCCTTATAAGCTCTTCAGCATTCTGAAGCAGCTCGCCAGCTAACGATATCGCCAAGTTAGCTCCATCCCCAATCTCCTCCTGCTGAGCCTTCCCAGCCAACACCAGAATCTTCGCTGCAGGATGCTGAACTTCAAGCTCATTCACTATAGTTGCTGCATCGTTAGTGACAAACAGCTTGTCTAGATGGTTTATCACCATCTTATTCATACCTGAAAAAAATACCAGATCCAGCAAACCAATTCACATATTTGAATCCTACAACTTCACCATTCAAATTTCTCGGTTTCACTTTATCTCAGATCACACTACAATGCACACACACTGAATTCACTTCCTGAGCACTAAACACGAAACGAAATCCAGATTTCGCCACGATATATATCCTAGAATCGTTAACAATTTTAAAATTACGATTTCACAGAGCACACACTCTGAATTCAAAACTTGGCCGTGAACACCGAAGATTTCCTCACCGTTAGGACCGAGAGAGGTGCGGGTGATGGTGGAGAGCTGCTTGCAAGCGTCGATGTTCTTGAGAACGGCTTCGTCGAGGCCGGAGAGATGCTTGTGTCCTTCTTTCAGCATGGATTGTACACCGTACGGCTGCATTGAGAACCCCATACTACTAACTCTACTCTTCTACTTCTTATTCTGATGATGAAACCCTAGAATAAGCAAATCTGACCGGAGAAATCGATAGTCGGGGAGCTCAACTGTTCTCGCCGGAGTGTTTTTCAAAGTAAGATCGGACTGACAGAATGTTTTCTTTTTAAGTTCTTCTTGCCGAATAAAGCAAAAGCCGCGAATCGTCGGATTTAAGAAGAAGAATACCCTAACCTATACGACGTCGTTTCGTTTATTTCCTAATTTAAACTGTATACGACGTCGGATCACAAAGCTTGAACCATTACCAAAAAAAGTCACGGTTAAAAAGCTAGAATTTTTGTACACTAGGATTTATAGACCGACTCGACTCGAGATTAAAAGATTTTTCGAACCGAAAGAAGCAATTTACCATACAATTACCATCACGGTAAGAATGTGAGAGGTCGAACCAGACTAGTAGCATTCGAAACTAATATTCAAGTAGTTTTATACGATGGTAAAACGAGAAATTTATCGACTCAGCTACCTCGATAAGGAAATTGTAGTTGTCGAGTCAACATTAGGAGCCCAATGACACATACTTTTCGAGATAATTGCATCTCTGTATACAAAGCATCATCGACCTAGCAAATAATGATATTGCCCCATTCTTATTCATACTCGGCTCGACTCCCATCATAAAACGCATCAAGATAACAACACTGAGGCCTCTCAAGTCTCACCAATATCAAGGCACACGTAACGTAAACAAGTAAACCATCCAAATGAATCAGGCATGAACAAAATGCATCGAGATAACAACTCCGAGGCCTCTCAAGTCTCACCATATCAAGGCCTCTCAAGTCTCACCATATCAAGGCACACGTAACGTAAACAAGTAAATCATCCAAACAAATCAGACATGAACAAAACACATCGAGATAACAACACCGAGGCCACTCAAGTCCCACCAAACCAAGACACACATAACGCAACCACGTAAACAAGTAAACCATCCAAACGAATCGGACATGAACATCAAACCATTAGTCTCACCGATTCAATCTCCGAACACCCTTTCCCTTAGAAGACACAAAGAAAGAAACCAACACATTGTATTTTCCATAATAGAAACCTAACAAAGAACATAACAAAACAGAGATTGTCTTTTCTTCTTAACTAAGCCAAACTGAAAAAAACTGAGAGTCCCAAACAAACTAAAAATGAAGAACAAATGAAAAACCCACCAAATCTATCTTTTCTTGTATAGAGATTCTGTGGACTAGGACACTCCCAAAGGCCCCAACCCACTATCAATAGAGGACATTGAAACCCAAACCCCACCAAAAGTTCTACACTACTTATAGAACCCTTCTAATTTCCCTAAACAAAACTTAAATCAGCAGGCATTAGCAGCAGATTTGTCCTCAGATGCAGGCTTGACATCCTCTGCTGCTGATGCTGCAGTTGCCGACTCGGTTTGTTCCGGCAGCCTAGCCTCGCCGTTGACCTTCTGCTCAGCTTCTCCAGCTGCTGCTGGAGCTGATGCTGCTGATGTCCTTGTTGGATCTTGATCCCTACCAATCATTGCACTCTCCAGAACCTGGAGGCAACACATTTTGAGTCTACAATGGACGAACGAAAACCGAGATAGGAAAAAGGATAGCAAAAAGGAGGAGATTTTTCTCTCAACACGAACCTGCTTCTGCATCTTTTGCTTGGTTCTCTTCTCCTGCATTATCTTCTCCCGGGTTGCGTAGAATCCAAAGTCGTTCAGTATGGAAGTCTTGGACTTGCAGGACTTGAAGATTTTGAGGACCTCTAAGCCCTTCTCAATGTGAACCTATAAGAAGTAAAACTGGTATTAGAGAAATGCCACAGAAGGGAACAGGATAGAAGGAAGTGATAATTAAGAAGAGTGATTCTTCTACCTCTTGAGTGTCCCGACTATTAGTTACAGGCTTGTTTTCGTTGTTCTCGAGCGTGATGTGCCTTAATGTGCTGTTCGGAACATCCTTGATGATATGCCACTTGACGGGGAAGCAGCCAGTCCACTTGTCTTGCTGCCAGTACTCCACAGTTTTGTCGAAGTCGACTGGTCCAGCCATTTCAGCCAAACCGACAAATTGACCACTGGTGTTCACCTACATGCAACAGAAATTTCGGTTAACACAAGCAAAGCGTAGAAAGCAGTCAACATAGCAAAAAAACAGCTAGGTTATCAGTACTAATGATTTCTCTAAGGTACTTACTGAAAACAGTAAAAATACAGGGCATCGAGCAGCCTTTGCACTGGACTCTCTGTAAGCTGCATCAAGCTTCTTATTACCATTCGGGGTGCTAGTCCAAACACCATATTTGATGCTCTTGTGGACATCATCTTCGCTGTATGATTTTATCACAAAGAACTTGGCATCCACGTAATCTTCCGGGAAATCATCTTTGTTGTACTGTCCCTTGTCAAGAATTTCATTTGGATTCTCCTCCTTGTTCTCAGTTGAAGAATCATTCTGCCCCTCCAGAGTACCATCATCTTTCTTAATCTGAAAACTCTTGGCTCTCGGGCCTTTGTTAAGCTCGCCTGAGCCATCTATATTCTCATTCCCATAGCCACGGCCCTTTGACTTGTACTTGTCAACGGTCATCCAACCACGTCCATTAGTCCAACTGTTGTTATAGCCGTAAGAATATCCAGTGCCTCTGTTACCATAATGGTCATACATTCTGTTGTTTGGGTACATCATATAACCAGAACCCTGTCCATAATTAGGTACTGGCCTTGTTTGATGCGAGTTCTGAAAGGACATAAACAAACTCAGTAAATCCAATGCAGTAGACAAAGAAATATCAACATTAACCCGTCCAATGATGAAAAAATGAGGCTCACAACATCACATCATACACATACCAGCGAAGAGGAGAAACCACCACCAGCAAGATGTCCAGCCGCACCACCAGAATACATGGAGGCATCAACCCACGGGAACGTCGATTGAAATCCATCGTACGAAAATCTCGGATCCTGATAACTCGAAGGCTGGTACGCTGTCCCAGAATTCCCCCTCTTGGAGGCACCATTAGAGTTCGAGTACGAATTCTGATTGCTCGGTCTGAATGACTTCAACCCATTATTCTTGTTCAAACTTCCCAAATTCCCAGGGGTAGTTCCCGCAGGCAGAGGTCCTTTCTCCGCCAAGCCGGCAGTTGCAGCCTGTCCAGGTGTAGACACCATTTGCATTAGGAACCTGGTAAAACGGACTGGGATACTGGTATTGCTGCGTCCCATACAACTGGCTGTCATTCATCGGACCAGAACCATTCGTCGGTGAATACAAAGGATAACCTTGGGGATGAAACCCAGCTGCATCACCTTCTCCGAAACCTCCCTGCTAATAAACAAAAGAAAAACCCGTCATTCCACAAACAAAAAAGGCTGAAACAATGACATCAATTCATCAATTTATCCACCTCAAGTACAGCTAAAGCTCATTTCCATAAAAAGGATTGTTATCCAACATCAAGTACGAATCAAAATGAGGAAAAAAAAAGAGATAGAACTAACATGCGACATCTCAAGCCCTCTACCGTAGTCGTTCCACTCATTACCATGCCCAAAATAACCTGAACACCAAAAAAAAACCAAAAAAATCCACACCACCATGTTACTAACCAGTCAAAAAGAAGAAAAAAATCCCATTCTTCCTAATCCAGTAATCCACAACCCTAATCTGCCCCTTATCCTTACCTCCGTAATAGTAAGCAGACGGTGGATATCCATTAGGGAAATAGTTCTGCGCATTCGGGTCAACAAGAGGGGTAGTAGAGCGAGATAACGACATAGCTTGATTATTATTAGCCAAGTCATTCGTTCCATATTGACTAGTTGATAGCTATACCAAAAACCAATTCATCACCAATCAGCTAACAACAAATCCAAGAACACACACACACACACACACACAAAATACAACTCCGTTAATCAAATCTTTTCTCCACTTTACCTTCTTTGCAGGCTCCATAGCATCAGCTGCTGCAGTCTTCCCCTGAGTTTCAAGTGTCAGATTCTCCAACAATCCTGCAGTCTCTGTTTTCAAGAAGAGTGTTAAGGATTACCAGTAACCGGATCTGAAAACCTCATAAATCGAAATGAAAAAACCCTAAACCAAATTGAAAAGAAACGGCGAAAGAGTTACCGAGTTCGGGGAATTCGGAAAGGATACGATCAGAGCCGGAAGCGACGACCGCCATGACTGGAGGTGGATAGAGATAAACCCTTAGGTTTAGAGAGGCGGGTTTAGAGAGGCGGCAGAAGGAAGAAGGAAGAAGAAGAAGAAGAAGAGAGAGAGAGAGTAGCCGCCACAGAAAAAGAACTCAAAAGAGGACTGTTCTCAAAACCCTCCACGGATCCACTTCCATTACCGGATATATTTCTTTTTGTTTTTTTTTTTGTTGTATTTAATTTTTTATTAATGGAAAAAGGAAATAAAACAATTAAAAAGAAAAGATTTTCTCGATCTTTGGTAAATCTTTTATTACGATGCTCGGGCAGGATGGTATTGTTGGTTGGTTTACCTTATTTGTAAGTTGTAACCAATGGCGGAATCAGATTGATACAAGGGGGAGCCAAATGATAAAATGAAAATGGGTGTCACCGGCAAAAAAAAATTCAAAATTGGATAGTAGTAGAAAAAAAATTATTAATCTAATACTACGTAAAAATACATAATAAATTGTTTGATTATAAGTTGCTTAATTAGTAAAAAGAATTATATGTGCCACCGGCAATTTTTTCTTCAAATTTGGATGATTTATGATCAAATATTGTAATTATTACATATTATAAGTTGATTCCGAGTAACTATTACGTAAAATTTAAGACAACATTTCACCGAAACATCGTAGTGGGGGAGCCGAACTTCAAATACCACGGTGCCAAACTCTGAAAGTACCAAATATTACATATAATTTTACACTCGATACCGGGGGAGGGGGCGCCGTGGCTCCCCCTAGCTCCCCTATCTCCGCCATTGGTTGTAACGCTTAAACTTTTTTGGGGTTCGAAGTAAGGTGAAGTGTATCTTGTAGTGGCTTATAGTATGGTGCTGAAAGGGAGATTCGACACTCTATGGTATGGTGTTGAATCTCATTCCCGGTCGTCAGATTAATCCTTTGGTTCATATCAACCAGTAACTACGAGGCGTACTTTCGTAAAGCAACAATTCGTATTTTTCTTGTGGTGAGTTGTGTATCTAACTGTTGAAGTAAGTAGTGACGAAGGAATATGTCGGTATACTTGAACTTGGAAGGTTGAAATTGAGAAATGAGGACGAAAAAAATGAGGAAGGACAGAGGAGGGAGGCAGAACATGCGATTCTACGAATAATAAACTAATTTATGATTAGTGTATATGACCAATTATATGTTTATCAAGTCAACCAACAAGACTCTCGATATGTATGAAAGAGTCTCGATCATGCCATATATTGGACAACTTTGTTTACGTAATGATGAACTACATGTTACTATACTCGTTAGAGAAAATATTAACATTAAGAAGTATTCGAAGAGCGATCCACTGTGATTCCTCTTTAAAAATTGAATTAAATTGCTTTACATATATCAAACTAAATCAACCAAAATTAAATAAAATTGTCCCATATTTAATTTTGTTCTTGAACTCATATTGGGCTTTTAAACTCCTTTGGTTGTACGTGGAGTAATGGGCTCACGTGGGGATTATTAGTTGTGACTTGGGCTCTTAATGATTTTGTCGGATTCAAAATAGTAAAGTATTTATTATTAGGCAAAATGGTACTTTGCCCCCTCTACTTTGCCAAGTTAACAAATAGCCCCCTATACTATGAAATGATCAATTTACCCTCTCCTACTATGCCAACCTAACAAACAGCCCCTTCCATCCAAATTTCCGTTAAGTGATGACTCACCAATATGACTAATCTATAATTAATGATAGTACATTGCCACATCATCGACTTTCATCCATATTTGTTAGTGATTCAACTAAATAAAAAATTTAAAAAATGTAATGAAAACAATAATTTTAAATTTATAAATTAAAAAATATATATTTAATTTTTATGGTTTTTTATTTTTCAAAATTTTCAATAAATTTAGTAAATATTTTGTATTTAAAATTTCAGAGTTATTTTTTACAAAAAAAATGTATATTGATGTTAGAAAAAATGTTATTTTATTTTTTAATATTAAAATCCATAAACGAAAATTTAAAATAATATATGTTTTATATTTTATTTATAAATTAAATTTAGTTCTTTTTATAATTTTTGTTTTTCTCTTTTTAGTTTAGTTGAGATGGATGAAACTCGATGATGTGGCGATGTACTGTCATTAGTTGTCGATGAGTCATATTGGTGAGTCATCACTTAACGGAATTTTGGATGGAAATTTGGATGGAAGGGGCTGTTTGTTAGGTTGGCATAGTAGGAGGGGGTAAATTGATCATTTCATAGTATAAGGGGCTGTTTGTTAACTTGGCAAAATAGAGGGGGGCAAAGTACCATTTTCCCTTATTATTATTATTTGTAAACATTTTTCCTATTATTATACTCAAATCATAAAGCAAGAGCTAATTCATGAGCAACTACGTCATATTTCTCCTAAATTTTCGAATGTTTTTTTTATAATGTTTCGATATAGCTTCACCAAACGTTGAAACTATGTGATATCTTCGTTGCTCTCATCTCTAGCCCGAATCAATGATTGATTATCCGTTTCTCTAAAATCATTACAGTTGGTTCAATTTTGTGCAAGGAATAGTTAACGATGAAATAGGCTGATTTCGATGCAAAAGATATTAGATTTTCAATTGTATGATATGCGTACATGTTTTGTATACACTTACATGTCATGTATATGTATATACTCACGACGGCATGTTATATACATAATGTTGTCGAGTTAAATTTTGAGACTGACTTTCTTAGTTCAATGTTTCTTGTTTATTATATTCGTAATAATAGTATATAAATTGGTGTACTTAGCGTGTTTTAGTAATTTGATATGATATTACTTAAATATGTTACTATAATTACACTTTATTTGCTCTCGATTTTTGTTATCGCCTTCCCCTGCCGTTGCGTTGGAATGGAACCCCCGCCGGTGGATCCCGGTGTTGCCGGGGTGGACTCACCAGCCAAGATCGTCAAGAGAGCACGTACGAGTGAGGAGAGCTCTTCGAATATGGTAGTGGATGAGATGCCGAGCAGTCCTGTCGCTCATCGGCCTTCGTTCAAAGATCGGGTGACTGGGTTCTGGAATGGGGGAACGGAGACAGAGGAGATGTGCTACTCGGATGAATCGGATGTTGATGAGGCTGATGATGATCCGAAGTGCCCCACCATTCGGATCCCGAATGAGGAAAAGGTTCGCGTGCGACGTAGATTCCAACACGCCATCATCGTCAGCACCTTGGGTCGTCGCTTCGCTTTTGCTTTCATGAGCAGGAAACTTCCCCAATTATGGGCGAAGAAAGGCGCAATACGTGTGTCGGATGTGGGTTTCGGGTTCTACATTGTCAATTTCGAAACGATTGCCGACTATGAAAGAGCCATGTTTGGAGGCCCTGGATGGTGAATGATCACTATGTGGTCATCCAGGAGTGGAGACCGTATTTCAGACCGGAGGAGTCCTTCCTTTCTACCCTCCGCGTCTGGGTGCGCCTCCCAGGTATTCCGTTCGAGTATTTTGACGGTGCTATTCTGAAGCTTAATGGGGATCGTATCGGTAAGACGGTGCGCATCGATCAAACGACCTTGGAGGGTAGTCGAGGGAATTTTGCGAGAATCTGCGTGGAGGTTGATCTTTCAAAGCCGTTGTTGTCTTAAGTATCGTCTCCGTCGAAGAGTTAGACGCATCGAGTACGAAGGACTACACACCATTTGCTTCAACTGCGGCTGCTACGGCCACAAAGAAGAAGAGTGTAAGCAGGCTCCGGAGGCAGAGGCCACAGAGAATCAGCTGACGAGCTTCGTCAATCCGGTCTTCCAAGCTGCGTCCGATCAAGAAGTCCGCCCGGAGGTTGAGGAGGATTTCGGGCCTTGGATGCAAGTGAGGAGGAATCGGAGGAAACAGAAGTCGATGGAGATCCCGGCGGCGGCGGCTACGGTTTCCGGTACTAAGGTCGACGAAGCCACAAATGGTAACAGATTCAAAGCTATTGCAGATAAGGAAGGTGACGATGCTGAGGATCAGATTCCGCCGCCTTCACAGCCTCGACCGTTGGGTTTCGATGTGAACGAGCCATTGATCGAGGATATGCTGGAAGGTGATAAGGAAAATGCTGATCCTTTGGGCGGCGTTTCCTCAAATTCCCAATCCTCGGCTGAACCTTCCTTTTTAGGTCAAACGATTGGGTCGGGCACTTCGGCCCCTGACGGTCTGGGCTTTTGAATTCGTTGCAGGCTGGCCAACGCATAGCAACGATCCCCTGTTGGCCCTCATCTTTCTCGTTCAAACCCGACCAGCCAAGGCCCGTTGAATAAGCCTTCTGCTAGTCATGTTCCCATTTCGTTGGTAGCTGTTCCACCCGCTGCAACTCAGATCGTTGCTCAAAAGAAAAGTGGTGTTGCCACCAAATCAGTTAAAAATCCCAAGAGCAAATTGAGAGGAGCTAATTCGACGGAGGGGGTGAAACTTAAAGAGTCGCAATCCTCCGGTGGTGCAAAAGATGGTGCTTCCGCCATGGAAGTGCAGTAAGAAGACCGCTTCGGTGCTTCAGGGAGTCCTCTTTCCTCTTCTGTTTTATGATTCCGAATATCTTTTGCTGGAATTGCTGTGGTGCAGGCCATAAGTCTTTCCTGACTAGTTTTAAATCTTATTTAGAAATGTTTCGTTTTTCAGTTGCGATTATCGTGGAACCAAAAATTAGTAAACTTAAAGCTTCCAAGGTGATTGAAAAGATGGGTTTCGCTGCTGCTTTTCGTGTCGATGAGGTAGGTTTCAAGGGAGGCGTGTGGCTCGTTTGGGACCCTAACTCTGTCAAGCTTAATGTTCTTGAGTCTGGTAGCCAGTTTATCCATGTGGAAGGGAAACTTGAAGATGGTTCGAGTTACTTCTGTACGGCTGTCTACGCTAGCCCAGTTCCAACCGAGAGAGTGCTGCTCTGGGATGCTTTAAAACGGATTTCTTCCTCTATGGTCCACCATTGGATCACGTTGGGAGATTTCAATTCGATCTAAGCTGCCGATGATAAAAGAGGGGGTGCTCCCTTTAATAGGGCTCGCAACAAATCTTTCATTGACACTTTCGATATTTGTGGCTTCTCTGATCTGCGTGTTCAGGGTCCCAGATTCACTTGGGCTAGGAATGGTATCTTGGTTCGCCTTGACAGAGCTCTCGTCAACTATAGATGGCTTGACCTGTTCCCGGATTCTTCGACCCTTCACTTGCACAAACTTAAGTCAGATCACAGGCCGATCCTCGTCCGGCCCCAGGCTCAGGTGTTTCAATCCAATGATAAACCTTTCCGTTTTATTTCGCGTGGTTTACTCATGCCAGTTTCAATTATTTCCTCTCCAAAAATGGCTGAAGGGTCATGAGTTACCAGATGCTCTTTGCTCCTTATCTAATGACCTCTGCCATTGGAATAAACATGTTTTCGGTAACATTTTTCGCAGGAAAAGGAAGCTTACGAATCAGCTGACGATCGCTGAAGCTAGGACGGCCGCTAATCCTTCCTTGCTTAATCGGACAGCTGAAGACTCTGCGCGGGGAAGACTTGAGGCGGTCCTTTGGCAAGAGGAAGCACTCTGGCTTCAGAAATCTCGTTCCAAATGGGTGGTTGAGGGAGATCGGAACACGAACTTCTTTCATATGTCAACTCTGAGAAGACGTTCTTTTAACCGGATTACTCGTATCAAGAACGGTGAGGGGGTTTGGATCGAGTCTCAAGCTGATTTGAAGATCCTGGCGACAGAGTATTTTAAAGAGTTTTATAATTCTAGTGGTGCTGCCAGCTCCTTCCTTCATGGCTTCTCGGCCTCTATTTCACATGAGGAAGCAGTGGTCCTGGACAGATGCTTATCCCTTAAGGAAGTGGAAGAAGCTATTAAGAGGATGGGGCCTTTGAAGGCTCCAGGCAAGGATGGGTTTAGCCCCATCTTCTACCAGCGCTGTTGGGACCTCGTCGGAGGGGATTTTGTGGAGTTCGTGATCAGCTGTTTTAGGAATCCGGGTAAAATTGTGGGGATTAATGAAACTCTGATTACTCTCATCCCTAAAGTTTCAAGGCCGACCATCATGGGAGATTTCAGACCCATCAGCCTCTGTAATGTTGCGTATAAAGCGCTTACTAAATGCATTGCGAACCGCATCAAGGGGTTGATGGGAAAGCTTACTCATCAGTCCCAGACTAGCTTTGTTCCGGGAAGACACATTACGGACAACATCGTGATTATCCAAGAAGCTGTCCATTCGCTGCAAACTAAGAAGTCTGGCACCCCGGGTATGATTATCAAGATCGACCTCTCCAAAGCATATGATAAGATTGAGTGGGGGTTTGTGGATGACACCCTTTCTCATGCTGGTTTCCCTCACCATTTAAGGGAAGTTATTATGCAGTGCATCTCTTCGCCTAGGTTACAGGTTCTGTGGAATGGCAGTTGTTCGAAGAGCTTCACCCCTTCGAGAGGTCTCAGACAGGGCTGCCCTTTATCGCCGTATCTGTTCACTCTCTGCGTCGAGCGCCTCAGTCAAATGATTACGTCGGCCGTTGATTATGGGTACTGGAAGCCTCTTCGTTTAGTGAGGAATGGGGAACCACTTTCACACATCTTCTTTGCCGATGATCTTGTTTTCTTGGGTTATGCTACTAAGGATCAAGCCAGGATCACCATGGATATTCACCAGGCTTCGGGTCAGAGTATTAATAAAGGGAAATCTAGAATCTTTTTTTCTTCTAAGATTGACAGGAATGTGTCTAGAGATATTTCCGAGGTTATGGGAATCGCCGTCACTCAAGATTTGGGCCGCTACCTCGGGGTTCCTCTTCTCCATGGTCGTGTTAATCGCAATACGTATGATTTCCTGCTTACTAGATTGGATTCCAAACTGGCAGGTTGGAAAGCTAATAACCTGTCGCTGGCTGGTCGGGTGACGCTCGCTTCCTCTGTTCTTAACTCCATTCCGTCCTACGTAATGCAAACGGCTGCCCTTCCGGTCTCTATTTGCGAAGGGATTGATAGGAAAATCAGAGATTTTATTTGGGGTTCTTCGGCGGGTGCTCGCAAGATTCATAATATCAATTGGGATATAGTTTGCAGCCCCAAAAGCTCGGGTGGACTTGGTCTTCGCAGTGCTAGAGAGCTCAACCAAGCGTTCCTTATGAAACTCGTTTGGGGAGTTATAAATCGGCCTAATGAGCTTTGGGTTAAGATTCTCCGCTCTAAATATTTGAAAACTTCCACAGATGGTTGGGTTCTAGCTAGGAAAAGGGGTTTTCTGCAATTTGGAGAGGTATGCTGAAAGTTTGGCAGAATGTGGAGAATGGTCTTCATTGGAGCATCAGGAACGGGAAGACAGCCCGTTTCTGGACAGATAAATGGCTGGACAGCGGGGTTGTTTTGATTGACAAAGCCCTAAATTTGAATAGCATTGATCCCTCAATTCATGTCTCCGATTGCTGTACCCCTGAGGGAAATTGGAATCTGGATTTTCTTATTAGACATCTTCAGCCTTCTGTTATTCCCCAAGTTATCGGAATGAGCACTCCCAAACAGATTATGGGCGCCGACTGTAGGGTTTGGGGGCTCGAAGCCAATGGTGTTTTCTCGGTTAAGTCCGCTTACTCTCTGCTCAAAGATATTGGGGTTAATGATTCCGACTCAAACTGGAGGTATGTTTGGAATTGGAGGGGTCCTAACAGGATCAAGCATTTCATCTGGCTTGCGTCTCACAACCGCCTCCTTACCAACGAGGAGCGAAACCGTCGTCACCTCACTGATCAGGTCATGTGCCCTCGCTGCCCTAATGATGTTGAGTCTATTTCCCATGTGATCCGTGACTGCTCTTTTGCTCTTCAGGTCTGGCAGATGGTGTTGCCCTCGGCGATCACACCTATGGACAGGCAAATGGAGTTTCTCAGGTGGTGGCGTGCGAAAATTGTTGACAAGGACTCAAGTACTACTTTCGGTGTGACGGCTTGGCTTATATGGAAGGCTAGGAACACCCTTATTTTTGAAGACAAAGTTCAGACAGCAGCGGCCATTGCGGAACAGTGTAGGTTCTGGACCAATCTTGTACTCACGAGCTGGAAGACCAATCAATTGGGCCGAGAAGCGCCGGGTTTAGCTCGGCAGACCCAATTGATTTCGTGGCGGCCGGGAGAAGAAGGTTGGTTCACCCTTAACACTGATGGATCCCGATATCTCAATAGCGGATCTACAGCAATTGGCGGACTCCTTCGGGATGATGGAGGGAGATTTATCCAGGCTTATAGCGCTAATGTTGGTGATTGCTCCATCACGAGAGCTGAGCTAAAAGCTATTATTGAAGGTATGAAAGTGGCTTGGAATCTCGGCATCAAGAAGCTTTGGATCCAAACCGATTCTCGTACTGCAGTTGCTATTTTGAGTGAAGAGTCTACGCCGACACACCAACATGCGTCCCTCTTCATCGAGTTTAAGGACCTTCATTCGAGGCAATGGGAGGTCAAGCTTTCTCACGTGTTCAGGGAAGCCAATCATGCCGCGGATTATCTTGCTAATCTCGGCCATAACCTGTTGTTTGGTATTCAATTTTTCGACGTTCCTGATACTACTCTTTGTAATTGGCTGAGATACGACCTTTTTGGGGTGTCTTCGCCGAGAACGATTCATAACTTTAATTAAGGGCTAAGCCTGCTTTTCACCAAAAAAAAAAAATTACACTTTATTTTTTACTCGTAAATTGTACACTTATGTCACAAATTTCGTCGTTAAACATGTATTGTCGCCAAAAACCCACAATTTCTAGAGGGATAACGCTGCAATAGTTGCAGTTATCGAGGCGTTCCTTAAAGCAACCTCATCGCTCAAGTTGACGGTTGTTCTTAGAGAGGCTCTTATGGCAGCCTATTATGTGGTTCACCATACTCTACGATGCCTCCCAAGCCAGTGTTTCGGCTTAGGTATGCACTTAACGCTTTCTTTAACTCTGATGCCTCCTTATTTCCCATGGGTGCTATCTTAATAAAAAAAAATTAAAAATTAAAAACCTAATTTGAGAATTAGCTAAAATAAATAAAATAATTGGTAAATTAATAATAACTTAAATATTTTTTTTTTGACAGTATAACTTAAATATTTAATTAGGACATTATTCGTTGATTAAAAATAAATGAAATATTTAATACCAAACGTTTTTTTTTTTTTTTTGCCAAACGTTCAGAAAATACAAAACGTACCCATCACCTTTTTCCTCCGTTTAAACACACCTCCGCGCCGTACGTCACTTCTACTCACCGTTTGGCGAAACACCCGACGGCGACGAGTTTTTTTCAACCTCCGACAACAGTTCCGGCAGCCGATAACAGCCAAACAATGAGGTAATACCTACTCGTCAACATTTCCTCAGTTCGATTAGCATTTCTCGTTCTTCATCCTAACTAAACCGCCGAAAACCGCCGCAGCCGGAATCCGGAAGTTCTCTGGGCGCAGAAATCCGGCAAGGTATACTTAACGATCGCCTTGCCAGACGCCAAGGACGTATCGGTGAAATGCGAGGCCCAGGGTTTGTTCACCTTCTCCGCTCGCGGGGTTCACGACGAGTCCTTCGAGCTCAGTTTGCATCTCTACGCTCCGATCCTCCCCGAGGTTGTTGAGATTATCTACTGTAAATCGTTCGACTGTTCGATCGTCTTTCCGTTTTGCTTGCTCGCGAATTTCGATTTTTCCGATTTGTCTTGTACTGTTTGGGAGTTTGCTACTGAGAGTACTGAAAAGTCTGGTTTCATTGGTATTATGTTTTCACGCTGTAGACTTGCAAGGCTAAGGTTGGGCTGAGGAACATAATCTGCTCGAGTCAGAAAGCGGAGAAAACGTGGTGGAAGAGGCTGTTGAAGTCTGGAGGGAAGCCTGCACCTTACATTAAGGTTGATTGGAACAAGTGGATTGATGAAGATGATGAGGATTCAGCTTGTAAGTAGTCTCCTCCCTTCACTATGGCTGCTTGTCTGATCTCTAGCTATAAGCTCTAATTCTTTCTGGTTTGTGAAGTTTTGAACTGTTCATAAGATCTTTAGATGATTATCATCGTGACATTGTTGGTTGCTCTGCTGTTGAATATCTTGAGCATCACTTAGGGTTTGCTTGATCTGTAAAATATCACGATTTGGGTTGAGTAGCCACCTCAGAACAGTCACTTGTTCAGTGGGTTTTCGAACTGTTCATAAGGTTGTTAGACGACTGTTACCGTGGCATTGTTGGTTGCTCTTGTTTTGAATATCTAGATCATCACTTAAGAGTTTGTGTGATCTGTAAAATCACACGATTTGGGTTGAGCAGCTGCCTTATACCATCCTTAATAGGGCGATGTCACTTGTTCAGTGGTTTGAAGCACTGTTCATAAGGTCGTGACATTGTTGGTTGCTCACCCGTTCTTCATGTAAGGCATCCTTAGTGTTTGTGTGATCCGTAAAATTTCGAGATTTGGGTTGAGCATCTGGCTTAAACCGTCCTTAATTGGGGATGTCACTTGTTCACTGGTCTGTCGAACTGTTCATAAGGCCGTTAGACGATTATGAGTGTGGTATTGTAGGTTACTTGCATGTTGAAAATCTAGGGATCACTTAGGGTTATTGTGATCCATAGAATCTCACAATTTGCTCTGATCAGCTGCCTTAGACCATCCTTAATGGAATGTCAAACAGTAAGCACACAGCCCATTACATCAAGACAATCTTCTACTGCATCCAAACTCAATAGCATTCGATCGTGTTCTTGTTAGATCAGTAAAATCCCACGATTCGAGTTTCGTGAGGACATGAGTAGCTGCATTGCATTGTCATTACTCATCAGTTCGGGCAGTAAGATGATCGCTAATTACAAGAAATCACTCGCTAGATAACTGAACAAGGCCCTATGCGTCAATCATGTTCAATGTGATCCGTATTTGAGTTTCGAGTCTCATTCTAGAACATGAGTAGCTGCATTGCATCATCATTACTCATTAGTTTGCTGCAAGGTGATCACTAATCACGGGAAATAACTCACAATGAAGATTGAACAAAGCCTTAGAATCATCAATCGTGTTTCAACATGATACGTAAGATTTCGCTATTCGAGTTTACTACTGTTCTAACAGTGTTTTACTATGCCCGTTTCTGCAGCCGACACTCACTCAGACGAAGATGATAAACCCGCGGTAATCTTAACCATTCTCTAACCAAAACTTTTCGATTCAAACCGCCGTCACGATTAGTTACTGCAATAATGCTTGTTCATCTTTCTCCCTGCAGGATGATGATGCTGAAAGCAGCGACGAGGAAGGAATGCTTTGTAAGTTTTGTTAGAAAGCTACACTGTAGATAGTGTTCTGCCTGTCTCTCATTAACACCATGAATGATCGTGATTGAATCTCAAATATGCTTCGCAGATCTTCCCGATCTGGAGAAGGCGAGGGGACTCTGATCGAAACGAAACTCGTCGTCGTAGAAGCTGCTGCTGCTGTTGCTTCCTGCTGAAGAAGCCTTTTGTGAATAACTAGTTAGCCTTCCGAAGAAAGTTAGTTTAGGCCTAAGTTGCTGATTAGTGGTCTTTTGTTGGAAATCGGTTTGGTTAATGGTTACTGAAAAGTTTCCGAATTTTTTTGTGTCACAAGGTCGGACCCGATTAGAAACTCGGTTATCCGTATGACCTCGGATGATTTGGGAGCCAGAATTAGTAAAATCTAGTGAAATCACCATTTTCATGTGTTTCCGCTTAATGTGAGATCAAATATGTCTGAAATTCAGTTCCATTTGCGATCTAATTCCGCTATTAGTCGGAGTTCAATTCCCGCACAAACAGGAAGGAATTGACATTTTTTTTCCGAATTTCAACAATTCCAATCTTGAATTCAATTCCGGTTGTGACTCGTGAGACTCTATCGGATGTTCATAGGTGGTGACTGATTCGACCGACTCTCACACCCGAAAACTAACCAATCACAATTTGAAGTCCATGTACTGAATCAGTACAAGTGAAAAACTTCGGTGGCTAATTAGTATTTTATCATAAACCACTTGAAATCCCACGTTTACGATTCACAATCCCTAATTTTCGAAACTTCCCCGGCGACTTCGCCGGCCGCCTCTCTCCAACTCCGGCGTCGTCATCATCTTCTTCTTCCGTGCTCCGCCGTCGTCAGTTGGGAAATGAAGTACGAATCCGATGAGCATCTTCACGAACACATCGTCTCCACTCTTCACCAAAGCACTCCACATCAAGCACCGCTTCCTCCAAGGCTTCGAATCCCTGAAACACCTCAAGCATGTCCACTCACAGCTCTTCCAATTCGGCCTCAACCAAGACAGCTACCTCCTCAACATGCTCCTCCGATCTAGCTTCGACTTCAAAGACACACACTACGCTCGCCTCGTGTTCTCCCAAACCAGCAGCCCGAACGTCTTCCTCTGGAACACCATGATCCGCGGCTTAGTCTCGAACGATTGCTTCCCGGAAGCAATCTCCTTCTACGCTGCAATGACGAAGGAAGGATTCTCCCCCACTGGATTCACTTTCCCCTTTGTCCTGAAGGCCTGCGCGAGGAGCTCTGATCTTCAGCTCGGATTGGAGCTGCATTCACAGGTGGTGAAGCTAGGGTTCGGATCCGACGTGTTTGTGAACACCAGCTTGGTGAGTCTGTATGCGAAATGTGGGTACATTGATGATGCATTCAAGGTGTTCGACGATATTCCTGACAAGAACGTTGTGTCTTGGACGGCGATAATTAGTGGGTTTATTGGTGTAGGTACGTTTTCTGATGATGCATTCAAGGTGTTCGACGAAATTCCTGACAATAATTTTGCTGTAATTTTAGTCTGTTTATTGATGTAGGTAAGTTCAAAGAAGCGATTGATATGTTTAGGAGATTGCTCGAGATGGGTGTTGTTCCTGATAGTTTCAGCTTGGTTCGAGTGCTGTCAGCTTGCTCGCAAATCGGCGATCTGACGACCGGTAAATGGATCGATAGCTACATTTCGGAGATCGGTATGGCCACGAACGTATTCGTGGCCACCTCGCTGGTCGATTTCCACGCGAAATGCGGGAACATGGAGCGAGCTCGTTCGTTATTCGAGTCAATGCGTGAGAAGGATATAGTTTCATGGAGCACCATGATTCAAGGCTACGCTTCAAACGGCCTCCCGAAACAAGCTCTCGAGTTCTTCCACGCTATGCTCGATCATGGCTTGAAACCTGATCGTTACGCCATGGTAGGCGCTCTCAGCGCTTGCTCGAGGCTAGGAGCTTTGGCACTTGGCGAATGGGCCAGCAGTCTGATCGATCAAGACGAGTTCTTGGTGAATCCGGTTCTCGGTACTGCTCTGATCGACATGTACGCGAAATGCGGGTGTATGCTCAAAGGATGGGATGTCTTCAAAGGAATTCGAGCTAAAGATCGAGTCGTCTGGAACGCTGCAATCTCGGGTCTTGCCTCGAACGGGCATTTAGCTGCTGCATTCGGGGTATTCTGCCAAATGCAGAAGCTTGGTATTCAACCCGACGAAAACACATTCGTCGGGCTGCTCTGTGGATGCACTCATGCCGGTTTAGTCAACGAAGGACGACGATTTTTCGACAGCATCAGTAACGTGTTCTCTCTGGCTCTGACGATCGAGCATTACGGATGCATTGTCGATCTTCTGAGCCGAGCAGGGCTACTAGAAGAAGCACATCAGCTCATCAAATCAATGCCGATGAATCCGAATGTCGTAATCTGGGGATCTTTACTCGGTGGATGCAGGCTGCATCGTGACACAGAGTTAGCAGAACAAGTACTGAATCAGCTCATAGTACTAGAGCCATGGAATGCAGGCAACTACGTCCTCTTATCAAACATATACTCCGCAGCTCGAAAATGGGACGAAGCTGCGAAGATCAGATCCGTCATGAACAAGAATGGAATCCAGAAACTGCGAGGATGCAGCTGGATCGAAATCAACGGTGTCGTTCACGAGTTCCTCGTGGGGACACGTCTCATCCTCTACGAGACGAAATCTACTCGAAGATCTCCGAGTTGGGGAACGATTTGAATGCAGCTGGGTATGTTCCTGTGACGGAGTACGTGATGTTCGACATAGAAGAGGAAGAGAAGGAGCATTTCCTCGGGTGCCATAGCGAGAAGCTCGCGGTTGCATTCGGGCTTATAGCAACGGATTCGAAGGAGGTGATTCGGGTTGTGAAGAACCTGAGGATCTGTGGTGATTGCCATGAGGTTATTAAGATGATTTCTGGGATTACTGGTAGGGAGATTGTTGTTAGGGATACTAATCGGTTCCATTGCTTCTCTGGTGGAACATGTTCTTGTGGAGATTACTGGTGAATCGATACATTTGGCCGTTTCGGTTCGAAGATCGAAGCATTTTGTTCCAAAAATTGAAGCAATGCGAGGACTATCAAGTTACAGAAGGGTCGTATTCTCTAGGGTCTTCTAATCGTGGCTGCATCGGCGCCTTCGATACACGGTCTCCAATCTCGTTCGAAGATTGAATCGATACGAAACTCGAGCCATTCAGCTTGATCGATTAATTCGGTTTGTTTCTGTTCAACCGAACCATGTTGGTCGAGTCAAGAGTCACTAATGAACCGAAAACCTCACTCGTCTCACCAATGGTTGCGACTCTGTCGTGTGAGACTACCTACCAAGGTAGAGAAGGGTCGTATTCTCTGGGGTCTACTTCGATGCTTGAATACACCGTTTCCAATCTCGTCGTCGATGATCGTGGAGACGAGACGGCCAATTGTTGTGCGGAATAAGGGTGGTTCGATGAAGATGAGGAGTCGAGGGGATTATCGAATGCTGATTGTCGGTTTTCGATATACGCTTTTACTTACGACTCTCCTAACTCAACTAACTAGCTATATCGCCTAGTTGTGAACATATCATAACTGTCTCGAAACATCGTATTTATCATACATAATCATAGAGGTAAATTGGGAGTCGATACAAGATTGATGTAATGTTGGTTCAACTACATTTTATAACGGTTTTAGCGGTTGAACCACATACTCTTAGACTCACTGGTTCGATGAATCGGTTCGGTTTTGAAAAATCTGATGCAAACTCGTTATATAACTACCAATTTTGAAACCTTCGCCGGAACCACCGCTCTCCGACGTCTGCATTCCCGCAAAAAAGCTTCGCACCAATGACGAAGGAGCCCGGATCTTCTTCCATCGTCCGTCTCAACATCGGTCAGCTTCTCTCTTTGCGCAATCTATGCAATTCTCTGCGTATTTCTTAGTTTAACCTTAGATCGGAACCCTAATGCCTTCATTCATCCGTCGATCCAGATTTTCGGTCAATCTCAATTGTTTCCTCTGTTTATTTTCTGCTACAGGAGGGAAGAAATTCTCCACTACTGTGGACACTCTGACGAATCGGGAGCCGCAATCGATGCTTTACGCCATGTTCAGTGGTCGGCATACTGTTAGTGAGGATCCTGGCTCGGTAATTCTTCATTCCACCGTCACTAGCCATTGTTAGTTCATTATAAAGTGATGATCGCAGCATGTTTAATGAAGAATTGTTAGCCATTCTTCTGATTCTGAAATCAGAACAATGCTTGTTTTTTCGAGATGGAATTAGTTGAAATGGAATGCTGCATTTTTTGTCATCACAGGGATGCGTCTACGTTGATAGAGATGGGAAGCATTTCAGGCATATACTGAACTGGTTGAGGGACGGAGTAGTCCCGATTCTGACCGATGCTAAGTATTCGGAGCTTATGAGGGAGGCTGAGTACTATCAGCTACTTGTATGTTATATTCTTTTGATTATTATGCTCTAGTTTAGCAGAATGGTTTGTTGTCTATGTCCATCGTTTTAATTGGTTCATCGTCGTTCAGGAGTTTATAGAGGCGATCAATCATGCTGTTAATCAGAGGAAGCAAGGCGATGAGACGGATGCGGAATTGACTAGAACAGATGTGCTCAAGTGTATACAGTCTGAGAAGGTCCGGTTTCGAGGGGTTAATCTTTCTGGCCTTGATCTTTCCAAATTGGTAAGCTTACTCATTTGAAATGTCCTCAAATTTTTTGTTTGTGCATTCTAGATCTTTTCAATTTTGGCTTTTATAAATCTCTTCAATGGGGCACATGATTTCCAGGACCTTTCGTTTGTCGACTTCAGCTTTGCGAGTCTCAGAAATGTCTTCTTCTCGCGAGCCAATCTCCAGTGTGCTAAATTCAGGGTAAATTTTTTCATTCGGCAGGTTCACTTTCCATCAACCATGGCAATGCCTAATAACTATCCGCTATACTTTTTCGTGTTTGCATGACAGGATGTGGATGCCGAGGGTTCCATATTTCACAATGCAACTCTGCGAGAGTAAGTGAACCCTCTCGATTGTGTCTCATGTCTCCAAACTGTTGGAATTAGAGATCTTAATTCTTGTATACTGTCTAGCGAAGATGCGAATTCACTAGTGCAAATCTTCGTGGAGCTTTATTGGCCGGAGCTAATCTTCAGAGTGCAAATATGCAAGGTAACTTTGCCTTTCTTTCGAGCTCTTATCTTTTTAAGGACACCCTTAGTGATTGTTAGCTTGTCATTTCTCATATGATCTTAGAGAAATTGTATTATCTTGAGACTTGATTTAACTATGGAAACTTTTGTTGTTCTTCCCGTATAGGCTAACTTTGGTTGCCTTGGTATTGATTTCCGTCATATATAAGATTCTTAATCAATGTCATCTGAACTTTATGTGCAGATGCTTGTTTGGTAGATTGCAGCTTCTGTGGGGCGGATCTACGTTCAGCTCACTTACAGGTTCATCACCCCCCCTTGTCTTTGATATTTTTAGCAGCCACTGTATCTCTTATCTTGGTTCATCTAGAGTCATCCTCCAATTGAAAAACTGGCTCGTCAATTAATTGCTAGGTTGAAAGCTCTTGCTTATGCCATCTGCATTCATATACCGTTGACGTAGTTTTTAACTTTATGTTTGACCTATTTGAACACTGTTATTAGACCGCGGATCTTACCAATGCCAATTTGGAAGGAGCAAACTTGGAAGGAGCCAATCTGAAGGTATAAAAGGATGTATCATCTAATCTCCTTGAGATTTTCAATACTCTTAGATTCGACTCTTGACTCGGTCAATGTTGTGTTTGTACCAGGGTGCAAAGCTGAACAACGCCAATCTAAAGGGTGCGAACCTTCAACGTGCTTATATGCGACAAGTCAATCTTCAGAACGCCGTAAGTGACAACACTTGACCATGATTATCTATTGCATTAAGACAATGATAGTAGCTAGCATTAAACTGTCGAACTGATCGAGATGTACGGTTTCCTTGACTCTATGTCGTCTATATTGGTGTACGCTAGCATTAACTGTCGAATGATGAATGATTGCGAGGATATCATGTTTGCCTCTCTACGAAAGCATCCAACTTTGTTCCTTTCTCGTCGTTCTTTTTCGTGCAGGATTTGGATGGTGCAAAGCTTGACGGTGCGAACCTGGTTGGAGCGATTCGATGATGCTGCAACGAGAAACGGTGCAACGATCTTCTGTGATGATTCCTCGTCGTGGCTGACTGCGATTTGTTTCGTTAGCCACAAAAGTTTGACTGTTTTCTTTGTGGTAAAAAGATTGAGATGAGTTTTTGTGTGTTTTTACTCTTCAGCATAAATGGCAATTCTGTTCTTATAAAGCTTTTCACTATGTAAATGGAAATTTTTGACAGCATTAAAAAATTCTGGGCAAATTTTGACAGCCTTAAAAAGATCTGGGCCAGATATGTCATTTTTCAAATTTTGACAACCTTGCAAATTTCTGGGCCAGATTTGTGACTTAAATACACCAAATACCACTAAACTTTCATTTCTCATTCATACTCACCACTCAACTATTTTTCTTACATTAAATACCATCAAAACTATACATTTCGTTTCACCGATTACCACTCCATCCATTTTTCATATGGAATGACGACGTGGCTTTGACGGAGTATGTCTAGTCAGCTGAATAATGCGGAGTCAAATGCCAACTAAGAGAAGGGATGGGGAGCAATCTGGAGGAGTGAATTAAGGAGAGCTGCAGAGAGGATATAAAAAAGACAGAAAAAATGCATAGGATTTTTTAATCAAACAAAACGCAACATTTCAAAAAAAATTAATCAAACAAACGCAACATTTCAATTTTTTTTTAATCTCAGTTGGCATCTGACTCAGCTTTGTTCAGCTGACTAGACATGCTCCGTCAAAGCCATGGCATCAATCCGGTAAAAAAATCGACGGAGTGGTAATCGGTGAAACTAAAAGTATAGTTTGATGGTATTTAATGTAAGAAAAATAGTTGAGTGGTGAGTATGAATGAAAATGAAAGTTTAGTGGTATTTGGTGTAATTAAGTCTCAGATTTGTCAGTGACAAATTTTGAGAGTAGTCCTAAAACTATAGATTTGAATCATATGTTGAATTTTGAATTATGTTTTTTTATGACATGTCACACGTTGTAAAATGGCTGAAAAAAGTACATCGATGATGTCATTAGGACTACTCTGTATCCCGTTTCATAGTAATAGGACCACTCTGTAACGAATTAAAGTTCTAGGACGATTTTGTAACCTATCCTATAATTTCGGGACATTTTAAATATTTGACCCACTAGATTTGTTAGTGGCCAAATTTTTATAGCCTTCAAGAATTCTAGGCTAGATTTGTCTGTGAACAAATTTTGACAGCCTTAAAAATTCAGGTTAACATTGTCAGTGGGCAAATTTTGGGCTAGATTTGTCATTGGGTCATTTTAACAACCTTAAAAAAAAATTGGGACTAGATTTGTTAGTGGGTAGATATTGACAGCGTTAAAAAATTATGTGCTAGATTTGTCGTTGGGCAAATTTACCCATATAACTTAGCAATTCGAATCGAGTTAAGATATTTGAGTTAAGATCGATGTTTCTATGCTTTTCTTCGGGGTGAAAAAATCAAAACCATTTTTTTTTTGTAATTATGAAACATAATAAAAAATATAGTTGGTAAATTGAAAATCCAAATAACTAAATTTGTAATGGTAATGGTTCTTGTGTTTTTTTTAGCAATATTCGTGTCGAATAATGCAAAATTTGCGGGTGATCTCAAAGCTTCTCCAAGTATTGTTCATTCTTCACATATAGGGTTGACCGTAAATAAATAAAATAACCTGCAGAATTCTCGTCTATAAAAGAGATAGAGAAAATTCTAAAACAAAACAGAGAAGAACACAAAGAAGATCCAACAATGGCGGGAATCATCCACAAGATCGAGGAGACACTACACATTGGTGGTGGAGACGATCACAAGGACAAGGACAAGAATAAGGATCACGACAAGCATCATGGCGACTCTCATAAGCACTCCGGCGAGCATAAGGAGGGGATGGTCGACAAGATGAAGGACAAAATTCATGGAGAGGGTCACGACCACGATCATGACCATCACGACGGGGAGAAGAAGAAAAAGAAGAAGAAGGAGAAGAAGAAGCACGAGGACGGACACGAGAGCAGCAGCGGTAGCGACAGCGACTGATCGTTCCTGTCTCACATTTTCGTATATCTACTTTAATATTTACTATTATTTTTCATTCTTGTCAGAATAATACACGATCCTCTATGAAATTGATTATTGTCACCGACAATAAACATCGTAGAGAGAAAAAAAAAATTAAGATACAAATAGTAAGACTAATGCAAGCTAAAAGCAGCCTGCAAATTTTCACCAAATGGCTTGAAATTAGTAACCCTAGAATGGTGGCCGATTGGCAGCTGCAGATCTTTTGCTCAGCCTATTGGATTATGGTGCTTGGAATCCAACTGGAAAACATCTGTTAACAGATGTCTTTTCGGTTTCGAAAAAACTCGATTTGGTTGGCTTGATTGTGATTGATAAAAAAAATATTATCGTCTTTGGTAGAGTCGTATTTTTGTGCAAGAATACAAACACGATATAATGAGGTTCTCTAGCGTTGATAGCTAGGTACGTTCTCGAGAAGAAAGACAAGGTATTCAGCCAATTGGGTCGAGCCATACACGATTCGTTTACAGTTGGGTCACCAATCAACTCATAATGCTTAGGAAGAGGTGCTCGTACTAGGATTTTCTAGGGGAGATCTCAACCATATATCTCATATCATATCTGCTAGACCAAGGATCTTGATGGAGGACATGTGATTCATAGCTCGGATCTCGATGCCACTGTAAAAGGAGGGCGACTTCATTATTGGTAGCATCGAGCATTGTGCTACATATCCATAACAGTTAACACATACACACCTTAACCCGTCCCCACCCTACTAAGTAAGGGATGGTGCGAAATCACGTAAGCATCCCGAGCAAGATAGATAGATCTTCAGTTTTGGTGCAAAAAGACAAGCGTTGAGCAAAAGCCTTTGCAATCAAGACTACGTCATCCTCTCATAGGACGAGTCAAATAAGCTAGTAGGGAGGAGAATCAATAATTTTACAATAGGCTATCTCTTTGCAATCAGTCGCCTCACACGCCCTTACGCCCCTTACTACTATATCCTTTCACTCATTGTGAGCTACACGCCAATAGACATTCTCTACGCGGACTTACCCTGAATAAACATAACTTCTTTCTCCTCTTTAATTCTCCATAACTGAATCATTTATTGATCTAACCGATTTTTCAGGACAGGTCATAAGATCGAAATTTGTGTATCTTCCTAGACAAATGGAATTAGTCATTACAATCATAAATCAATCAAACATCCTAATTGAGCAACCAAAACAATAACAAACAAAGCAAAAATAACAAAGAAGAAGTTGCAAAAACAAGTTCCAAATGAGACTAATTCTTGTACTCCAAAATGTGTGACTTGGTATCTAGAGTATGAACACATAACAAGAACACAAACCAAGTACTCTTGATTATGATGTGCCCTTATAGTGGCATCATTCCTTTTGTCCCTCTCTTAACAAGTAATTAATGATTAATTAAGAGGTAATTAAATTAATATATATTTATTAATTACTTGATTTATATTGGTTTAATATGTTCCTCTTTCTTGTTCCTTGTTTTATTTTAATTTAGTTTGGTTAGTTGTTAGGAGGGAGTTTTGCAGTTTTTTTTTTTCTTCAGACGAAGAGATCGTAGATTGTGAACCATTCTAAGAGATAAAAGAAAAGGTAAAAAATGGAGGAGAGGGAGGCAACAAAAGGATTGGGATGTGGTGCCGACGGCTTTAGTAAAGAAGAAACGTATATTATGAAGGTGGGTTCGATGCTATTATGCAAAAGGATAAAAATTAACAAGTCCAGAAGAGTCGGGTAGGAATGCTAGAGCGAACGGAAAATATGTTTATGATGTTACTCTACTGAATTAACCTTCCGTTAGGATTGAAAATTTTGAGCTGAGAATTGGGTCACAAATTTCAGTCGTACTGGAATCAATGAAAATCTTGTTTCTGCGTACATTCAAACTGGGGGTTAATTCATTGAAGTTTGGATTATTGACGAGAATATGATTTCTAGCCTATGAATTCCAAGTTATTTTCAATTAGACAATTATGTTTACGGCGCAACGAAGGTTTCACGGCTCAATCAAGTGAATCAACTGTCTCCAACTTCTGCTCCTTTCAGGATTTTATCCTTACCCATCGTCTCCTTACTGTTCCCACGTACAAAAACAAAAACCGCTCATTAAACGTCACAACAAACTCTTCAACGTCTCCCGAATCACAGATCAACTAAGCCGCAAACCTCCACCAATATTTACCATAACATTTCTTCAACAAATGGCAAAAATTCACAACAACACATGACAAATTCATAATTACCAAATTAACCATAAAAAAATCTATTATTTATTATTTTACCCCACAAAAGGCACAAACAGTCCAAACAAGTATCCATCACTTCCACCTCGTTTCCACCTCCCACCATTTGGACCTTTCCACTTCGCCGCCGGCCAAATCAGCATCTTCCTCCTCCAAATCCATCATTCCCCTTTAAATTCCGATCGATTCCAGTTCATCACTTTCCCCCATTTCAATTCCCCCCAAACAAAAATGGATCGACTCATCAAACTCGAGCCGTCCAACATCGCAGCAATCCGAATCGACCCCTCCGGCAAAAACTGCTCCGGCGAGCTCACCCTCCGCAACGTCATGTACACCATGCCCGTCGCGTTCCGGATCCAAGCCTTGAACAGAAGCCGCTACTCAATCAAGCCTCAATCCGGCGTAATCTCGCCTCTCGCTGTTCAAACAATCGAGATTATATACCTCCTCCCGCCGGATCTGTCTCTCCCGGAGAAGTTTCCTCACTCCGATGACTCGTTCCTCCTCCACAGCGTCGTCGTCCCCGGAGCTGCGGTTAAAGATCTTGAATCTGTTCCGAATGATTGGTTTACTGCTAGGAAGAAGCAGGTGTTTCAGGATAGTGGGTTGAAGGTGATGTTTGTTGGAGGGCCGGTTTTGGCGAGGATGGTCGGCGACGGCGCAGCCGTCGCCAACCTCCGTGAGGTTCTCGAACGGACGTCGACCGTTGACCACCACGGCGAGCCTCTCCTCCATGTCGCGATTGCTCGTGGGAGGGCGGATCTGGTTCAGCTGCTTCTGGAGTTCGGAGCTGATGTCGGGTCGCGCGGCGGATCCGGGTCGACTCCGTTGGAGGTTGCTTCCGGCTCCGGCGAGTCATTGATTTTCGAGCTTTTGTTGGCACGTGGCGCGTGTACAGAGAGATCCGAGAATTCCTCGTGGGGACCAATTCATCTTGCAGCGGGAGGAGGACACGTGGACGTTTTGAGGCTGCTTTTGACTAAAGGGGTCAACGTTGACTCGTTGACTAAAGACGGGAACACGGCGTTACATATCGCCGTTGAGAAACGGAGGCGGGATTGCGTTAGGCTGTTGTTGAGCGGTGGCGCACGTGCGCACGTGCGAAACGGGAGGGACGGAGACACGCCGTTGCACGTGGCGGCGAGGATCGGCGACGAAGGGACGGTGAGGGTTCTGCTGTCGAAAGGTGGGGCGAACAAGGCGGTGAGGAATGTATCAGGGCAGACGGCGTATGACGTGGCGGCGGAGAACGGCCACGCGAGGTTATTCGACGCGCTGAAGTTGGGAGACAGCTTGTGCGCGGCGGCGCGTAAGGGTGGCGCGCGGGAGATTCAGAAGTTGATCGAGGGCGGCGCTCGGTCAACGGGAGAGATCAGCACGGGTGGACGGCGTTGCACAGGGCGGCGTTCAAGGGGAAGATTGACGCGGCGAGGATTTTGATCGAGAAAGGGATCGATGTCGATTCGAAGGACGAGGATGGTTACACGGCGCTGCATTGCGCGGTGGAAGCCGGCCAGACGGACGTGATCGAGCTGCTGGTGAAGAAGAACGTCGACGTGGAGGCGCGTACGAATAAGGGTGTCAGCGCGTTGCAAATCGCGGAGTCGCTCCACTACGTGGGGATCACGCGCGTTCTGATCAACGGCGGCGCTACAAGGGAAGATGGTAACGCTCCAGTGGCGTTCAAGAAGGTGCTAATGTCGGCGAGGAAAGAAGGTGAGAAGCCGCCGGTGAAGAGGCGGCCGGCGAGGACGAGACACGATCGGCCGACGGCGGCCGCGGTGGCCGTGTTATGAGGGGTAAATGGGTAAATACCAAAATTGCGGAAAAAATCATTAATAGAAATCAATCCCCATTGTATTATTATTAACCGCTTGATTAGTGTGATAATCAATTAATCACTTAATCAGTAGCTTTTTAAATATTTACTTTATTTGATTTTTTTTTTATATGACTGGAAATTATCAATAAGAATTATTATTTGCTTATAGGGTAATTAATAATTATTGGTAGCTATCGTAGGCAAAGATGAATTAATTTTTTACCAATTTCGTTTAGTTTCAGTTATGAGTTTCAAGTGGTTCGGTGAGGAGTGAATAGATCAGCTAAATGAATCTTATTTCGAAAATTAGCTTCTTAATAGATGAGTATACTCGCCATTGTTTAGGTTTGAGACATTGATTACATCTAATTTGCTTAGTAAATGTTGAAATTAAAAATATATTTATAATTACTTAGTAAACACCAAAATTAAGTATGTAATTATAATTTGCTAAAGTTAATATATGGGTTAATTCTAAAAGTTCTTAATCTTGTAACCTATGATGAGTTTGTGATTAGTGGACTTATTGCTTGTCTCTTATGCTAAACATGAAACAAGGAATTTTATTACTAATAAAAATTTTATATAGGTAATTATGCATAACACCAAATTAATCTCTCATTTGAGATAAAAGTTAACGATAGTAGCTGAGATTAAAGAGTTGATGAAGTAATCAACCCTCTGTTTGATGTTTTGTACATTACATTCGTCTTCTATCCATGTCAGATGTCATGTACATTGGAGAAGTTGTTCGGCTTTTATTGTGAGTATGACTCGAGCTCTCTTGTTATGTCTCTAAATCACGGTGGAGTTCATTTTGAGAGCTCTCAATTCGAATTGACAAAGTTGCAAGTGTACTTGATCCGCTCCCTCCTGTTTGATGAATACCGGTTTTAATAAAAAAACTGAACGTGAAATCATTGGTTGAGATGGTTAAGTTTTTGGCCCATGACATGTGCTCTCACATGGTTGTAGAATTCTGACTCAACGTGAAAATGTCTAATAACATCCTCCTCCCACATCAGCCATTCATTAGGCTACACAAAATACCACCAACACAAATCAACTAATCAAACATTCCTCAATAGACTATCCAAACACTAATACCACACTTTTTGACACTATTATTAACTCTTAACTCAAAAGTTAGTACCTTGCCGCTTCCATAACCGAGGTAAGAACACACCACCACACACCACCACCACCAAAATCCTAAGGCTACACATGTTGGCTTTCGCGAAAATCAGACATGTCGTCACTTTCCTACAACACCAGTACAGTAATATCCAACATCAACAACCACAATAACAATACTGAAACCAAGATGATCCGAGACTTTAGATTATAACATTCTCAAAATTTTGTAAGTGGTAACACAAGTTGACCCATTGACCCGACTCATTGTCATTGGCTCATATGGAGTTGAGACCACATTTGGAGGCAATGAAACATACAACACAAAAGCTAGAGAATGTAGTCAGATCATTTGTCACCATAGATAAAACCAGACTAAGGAACAAAAGCAAACGGCTATTAATGTTTAATTAAGGTATTTTTTGTCTATGCTAATTGAGTCGTATGGGTATCTTGTTAGTAGCTACCAAATGGAAGTTAGCATTGAGGAGTACTAGGCTAATCAAACTTGTTTGAACCCTAATCCAATTTGTTGGGTTGTACAAATTTTAATTGTCATTAGCATGATACCACCAATCTAGTGGTCATGTTTGTTAGTGGATAAGGTGATGTTTACAAAGTTGTACAAAGGGTTTTGGTTCTAGAGATGGTGGAATGAGACGAGTTGTGACGTTTGAGTCGTACGTTTTTGTTGTATAGTAAGACATACTAGGTTAATAAGTTAGTACTTAGTGTGTAATATCGGACTGGTATTATGTGATTGAGTAGTTCAATGTTGGATTGCAATAATGATCTAGAAAAATTGGAAGTCACGCCTAATCAAGAGACTAAATGCTACGTCTACTGGCGCAGTAAGGTTTGAGTCACTTGAAGTTGAGTAGAGAGGTTTGGATTAAGACGAATTTGATGTCTAGTCAAACACAACATCTCAAACGAAGTGAGTGAATTTGAATACTCTATTAGAAAGTTGGAAACATTTAGATGTTCAATGTACAAGTTGTGGTGATGTCATTAAGTATCTGTTGTTTTACCATTCTACTACTAGCTCTGCATCTCCTTCGAAATTCACACGTGAACACCAAAAAAACAAACAACAGACAACTGCATCTTAACTTAAGTATGACGTTCCTATCCCATGTAGAATCGCGTAACGCCCGCCGCCACATGCCACCTCCATGTTACTCTCACGTTCCATTATATGAGACCACAAGATGGGCCATGATGTTCTATCTGCTCTTGGAATTTGGTTTTGGTTTGGTAACATAGTTGGATCCATTGTGGAATATTGGGCCCGAAATAGATGGGCCATTCTTCCCCGCTAGTTTTTCATGGAGGCCCAATTAATTATTTATGCATAGGCCCAATTAATTATTTATGTATAGGCCCATGGAAATTTTAATTTCGATATTATTGGTAAAAAAAGACATGGGAAATTAATTATGAACCGACCAAACTTGGGTGGGTCCGCGGGATGGGTCCTTCGTAATTTCATGGGTGTTGTTCTTCGGGCAAGGGCGGTAACATATCCAGGTATTTTCGATCCATTTGTATTAGAGTTGTTGGCATTACGCGATGCTTGCACTTGGTGTCTGTGGGCTGGTGTTTTGCAGGTGGATATTGAAGGGGATGCCGAACTTGTCTCGACACGGCTGTTGGCGGGTCAAATCAGAGCAAATCCAGGTGGAGCTATTATAGAGGAGGTCCTTCAGATGCATCGTCGAGCCCCTCTTGGCGCTTTATGACGGTTCGCCGTTCAGGTAACAGGGCCGCCCATTACGTGGCTCGTATGGCCCTGATTAACCTCCCGGGAGTTGTGGAGGTAGACATGACTTCCCGGGTTGGACTTGATGTTCAATTCCTTGTTTGTGCTTGCTGTCTCCGTATTTCCGAAAGGAGCTGCCTATGTAAAAAAAAAAAAATTATGAACCGACCAAACCGGTTGGAAAACAAGGGCACGTGGATGACGTGGCGAAAGCGTCCGTGAGGAGAAGGGGCACATTCTCCCACCGACGGGGAAAAAGGTCTTGGGAAATGGATCTGAAATCTGAATCTCTGCCGACGGGTTTTTAATTAATTATAATTTATTTATTTTAAGGATTTGTCAGTAATTAAATTTTACCTTTTACTCACTGCTTTTAGTTATGTTTTGTCAGGGGTCAGTGAAAAACTAAATTAAAAGAAACAAGTATTTTACTATTTGCCCCTTTTTTAATGTTTTTCGATTAGTATTGTTTATCTTTTTTTTTAACCTCATTCTCTATCTATTTTATACAAAATTTGTAGTAATATTTATTAATATATAGTATGTCTTATCTCGGAGACGGGAAGGCCTAAAGACAGTAAAAATGGATTAGGTGACTTTAGATTCGGGAAGGATCATAAGACACTAAGCATCCCGACAAGGAAGACAACTCCAAATATCAGGAGGCCTATACCATAAATCCTAGGCATTTGACTCCTAATGCATAAAATCCTACGGGGTATACGTGGCCAGATCTGGATGGACACAACCTCATCCACGACAGCCATCCTCTCCGTATTTCCAACCAATGAGAGAGGGGCGCTTACGACATCGTTCAGATTATAAAAAAACAAGCACATGCCACTATAGAAAGATAAACACTTCTTACAGGGAACATTCACTCCGCTTGTGCTTTCCCTATCAAACATTTCACTAAATACCCTTTGGCATCGCCTGTATCTAACTACTACCTCATCCACTCTTCTTATACGACGTGACTCTGAGCCTTTCCTATGCAACAAGACAACTCCAATTTCATTGGATCAGACGACAAAACTGGAACAAATAACATAGTTATTATTAAGTTATTACTTATTTAACTTAATTATTTATGATTACATGTAATTATTATTATTTTGGTGTGTGAGTTGGTAAGCCTACTTGACATTGTTAATTACAAAAATAAATAATTATTAATTATATTTGTCATTGTTTGCTCTCCCACCACTTATGAAAGCTCCCTTTTCCCAAATTTCACCTAATTTCTCACCTCCAAACTATGATTCTTCAGTCAACTTAACAACAATTAATTTAATTTTTTACAAAAATATCCTCGAAAATAAGCATGTTTCTCCAAGACGATTGGCACTTACAAACATGTTTATTTATTATAAAATTAAAAATATATATGATTTTCCTATGCACCTAAACACATGCGTTAGGTGAATAATATGAATATATGATTGAATTGAGACTTTTCACTACCAAATCCCAATAATTATGGATTGAAATTCGGAATCTCATAAATATCTCAATCGGGCTTGTGTGTTGTTGCGCCTAAATAGATTAGGACGTACGATAAAGGTTTAATCTGGAAAGTCGAGGATAGCTAGTATGAGTGTTTGCCGTGTCATAGTTCGCCTTGAAGTCTGGAGTGTACCTCGTAAGGCGTACAACAGCCAATAGCAAGCGAAAGAATATAAGAGTGTGTGAGAGGAGGTGAGCATTTGAGTGAGAGACAGAGAAGTACTGTGGGGTGTACCTCTTAGGGCGTATATAATGATCTTTAATTAAACGTGTCGATGGGCGATTATGCGTAAGGTGTGTTGTCTGTGTATTAGGTAGTGTCACATCAATGATGTGTCAGGTCTCTTTATTGGATCTCGAGATATGGGTCGGGTTGCCACATGTTGTCAACTGGTTGGCACCAACCTCGTTTGTAGGATGATCTGAGCTGTTGGTTGACGTAGGGTAAATCTTAGGCTTCTGGCGATTGGACCTCTATTGGGCCTTAGTTGCCGGCTTGTGGTGCCTTGTACTTGCACGTCCTTCTAGGCCTAGTTGTTGGGTTTGAGCCCATCATTTGTTTTTATTTATCCACTCTGTTGAAATTTTATAGTATTAATAAATTCAATTTCACCATATATATAGAGAATTTTATGTTAGTTAACAAAACATCGTTATACGATAAATTATTCTTAATCGAATTAATATTTAGTTTAATTGAGATGTTCAAAATTCACACAAACACATAATTTTGTTTCTCATAATAAAATTAATTATTTTTCATGGAATCTTATATAAAAATACCCATTTAAATAAATAGTTTTGTTTTGCCATGGAATCTTGTTTTGCTTCCTTTTAATCGTTGTCGTGAAAGGTACATCATCTATTGTACATTTGTACAGGTTACCGTCTTTGACTGAAGTTGGTAGGTGGGTTTGAGTTGGGATTTTTTCGAGTTATAAACCGATCGATTCTGATTATGATTCCGAACATAGATAATCAGAGTCGTTAAATCTTAACCTTATAATTATTGATAGAGTATGGGTTTGCACAACTTTCATAATTCTTGTCCAACGAAGTGGGGTTATCGGGATTCGAAACCAAGATCCCTCGGTCATCAAATGATATGATAACATGTCATGAGTCGCTGCATCTCAATAACTCGAGTTGTTGGAAGAGTGATTCAACGTAGATCATATACTATTCATTAACATTTTCATGCTCTAGAATCTAAATTGGTTCGAAATTGAGGCGAATGCGCTGAAGGATGCAATTCGATGGGTTCTTACACTAGGTTTCGATAGGGTGCTGTTCGAAATTGATTGTTAGGAGGTTCATGTCGCAGTCATGAGAATGCAACGAAATTTGGCAAGTTAATACAGGATTGCAAAGAGCTAATGAAGAATAGACTTGAGTTTAAGGTTGTTTTGGTTAAGAGAGATAGTAATAAAGTCGCTCACGTTGTGACTAGGATATCTATTTACTCGACCACCTCGAGCTTCTGCGAGAGTGCTCTTAACTGGTTGTTGATTGATTTGAATGATATTCGTTACCACGATGATCATTAATAAAATATTATTGTTCCATGTAAAAAAAATCTTAATTGTTCATCAAATATTCGACTTTTTCACTAAAAAATAATAAAGAAAATAACTATTACCTAAATAAATACCATTCAAAAGTATTGATTTTCAATATAATCGCCCCAGCCATAGGCGATATCGCCCGGGCTACAGGCGATCTCGCCCGAGGACTAGACACCGGGCAAACTCGCCCCAACCCATATAAATACCCCATTTTCAACCCCACCATTCCCCCACACCACTCTTGAACCCCTAAGGCAAAGGTAAGTCCCTTTCTCCCTTATTTTTTTAAATTACATTATTTAGTAGGTTTTAGGTTAGAGAATTAGTTTAGGTTTTAGGTTAGAGAATTAGTTTAGGGTTTTAGGTTAGAGAATTCGTTTAGGGTTTTAGGTTAGAGAATTAGTTTAGGGTTATTATGGTAGATAATTTTTTTCAAAGTGATGTATTAACACTGTCATATTGACGTTGTAGGATTTTTTTAAACGAGAGGACCTTTGTTCGCACAGTTACACAAGGTACGTAATACATACATTATTTAATGTTCTTACGTCATTGTGAACCATGTCATCGCTCGCTTGGTCATCTTGAGACGGACATTTTCCCCCCTTCGTAGGATAAGCCGGTCCAATCCTGGACGATACGCCCCCCCAGAAAACTTGGATCCGGAATTCTCGTGACAAAGTGTGGTCGGCCATTTTAGAATTTTAATTCTTTCGGTTTGGTGACTCTCCCCCGAAACTAACAAGGATTTAAAGGCTGGTTAGTGCTCCAAGAATTAGGCGATATCGCCCATGCTTTAGGCGATATCGCCCAAGCCCTAGGCGATATCAGCTTATGCCTTGGCTATTTCGGACCCGTGACTCTGACACTGGTCAGGAATCTAATCATGGACCCGTTTCAGAGTCACGGGTGGAAATATCTGGGGATGGGCGATATCGCCTGGGGCCTGGGCGATATCGCCTAGGCCTGGGGCGATTATATTTAGAAAAATCAATACTTTTGAATGGTATTTATTTAGGTTAATAGTTAAATTTTTTTATTTATTTTAGTGAAAAGCCCTCAATATTCAACTCACGAAATTAAAAAATCAACGAACACACAACCTCGATAATTTGGAATCTAATTAACATGTAATATAATAAACTCGTGATTCGATTAACTCACAATTTGTTCGACTCGTATTAACCAGACATTGTATAACAAATAGGCTCATTGAGAGGATATTTTTTGAAGTTTTTTGCATATATAATAGGAAAATGTATTTTCTAGTAAGTAGATGATGATTTTGAAATTTTACCATATTAATTGACATTGGTAGTCATTGCTTTTAGTTGTAATTTCCTATATTTGGTGAAACAAACAAGTTTTCAGCGATTTGGCACTAAATACAAGTAACAAGCTATCCACGTGGAATTGAAAATACATTTTTGGTCAATTTTATAGCTTTGATTTTTAGAGATTTCTTGAACATTATGCTTATTAAAATCACTTTTTGTATATATATTATATATATATATATATGGGTAACACTTCGGTACCCTGAGGTATCGGTACCCTATCACACTAAAATACTGCCATATTGGTGTTTTAACTTTGGAGTTTGAGGGAATTTGGTATAGTATTGAGGGGTTAGGATACAGTGTTAGGAGTTTCGAGTTTATTTGTAGTACCTTGAAACGTAGGTCAGGTCACCACGTGTCGACAATCGATTGACGACCGACTCCTAACAAGATCCGGGTCCTTTGTTCTTACAACAGTCAATTCGATTCCCAAATCGAGTTAAATCAACCAAACCGGTCGAGTTTCATCGGTCGGAATCGGACCAACAAGTGGTGTGTGAAGGTTGAATTGGGAATGAGGTGTAAATGTGGTGCTTGTGGGCCCCACGCTCTTCCCCCTCCATTTCTCACCAACCTCAGCCCACCAACTCCCTCGGCCACCATTTCCTCCTTTTTACTTTCTCCTACCCCTTTTTTCTTATTTTCAAATTTCAATTAATTTCGTTTTATTTTGACTAATTGTTCTTTAATTTTGTTCGTTTATTATGTAATTTTCTACCATCAACCACCAAGCGCATTCAGAAGCGCGTCACCACGCGCCCAACTACCTCTTGGCTTCTTTTAAGTAGGGAAAATAGCACTTTCGCCCCCTGTGCTTTTACCAACTTAACTGATAGCCCCCTATACTATAAATCACTCTTTTTACTCCCTCCTAGTTCGACCACTTTTCCGTTTGGGTTATTTTATAATTTGTTTGTGCTAATGGATCAAATACTTGCTACGTCCCGAAACTATAGGTCGGGTTACAAACTCATTCTAAAATTTTAATTCGTTATAGAGTGGTCTTATTACTATGAAACGGGTTACAGAATAATCCTAATGACGCCATCGATGTACTTTTTCAGTCATATTGCCACTTCATCGTACATATAATATAAAATTTAATCAAATTGAAATATTTTTTAAATCAATCTAACTTATTAGATTTAATTTTGCAAAAATTTATAAGTTAGATGAGTTTAGATTTAGATCTGAATCAAATTTAAATTATATTTTGATGACATGTCAACTGTAATGTGATAAAATGGCTGAAAAAAAAATACATGGATGACGTCATTAAGATTAAACTGTGACATGTTTCATAGTAATATGACCACTATGCAACAAATCAAAATTTTATAATTAGTTTGTAACTCATCCTATAGTTCTAGGACGTTTCAGGTATTTGACTCATTATATATAATATATTTTGGTAATGACTAATTATATCATTTTAATTTTATTTCTATTTATAATTAAATAATACAATAAGGAATAATTGATTTTTGACATTATAATAACTATCTTCCAAATTAAAATTACCAACAAATATCAATATATATAGTGCTAGTTGGGAAATCAAGTGGTTAAGATATTTTTGGGTTTTATTCTCACTGCCACGTAGGTAACAACAACAACTCAACATGAATTTCGTTAATTCAAAAAATTCATATTCATTATTTTAATTATTAAAATGTAAATTTTTAGAACAATTGCATTTTTTAGATATATGGAAGTTTAATTTGAAAATTTTAACTAGTTCAATCGATCGAATCAAACATTATAGTAACACTTTATAAACACAATGCATGATCACATAGACTCGACTCACTTAGATTGAAATGTCATGAGCTGTTATTTCATTTATTTGTGATGATGTTTTGTCATATCTGATATACAAATCTCCAACACTTTATGAATTTGTCGAGTTTATACCTGATCATGAAACGATCTAGTAAGCTGGGCAACTAGTTCCAGACAATATTTTGTATTGAATAGTCAAATTAACCCACACTAATGAACCAAGTAGATCTAGATCTTTATCGAATATCCAAATAATTTAACCAAGTTGTCAAGTTAATCAGGTCAATAATCAAGGTTTCACCGACAGCTGTATGTTATAAACTAGGTACGTGTGTTAAATTATATATAAATTAGTCATTGAAGGACGAAAATGGTAATTTTTGAATAATTATTAGCAAAATTATATATGTACCATAGTCAATAGTATATAATAAGAATATGATATGCATTTCCATAACTAGTTAAAAGTCATTTCAGGAATTAAAATTTGGCTCAACCTCTAATTAATATCGATCCTACAATTCAACTAACTGGATCACGGCTATAAAAATATAATACACTCCGATATAATCACATCAAAAAGGTCAGTTGGACTCATGGTTTATAAAACATATAGTTCGATCGATTAGACCACAAATCACTCATCATAACAATACATAACAACTCAATATAATCACAATTTATCTATACTTTATAATCATTTACACAACAATATAATCACAGCTGGACTAAGGGAGAATCGAGCTCTATTTAAGAAAATTTCCACCTCACCTCATCTCGCCACCGTACTACAAATTGTTAGGCTCGCCGATCTGATCGTTCGACACAACTCTATGAACCATGAGTTCGATCGATTGGAACCATACAGTTCGATCGATTGGAACCATACAATTTGACCGATTGGACCACAACTCTACGAACCATACAGTTGGATCGATTGGACCACAAATAACTCACCATAGCAATATATAACAACTCCAATATAATCACAATTTAACTATGATTTATAATTGTTTACACAACTGTACTACATATTATTAGACTCGCCGACCCAATCGTTCAATACAACTCTATGAACCACGAGCCCGATTAACCTTTCGATTCGAACCCAACCCGTTTCGATCCGAACCTAGCCCCATCGGCTCATCCCAATTCCCCAAAACAAACACCGCAACAGCCTCCTACAACAAATCCCCACGCGCCACACTCCAGCGCGTGAGCTAAAAAATCCACCAAATCTCACCAATTCTCAGATCTGGCCTCAGCTGCCTACTACTACCAATCCCTTCTCATTTTTCCGCCATTACTACTCTTCACTCCTTACCTCTATAAATAACCAGCTTCCTCCTTTCGCCATTTTCGTGCTCTCCCATTCCTTCTCTCTTGTATAACAAAGACAGAAGGAAAGCCTCTCACTACTCTCAACCTCTCTTCTACTACCTCTCCGTAAGGTACGCTTCTTCGTTTCTTTCCATTTCTCGCCGTTGCTCTGTTTGATTCTTTCTTCGCTGAAGCTTTGGTTGATTCTGTTTGATTCCGAGTCGAGATCTCTGTTTCACGATAAGATCTTATCTGTTTTGTTTTGGTTTCGGTAGAGATCTGGTGAGTGTGGACGCGGATTTTGATTCGTCACGTCTGGTTTTTTACACTTTGAGCTGCAGATCTGGTGTATGTTTGTCTGTTGATTGCTGGATCTGAGTTATGAGACTGAATTTCGCTGAAATATGGAAGTTTAAATCTGTTTGCATGAATACTGGATTTGAATCTATTAGTATGATTGATTTCGGAGGAGAAATGGCGTTTATATGTAGCGGGATTATGGATCTGTGCACTGTGCAGTCTAATTGAGTTCCATTGAAGTGATATTTAGTCTGGTTCTCTTTACGTTATATCTTCTGCATGAATAATGGCGATAGTTTCGTGTAAATTCTGCTGGATTTTGTAGAGCTGTTATTAATATACAGAGTGATGCTGGATCTGTGCTCCTGCTATAGTTTGATTGCGTTCAGTTGAAGTGATGCTGATCTGTTGTAGTGTTGTTCAATTAGATCTCGCAACGGTCATTTTATTAGTTTTGGCGCTCTGCTTCTGAATGTGATTAAACAATTAACATTTGGATCTCGCGCAAGTTTTCGTTTGTCGGTTAACTGTAAAGGCAATTCAATTTTGGCATCAATCTGTCGTCGATTCGTTTGATTATAGATCTAGTTTTGTGATCCACGTTCAGATAAACTGTAAACCTGAATTGTGGTGTACTGATATGTGATCTAATTACGATTTCAACAGATCAAATGGCGTCTCACATTGTTGGATACCCGCGTATGGGCCCCAAGAGGGAGCTCAAGTTCGCTTTGGAATCCTTCTGGGATGGCAAGAGCAGTGCTGAGGATTTGAAGAAGGTGTCGGCTGACCTCAGGGCATCCATCTGGAAGCAGATGTCTGATGCTGGAATCAAGTACATTCCCAGCAACACTTTCTCTTACTATGACCAGGTGCTTGACACCACCGCCATGCTCGGAGCTGTCCCACCAAGGTACGGGTGGACCGGTGGTGAGATCGAGTTCGATGTGTTCTTCTCCATGGCTAGGGGTAACGCTACCGTGCCCGCTATGGAAATGACCAAGTGGTTCGACACCAACTAGTAAGTGTCAGAAAGCTCCATCATCAGATTTGATCGTTTTGGTTTGTATGGTGTTGATGTATGATACTAATTGGTGATGTATTCTGTTTTCAGCCATTACATTGTCCCTGAGTTGGGCCCAGAGGTTGCTTTCTCATACGCTTCCCACAAGGCTGTGAATGAGTACAAGGAGGCCAAGGCGGTATGTAACTTCTGTTCTGATGCTAGTTGCTCTGTTTAATTATATTGTAGATCCAATTCATAATAGATATCCTATAGTGCTGATAGAAAAAGTTAAATTGGGTCTAACTTCTTACAGTGATATGGTGATCATGTAAAGTTATCATTGCTGATCATTTTATGTTGAACATATTTAGCCTATTCACGTTGCAATTGTTGAAATTGTTAGTTAAATTGCGTACTTTAATTCATACTGTTGACAATTGTTCTGATCTTTGATTCTGTTATGGATTTCAGCTCGGAGTTGACACCGTACCAGTACTTGTTGGTCCAGTGTCCTACTTGTTGCTATCCAAGCCTGCCAAGGGTGTTGAGAAGAGCTTCAACCTCCTGTCCCTGTTGGACAAGATCCTCCCAGTTTACAAGTAATCAACTCTTATTCCCTTGTTTTGTTTTTTGCTCCTGGATATTTGTTTAGTTCAACATTGCTAACATCATTATTTACTTTCAGGGAAGTGATCTCAGAGCTCAAGGCTGCTGGTGCATCATGGATTCAGCTGGATGAGCCTACCCTTGTGATGGATCTTGATTCTCACAAGTTGAAGGCATTCACTGATGCCTACTCTCAGTTGGAGTCAACTCTCTCCGGCTTGAACGTCCTCATCGAGACCTACTTCGCTGATATCCCTGCCGAGGCATTCAAGACCCTTACCTCTTTGAAGGGTGTCACCGCTTACGGTCTTGACTTGGTCCGTGGAACCAAGACCATTGATTTGGTCAAGTCTGAGTTCCCCAAGGGCAAGTATCTGTTTGCTGGACTTGTTGACGGAAGGAACATCTGGGCTAACGACCTTGCTGCTTCTCTTAGCACCTTGGAAACTCTTCAGAGCATCGTTGGCAAAGGTATATATACAAGCTTCGAACACTGTGTTTAACTTACTGCCATACTAACTAATCTATGTTCCTTTTCGCGTGGAACAGACAAGGTTGTCGTGTCCACTTCATGCTCGCTCATGCACACCGCTGTTGACCTCGTCAATGAGACCAAGTTGGACGACGAAATCAAGTCGTGGCTCGCATTTGCTGCCCAGAAGGTTGTTGAAGTGAACGCATTGGCCAAGGCATTCGCTGGTCAGAAGGATGAGGTATGTTCTTTTACTTCCATGGTATCTCACTCTTTACACCATTGCTTTAATACTGTGTTCAAATCTAATCTAATGATCTTTTCTTCGATTCCAGAAATTCTTCTCTGCCAACGCTGCTGCCCTTGCCTCAAGGAAATCATCCCCCAGAGTGAACAACGAGGCCGTCCAGAAGGCTGCTGCTGGTTTGAAGGGATCTGACCACCGCCGTGCTACCAACGTTAGCTCTAGGTTGGATGCTCAGCAGAAGAAGCTTAACCTCCCAATCCTGCCCACCACCACCATTGGATCATTCCCCCAGACCGTCGAGCTCAGGAGGGTTCGCCGTGAGTACAAGGCCAAGAAGTGAGTCTGCAACCAATTCTCATTTCAATCTTTGTGAAATCAGTGAGCTCTTTTATCTTGTACTCAACTCTTTGTATCTACTGTCTATAGGATCTCAGCTGAGGACTACGACAAGGCCATCAAGGAAGAGATCAACAAGGTCGTCAAGCTTCAGGAAGAGCTCGACATCGATGTCTTGGTCCACGGAGAGCCAGAGGTAACCATTTCTCTCATTCTCATTCAATCTCTCTGTACATTCTCCTGACCTCAATCCTAACTGTGCAATCCGACATTTTTGCAGAGGAACGACATGGTTGAGTACTTCGGTGAGCAATTGTCCGGTTTCGCCTTCTCCGCCAACGGATGGGTGCAATCCTACGGTTCTCGCTGCGTGAAGCCCCCGATCATCTACGGTGACGTCAGCCGCCCCAACCCAATGACCGTCTACTGGTCATCCGCTGCTCAGAGCATGACTTCCCGCCCCATGAAGGGTATGCTTACCGGCCCCGTCACCATCCTCAACTGGTCTTTCGTCCGTAATGACCAGCCCAGGTAAATCCAGAATCAGTTATCAGTCATCACTAATTGTGAAAGATCGAAATCCGAAATGATCGAATCTGTTCTGACATTCCCTAACATTGGTTACAGATTCGAGACCTGCTACCAGATCGCCTTGGCCATCAAGAACGAAGTCGAGGACCTCGAGAAGGCAGGCATCAACGTCATCCAGATTGACGAAGCTGCATTGAGAGAGGGTCTTCCTTTGAGGAAGTCCGAGCAAGCTTTCTACTTGGAATGGGCTGTCCACTCCTTCAGGATCACCAATGTCGGCGTCCAGGACACCACCCAGGTACTTCATTTCCCCTGTTTCCTTCTCTCTTGATACCGTCTGAAATCGATAGTTGTGCTAATACTCGCAACGTGCAGATCCACACCCACATGTGCTACTCGAACTTCAACGACATCATCCACTCGATCATCGACATGGACGCAGACGTGATCACCATCGAGAACTCTCGCTCCGACGAGAAGCTCCTCTCCGTGTTCCGCGAGGGAGTCAAATACGGAGCTGGAATCGGGCCAGGAGTGTACGACATCCACTCCCCAAGAATACCATCCACAGAGGAGATTGCCGACAGAGTGAACAAGATGCTTGCTGTCCTCGAGAAGAACGTCCTGTGGGTGAACCCTGACTGCGGTCTCAAGACCCGTAAGTACGCAGAGGTGAAGCCGGCTCTCCAGGCCATGGTTGAAGCCGCCAAGCTCCTCCGCAAGCATCTCGGAAGCGCCTAAGGTGGGAATCTGAGGATGAATGGAACGAACTGTTGTTGATGGGGGAAGAAAGGGAACGAAGAAGGAAGAAATGGAATTTTATATTTTTTTTTACTGAGAGAAAAGACACAGGTGGAAATCAATAACTGTGGTTTGGTGGTTTTTAAGATGTTAGTAGGGAATCATGTCCTTTTATAGAAGGGGCAATGAGTTTATCGGTTTCGGTTACGATTTCGGTTTTCTGGTTCGGATTTTGTTGTACCCTTATCCAAAGTTTTCTGATTTTAATGGAATGTTTGATTGCTTTTTCTACTAGTGTTTGTCATCGAGATTGAAATATGGATGTTAGGCTTGACAATGGGTACATGGGTCTAGATATCACATATATTTACTAATCTTCGTGTACAAACCATTCCCACTCCAACATGGGTATCGGGTAAACTTGTTACCCACTAGATGGATCCCGAATCTCTCTGCATCTGGATTACAAAGAGATTTTCGAGATGGAGCCTACAATTTTTAGAGCATTATGGTTTCGAGAGGGAACGACAGATTGCTCGATCGATGAGTTGAAGTGAAATATTGAATGAAATTGGGTCTGATTTGTTAAACATAGATGATATATTATGGCTAATACAACGTGGTTTCATATTGGGTACCCATCGGGTTGGGTATGAGACAGATACCTTGAAAACCGTCCCCATCCGTTACCCGCTCTAACTGGGTACCAGATTTGATCACTATTAGCGGGTAATTCCCACCCAATTTGACCAGATTTCGGGTGGGCACCCGATTTCGAGATACTCATTGGCAAGCCTAATGGATGTTCTCATCTTTTCCTATCTCCAAATTTTCATTGAGGTTTCATTAGGTATATCCGTATATGATTTATTGTACGCGATATTTGATACGACTTATGAAGTATAAACGTGTTGGCTTATGAGTTAGACTCAATGAGCTGATGATCGAGCCAGCTTAGTGGGTTGATTCGATTACTATTGAGATTTTTAGCAATTTTTATGTGCCGTTCACAAAGAGTTTGAATTGTTAGCAATTGAGTTTTGAGAGTCTCGCCTCAAGGTGCATTTGCATGTGTACTTGGGGTTTTACTTGCTTTTCTACTAACTATTCGTAGTGCTTGTAGTGTTAATCGGGTATTTGTTTGTCTCTGGATTTGGATACGTGACGAAATTGATGTTCTCAAGTCTCGAGTAATTGAATGTAACTCTACCTGAAATGTGAACCCAAAGGTTATATACGATGTGGTTTTGAAAATTAACAAAGGCAATGAATGCAATGTCGGTTAAGTAGGGCTTTGGATGATGCGTGTGGGGAACTTGAAATTGAGATCTTTTTGGGAATGAGAGTGACTCGTCTGTGACTTTTAAGTGAGAGTGAGCTCGTCGAGTTTTGAAAAAAAGTAATACGAGGGAGAAAATAAATTGGACTAATTTAGAGGATTTTTATAACATAATAATAGAATTGAAATGCAATTTCATCAATTTTCACCGTAATTAATCACGTTTTGCGTGGAATCTATAAATATATATATGCAGAAATGAGATATAGAAGCTGTCACATCAGCATTTTTTCAACTTTTAAGCCTTCTCCTTGATTCTCTCTCCTCCTATTCCAGATCAGAAGGTTGCGTGTTCGATTCACGTCCGGGTTCAACTTCAGCATTTTTCAAGTTTTAAGCCTTCTCCTTGATTCTCTCTCCTACTACTCCAGATCAGAAGGTTGCGTGTTCGATTCACGTCGGGTTCAATTCCCATAACCACTATTTGTTTTTTTTTTATGGCGGATATGTAATTCGGATGTTACTCAAGTGTTATTTTTAGTAGCACTAATTCATGTGTTATTTGAGATGTTACTCCGGTGTTATTCATATTCACGGATAACACAAAAAATACATGAATAATACCACAATAATAGTCGAATAACACCCAAATAATCTTCAAATAACACCCCAAATAACACATGCATATTGACCACTAAAGATATTACCCGAGTAATACCTAAATAATAATGTGCGCCTGGACGGCCAAAAAAAGTGTCCGCACCGAAGATTGTTTTTTAGTTTTGATTATATACGTTTTTAAATTTATTGAGTCCAAAAAATTAAGTTCACACATTTATGTTAAATTCTATAATTTTTAAAATAACTGAGTACGGTAATACCAATACAAAATAATAAATTTATTTATCATTTTATGTTCAAATCGGCCAACGGGCCGCCACTATTCTAGTAACGGGTATATATGAATTAAACCAATTTTAAAGCAACATAAAAGGGCAAAATTGACTTTTCCAGCTGTGAAGAAGAAACCGCTAGCTCAGCCAATAAATATCCTCATTCTTCTGCTCCTCAGTTCTTCCCCATTTTTTAAATTTTGTTCATATTCGCGCTCTGCACCCGCCGTCCAGGAGTCAGATCAGAGGACAGAGGACAGCGATAACGATCATCCTTCCCGTCTTCATCTTCCGCCGGTAATCTCTCCTTTTTTTCACCGAGTTCTTGTTCTTCTTTCTCTGTGCTTTTGTTCTGTTCTGTTCTCTTCTCGTGTATGAGCTCGCCTTTTCTGCTGTTTGGCTGTGATTCTGGTCGCTGTTTTAGATAAGATATTCATCGATGATGCACCCGCCGTCCCGGAGTCATATCAGAGGACAGAGATCAACGATAACGATCATCCTTCCCGTCTCCATCTTCCGCCGGTAATCTCTCCTTTTTTCACCGCGTTCTCATTCTTCTTTCTCCGTGCTTTTGTTCTGTTCTGTTCTCTTCTCGTGTATGACTCGCCTTTTTCTGCTGTTTGGCTGTGATTCTGGTCGCTGTTTTAGATTCATCATCGATGAAGTTTATCTTCGTATAGAGGTTTTGATTTACGCTTTGTAGGCCGTAGTTGATTGTTATTGATTCGTTTTATCCGAAATGATCAATAAGAAGTGATGTTATGGTGTTTCAATTCACTGAGCAACAAACTGGAACTTGTGACGATCTGTTTATCCATGGATTCCTGTTCTTCCGGTTTTCAATCTTGTTGAGACTGTTGGACTTGCGTCCTTCTAACGCTTTCCGTTACGAAAAATTGCTTTTGATCGTTATATTGATTGCTCTGATCGGTAATCTCTCCCTTTTCCACCGTGTGCTCGTTCTCGTTCAGATCGGCAGTTCTTTTTGACGTACTTCTCTTAGAGAAAACTACTTGCGTTGATCTCTGCTAGGAATCAGTTTTCTATATCATCGATTGGTTCCTCATTCATGCTATAAACACGCAAACACGTATTTACTTTGCATAGCTGCAAGTTTTCTACGTGTGTAGATCTGATGAACTCTCTTCAAAAACCGCTCATTCATCAGATTGCTAATAAGACCGAAGCAAAACTGCTTCACCAGTCACCTCAGCTCAGCTCTTCCCGATCACACTCTCAACGTCCATTTCCACGCCTTCCGAGGAAGATGACGGACGAGCCGATCTTCGCCGGCGAGGCCAAGGAAGGTTCAGCGATGGTATGATTTTTTGTCTGTTTGGATAGTATCAGTCTCATTAGAGCTTAATTTGAATTGACGCTTGGCCGATGGTAGAATTTTTTGGTTTGTTTGGATAGTTTCCATCTCATTAGAGCTTAATTTGAACCTGTTTCATTTGTTTACTTGTTTGAATCTCTGCTAGCTGGAAAACATTAAGGCTACAGTCCTGTAAGCTGTACGGTGCTGATTGGACAAGCTGGTGGAAGGTCAATTCAAGGGCATTCTCCAATGGTGAGTGATCCATAATCCATTACGTTTATAAATTATAAGTAATTGCCTTGGATGAGCTGAGTGTTTCTACTTGTTTGGATCTCTGCTAGCTGAAAAACATTAAGCTAGGTTAATTTCTTGCTCACTTTGCTGTATAGCTGCTCTGAAGTTTTCAGTAGTGTATAATCTTGACATCAGCATGATTTTAAGTGTTCTTCTTTCCTAAAAAGTGTTCATGAGCTTCTTCTCCTTTCCTAAAGAGGATTGGTAAGCAGTAGTACTTGTTTGTGTATAGATAGAGCTGATCTGGATTCACCTTGGATGTTCGGATACGATCTCGTTATTAGATCATCATTATATTGGCAAATCAAGCAAACAGAATCGAAATAAGATGAATATTCTTTCAACCTTTATAGGGTCGAGTGAACGAGTAGTTCAAGAGAAAAAACTTAAGAGAAGTGAATTATATGAGTCTGCTTGATCACATGGTTGTGAGAAAATTCATTGAAAAAGCGGCAAAATTAATCAAAGCCATTGTTGGAGTCGAGTCGTATAGCCTCTCATCTGTTATGGCTTGGCCCTTTTATGGCGGATTTTGGTGTACTGACCTCGGACATGGCTACAGGTCTTGGAAGCGAGTAGGTTTACCATTCACAAGTGGCCATTGATGCAACACACCATAGTTTGGATATATAGCTGCAGGTGATATGTGCTTAATCTGATGATTCATTCTGACTAAGGCTTTTCCTGAATGTGCTTTGTTTTCATTGTTCATGTCTACTAATGATTTAATTCCGGCTTGCAGTAGGCAAATGATGCTCTGGGGTAAGGCAGAAAGTTCTGCAGCAAAGGTAGCTAGCCATGAAAGCAGCAGCAGCGGCTAACAGGTGAGTCCTTCCTCCATGGCTAAGCTATAGATTAAGTCAGCCTTTTGTTGTGTTAATTGAGCTACTAGCTGATACCGACATTGATTTGCGGTTAACCACTAACCGCTAGCTCGGTTAGTGATGCGGTTTACAATTAACCACTAATCGCTAGCTCGATTAGTAGCACGGTTTGTAGTAACAATTTTTATAGAAAATACGATTCGTGGTTAACCACAAATTGATCAATTTAGGAAAAAATAATCACAAAACTTCACTTGCTCAACTCAACTACTCATCAAAGTGAGTCACTCCCCCCAACCAAAAATATATAATTCCAGACTCATTTTTTTCATTCAACTCTAAGCCCTAACTTGCTCCCTCCGTCTCACGGAGATAGTGGTAGATCCGTAAATAGAAGTGGGAGACCTGGTCCGACTCGGCCCGCTCGAGTTTTGCCTGACCTAGACCAGTCAAACCGAGCTTTGGATAGCCTGAAATCCCGGTCAAAATAATATCAGATGGGGCCCGGATTGTATAAATAAGCTATAACCGGGTTTCGGGTTTTGGGTTTCGAACAGCTTCAATGCATTATCAACCTCCCCTGCTTTACAATACGCACTAATCAATAGAATCTAATTTGTAAGTAACAGCAGCAGGAGTTACCCCCAGAACCCTCTAATCAATGCATTATCAACCTCCACTTTCTTCTACTTAACTTCCCAATCCCTAAAGAAAAGAAACACTCAACCTTCACCCAGCGGCGGAGCCAAAAATTTGGCCAGGGTGCTTTTTATTCGTAAAATAATTTTTTATTACCACATAGTAGAAAAGTTCATCTTAAACGGTATTAATAGAAAAATCAATATATATCACCAAATTGTCATTCAATTACTCATCATTCATTCAATTTGAAATATCGTTCTTGAAAAATCAAAGAACAACCAATTAATTTACTTATTAATTTCTGAATCCTAAAAGCTCGCTAGCAAAATAGAAAATCTAATGATTCAACTGAAGTATTATAATGGATAAATTAACATGAATAGACGTTCTCACTTTGTTTTGATTAGGGAAGAAGATATATTGAGTTCTCACCAATAATACTGGCGAGCGCAATAATAACTCTCTTAGTCTTCTATTGTAAATGACTAGTCATCATTCTCCAAACTAGTCTGCCAATAGCTTAGCAACTCCTTCACTATTAGAGCTGTAAGTGAACCCGAGTACGGGTTTAGATTTGGAATTGGATTTCAAACTTTAATTGCCATGTAGAGTATTCGAATTCTATTTCAAACTCATCATAATTGCTCATCTTACCCACACCAAATGAAATCAGGTTCAGAGTTTCTAATAATCATAAATTTATTTCATTTATAAAAAAAAAAAGTAATCATAAATTATTTCTCTTGCCTATTTCCTCAACTTCGACCCCTAAATCCCTCATTCTTTGCAAAGTCGCCCAACCCCTTACTCCTAATTTTCTCTTTGCTAATTTGTGATAACAATGCATAAAACAACCAACGCAATTGTTTGGGAGAAAAGAGAACCTGAACATACTTGAGTTACCCTTATCATTGATGAAGACATAAAATCCAGATAAATTACCCACTTACTCACTAATTAAATAAAATTTTAATTCAAAATTTCAAATAATCACAATTTATTTCTCCCTAAATCCTTCCCCATGCACCTAATTTCACATATTAGGTACTTGAATACCCAAATCTAATCGGTTATCTAGCCGAATCCACTCTCATCCTATACAGGGGTCCAATTAAAAGGGCCGTTTGGTTGATGGAATTATGTCCGAAAATTGGGCTCAACCCACTGGGAATTGGCCTTAATATATGCACTACAATTCTCAATGGGTCGGGAATTGAAATCCAATTCTGAAACTCAATTCCATCAACCAAACCACTCCTAAGATTATTATTTGTAATGACACCTCACAAATTCTTGAGAATCAATACCATTATCATATAGAAAGCAATCAAGATCAACCCCAATTAGTGTATCCAAAACAAGCATTTATGTTAAGTAATCTATGAATCCTAGCTTGCTACAACCGAAAAAACCCCAATGAGGAACAAAAGATGCTAAGTAATCAATGAAATTGTGTTCTGTGTTACATTGTCGAGTCCCGACTTCCTCAGTTCTTGAAGTACTCACTTAACTGCAACACAAAACACAAAGCAAGGAGAGTGAAAAAACACATGCAAAAAGTAAACCTGAGACAAACTAATAAAATCATGTACAAAAAATTAATATTAATTATCGCCGTACAAAAATTAAATATTAAATATGTACCATATTTATTAGTTCACAACAAAACACAATAATATAACAGACATATTAACAGCATCTCCAATAATAACTAAAAGAAGAAATTATAAAAGATAGAAATGATTTGATTGGTTTAGAAATAATTTACTTAGTTTATTTTATAAACACAAAGCTTTATAAAATAAACCAGTCAAATCATTCATTTCTCCTATAATTTTATTTATTTATTTATTTAATGTTATTAATTTTTTAGTTCCAACCAATCAAATTAAAGCTTTTTGATAAAAAGTTTTAAAAACATGATCATTGGAGATGTTATAATACTATTATTAAATATTTACTATTGTTCGAAATTTATATTTATGTGTCAAGACCAACATTTGAAAACTAAGTCAGGGATAAATTTTAGGACCTAGATTAAACTTATATAAACTTAATCTAAGATTAAGTTAGGTTAATTTTTTGAAACTAGGTGAAAACTGAATTAAAAAATTGTCTTAGACCAATTTGAGAACTAGGTAAGGACCAAAATTTCATGTATTAGGAAATTGTGACATGACTAAATTTTAAGAAATGAATTAGGCATTTTAAAAAATTGGCTTGAGACCAAATTATTAAAATTGAGGCGAGGAATTTCAAGAACTAAGACTATGTTTACTAACAATTATCTTAAATTTTGTAATTTTGGGGATTTTAAAATTTACATAATTGAAATTCTATTTACTTGTTGTTTTGTTAAATTTGAAATTATTAATTTTAAAATAATAATTATGTTCATTATGTTGAGTTGACAACTAATTATACAATCTGAATTTTAAAATTTTGATAAGTAAATTTTTTTCTATTTTTTAATATGGCCGAAATTATGTAATAATTAATAATTTGAATTATTAAGTTAGAACTAAACATCATTTTAGGTATATTTTATTAATTAATTTGTTTATGTAATTTTGATAATTATAATTGACAGTGAACGGAAATCACCAAAATTTGTGAATAAAATGAGGCTAGAACAAGGCTACTTTTAGAAACCGGAAGCCCTGGATTTGAAAAACTAGTTCAAGTTCAAAATTTGGAAATTGGTTCGAGAACAAAGTTTAAAAACTGGTCATATTGAGTTTATAAAACTAGGTGAAGACTGTATTCAATAAACTAGATTGAGTTTCAATGAACAAATTTTATAATCTATGTATTTTGATAACTTGATTGATTCAAATTTTGAAAACTAGTTCTAAATTTTCAAAATGGAGGCAGGATAGAGTTTGAAGAGCTAAGGGGCCGTTTGGTTGATGGAATTGGGTCGGGAATTGAGACCCAATTCCCAGTACATTGGGAATTGACTCAAATAATTGCACTACAATTCTCATTGGGCCGGGAATTGAAATCCAATTCCCAGACCCAATTCCATCAACAAAACCACCCAACTAGGTTGAAACAAAATTTTAAGTACTAGGTAGAGATTGAATTCTAGAAAATTTAAAGGGATTGGATTCCAGGAATTGCGTCTAAACCAAATACCAGATTTCATGAACGAAAGGTGAACAAATTTCAAGCATTAAGCTAATTTCAAATTTAGGGAACTAGCTTGATTGCAGATATTAGAAATTGCAACGAGAATTGAGTTTACAAATTTGGAATAAAGATTGAATTCTAGGAACTAGAATGATATTGAGATTTCAGAAACTAAGTTAAGACCGAATTTCAGAAACTAAATCTAGACCAAAGATTAATTTTTGGGACAGATGAATTTCATAAACTAGGTCCAAAATTTTGAAGTTCAAGCTTATGAGGAAGCAATTTATGAAATCAATCTTGGAAGATAGAATTAGCAATTCCTGCAAAATTGGTAATTCGAAAGGAATTGGACCTCAAGGTAGAATCTAGAAATTGGTTTAGGGTTTGAGACCAATTTTCATGTATTGGATTTATAACAAATTTGAGGAAAAGGTATTACAATCTCTATATCAACATCTCATTCAGATGCTTGTGAGTTATTAAATTTGTATTATAATATGACACTAATTGTATGTTTCTTTTTTATAGGGTTTTTGAAGTTTTGATTCATGGATGTTGCATACTGAACACTATCGACATCTACTGTCTAGAGTTCAGTCTCAAATCTGGAGCTCTTAAGTTGTGCTGCCATGGTCTGTGGGTGATTTACTGTCTAGAGTTAGAGTGTTTGATTAGGTTATATTTTCATGAATTTTTATTGTTCTATGGTTTGCTAGGTACAATGATTAAATTTCTACCCTAGTACTGATTAGTGTTTAGTTTAGTAATAGACAATGATATTGTCTTCAAAGTGTTTAATTATGTATTGATATTGTTTAATGGTCTGCTAGCTAGTAGGTCTTTTTACCAAACTGGTGTGAAGGACAATTTCCATTTTTTTAGATCGAACCGAATGGTTCGAGCGGGTTCTAATTAGAGGTGGGAATTCAGTCAAGGTTAATGGTTAAAACTGATCAATCAATCGAAATTGGTTAACAATTAGTTAACGGTTAACCATTTTTAGCAAGTCGGTTAACGGTTAAAATGCGGTTAACCAACCTTGACCCTCCTTGACCGAAACAATAATGAAATAATGAGTTTTAGTGCAAGTGTTTATTTACATGGTGTATAATTAATATATGATATTATTCAATTTATATGATGTTATGGAAGGAAATTTTTTTAAAGGCCGGTGACTTCCAAGTTATTTGGCCAAAAGTTGGTGACCAGTTGTGTAACCAATCTCCTAATTTAGACACCGGTCGGACTCCTCCGGTCATCCCAACAACCTAGATAGTAGATTCAACGTCCTAGGCTTAACAACCACCCATGCGTTGGACACTTAAGACTTTTAGCTCAGGCAATCTCAAACTTTCTCAGAAGAATGGTGAGGATGACCTCCAAGTCGGCTCACCAATCTACTATAATGACATGTGGCGACTCAGTCCGAATACCCAAAATCTATAAAATAAATAGGGACTTAACTCCCAACATTGATGGGACATGACTGCGTACGCCTTAAGCGCAATACGGTCACTTATAGGCACGCTTAAGGCTACTACATATGCCATACAGTGTACGCCCCAATACTTCTCTATCTCCCAATGTATGTCTTACAAGTACTCATGAAGCTTTAAGGCACTTTGTAAAGGATCGACACATCACTCACACCCAAACCAACGACTTTCCAATGAACTTTTTTCGAACCGACCAAACCCCAACACGAAACACACTCTACCCAACTAGTGGCTAGAAACCTTTAATTAATCCTTTCTAAATTAAAACCAAAATCATTATCGAGTAACTAAACAAATAGAAAAAAGAACAACCACCCCATTAAATAACTCTATTTGTTCATCACGAATTTCAATAATTAAATGCATTTAGAATCAGAATATTTTCTACAGCGGTTTTGAATTTTTATAATTTAATCACCCAACTTCTTAAAATTCACAAAATGCTCCCTATCCATCAAATCCCCATCTCTATAAATTAGGTCATAAAAAATTATACCTTTCAAATCCCCCCAAAACTCTAGCATCAACAATGGCTTCCCAATCCTTACCTCGCAAGGATTATTTCTTGGCTCTAATTATGGCCTTGGCAATTGTAGTCACTACTACTCCACACTCGGCTTTCGCCGAGACCTTCGTTGTCGGTGGTGACCAGGGATGGAGAACCGGGGTCAATTTCGAGGTCTGGGCTCGTGACAAGGTGTTCCGTGTCGGTGATAAGCTTGGTGAGTTTATAAACTATGCATTGACTTGTATTTTAAGGATGAAATACAAAATTGGTTCGGTTGATGCGTCTGGATCTGACTTCTATCAATTCTGTTCGTCGCAGTTTCTAATTTCATCACTTAATATGGTCAATATAAGACTATTGCTTGGTTGATCGATTAAATTCTGGTCGATTTTATTATCCCATAATTTGACCATTGAATCGGTTCGAAATGGAGAAAAAACCGGAAAAAATTACAAGCTTTGTGTGTATACGTAATAGTCACTAAATAATATATCTAAGGCAAAATGATCCTTATATGAGTAAGAATAAGTCACTCAACTATACTATTTTTTTATAAAATGGTCACTCATATTTATATTAGGTAATTATAAGACTATTTGTTTAATTTATTAATCAACTTCTTGATCAATGTCAATATATTAGAAATGAGAAAACCGGGCATGAATGTCTTTTTTTTTTTTTTGCAAGAAATGGTCACTGAACTTTAATTTTTTGTTTAAAACAATCCAATTGTGAGTAAGAATTGGTCACTCAACTATACTTTTTTCGACAAAACGGTCACTTTCCCGTGTTTGAATTTACAGTTTTCAAGTACGAGAAGTGCTTCCACAGCGTGGCGAGGGTGCTGAGCGAGGAGAACTACCAGAAATGCGTCGTCCCACCAGTGAGCAACCAGCTGACGTCTGGATACGACGTCGTTACGCTTTCGACCGAGGGGAGGAAGTTCTTCGTGTGTGGCATTGGAAGGAACTGTGTTGATAGCTGCCAGAAGCTTGCTATAGTGGTCAAGCCACACAATGATTAAAGAGGGACCAAAATGGAAAATGACCACTTTGATTAATCAATATATGATATGGATTAGTATGATTAGGGTTTTGATAAGCTACTAATTAATGGGGTTTGTTGAGTGTGGTTTAATTAGTGTGTTTTTGAGAAGCCAATATAGGCATAATTTCATAAAAAAATAATAAAGATATTATTGTGTTATATTAACGAATTATATGGAATTCGAAATGTATTAAATAAATTTTTTGAAAATTTACTATTCGAGTTATGCACGAGAGATTAGACTAGTAGGGGTGAGAGTTGGTCGGGATGGTTAAAATTTGATGAATTTTGGTTGATTGGTAAGTCAAGAAATTCTCGAACTTTTTAATCGATTGTTGACCAGAATGAGTTTGGTTGGTTGACTATGCACGCCCTCTTGTTCGAGTTCAATCAAAACGTGAAAAAATAGGGAAAAAATTTGTTAAATATTGGCTAGATAAAAATAAATTTAAAATCCTCGACCGATTGAAGTTGCTTTTGTCCCTTCGATCTTTCATGGGCTAAGACCTAGTGGACCAAAACCAACGGCTTTATCCGGTAGGATTCGTGTTCTCAGCGCAATGTACCTGATGCGCCTTATTATTGACGCATTCAGTCCCTCTTTAGACGACATATTCATTGTGCTTTAGTTGTGATTGGATGAGATATTGATAATTATTTGATCATTTCTCTTTTTTATTCTCTTGAGCCGTTTTATGTCGTATTGTATATTTTTGATACGCTTTCAGGTATTACACAATGCTGGAAAAATGAATTGACAATTACATCATGGAATTGTCCACAGAAGTGGGATTATTGTTGATGCCATAATCAACATCATAATTCCATCACAATCTCAACGCAGCAGTACATGAGATGTTGGGCCTTAGTTTGGTGTTTAAGCTGGCCGCCATTTTATTTGGGCCAGAAGGCGTATCAGCCCAAATAAAAGAAAGAGGATGATTGGCAGCGGGAGAAGACAGCAGAGCAGCTCATCGAGAATCAAGGCAACCTTGAATGAATCAGCGATTTGCAGCGTTCTTTCTGATTTTCTCATGAGTAGCTAAGTTTTCTTTTTCTTGCTTGGGTTTTGTTGATTTCTTTGAGATTATGAGTTGATACGTTGGATTGGATTGTGGATTAATGATGATTGATGATCTATTTATTAGCTTGTCGCCCCGTTCTTAGACTTCCTGTAATTCGAGGTTTTCTGCAGTTCTCCTGTTTTAGGTTTTCTGTTCAGTTTGTTATTGGATTGTTGGTTGAATGCTAGTTAGGGTGTGTTGCAAGTGGTTCTTGGTCGTAGAGTCGACCGACCCAACCTTAGAACCTGAAACTGATTGTCATCCATGTCCTGCCAGTTCTGTAGCTGCATTTCTCATAATTTCTTAGAAGGATACAAACCCAAGCAAGACCTCTTCCCCACCGTTGATCCTACTTGTTGATTTGCATTTTAGTTATTAGTTAGTTTTTACATATTTCTAATTAATCAAATCTTCGAACAAAACGATTTCGCTGACTAGCAGACCTGAACTGAGTAAGGTAGCTCGAGTAGACCCGTGGGAATACGACTCTGAGAACTCTCAGGTTTATTTGGTCTTGAGGCCTAAAAACCTCTTCATCAGTACCCAAGGTTTCGCCCAACTGATTTTGGCTCTTCGTCCTTTAACGATAGTAAGGATCCCATAACAAGTGGGTCAGCAACCAACAGACAACATGCGACAACTCGAATTGAATCTCGCTGTATTATGAATAACAGAGTAACCCAACATTAAATAGGCATATACCTAAGAGCCACACATTTGAAGACTATATGCACTATACACAAATAAACATACATACAACCTCCAATTCTTCTCTGTCTCCCACACTTTCATTCGCCTTATCCACTAACTCTCACCGTAAGTACTCACTACCCTTCTCCACACGCCTCGCAAGAAACCACCCCAGAAAACCTGCGAACAAAATCAATCGATTAATCAATTATGATCGATAACTAAAAATCGGTTTTCGAGTTCCTCTTTGATACCATCCTGCCTCCACCACAGCCACAAGACAAAACATGCATTGTCTCTTGGTACAACGTGTCCACAATGATTTACGTTGTTGTACTTATGTTTCATAAGCTTGAAACTTTCCACTAATCCAAAGTTAATTACTTTAATTAATTCATCCTGCCGTCCATAGCCAGCAATTAACCAAAGTAATTAGTTGACTAATTCTCTCCTAATCACATGATCTTAACTAATCATCTTGTCCTATAAATTGATCAACATTACTTCATACTTTTCCACAACACTAACCAAAACACTGCTAATCATAAAGAAGATTGGTAAAGTTTCGTCGATAACAATGACTAATTATTTCGTTCTGTTGGCGGTTTTGGTTGCGGTTGTGGCTTTCGCTCCATTGGCGACTCTGGCTAAGGATTTCATTGTTGGCGATGAAAGTGGTTGGACTACGGATTTTGACTACCAGTCTTGGGCTTATGGCAAAGATTTTCGCGTCGGTGACAGACTTAGTAAGTACTCTTAGTGCCTGATTATGAGAGATTTGGTTATAATTCAACTTGATAATTTTGACTTATATCTAGTTACATGATTTTATATCGAGTTATTTGTTGAACAGTGTTGGACGTTCTCGCATTATTTTTTTTGCTTATTCGTGTGAGTTTCTACCTTGTAATGTAACAGTTTTCAAGTACAAAATGGGAGTTCACAATGTTTACAAGGCCAACGGAACGGAGTTCCAGAAGTGCGAGGTCCCGTCTGCTGCGAGCCGTGGATTGGCGATGACCTCAGGGAATGACATTGTTGTGTTGGCTACTCCAGGGAGAAAATGGTACATTTGCGGAAAGCCGTATCACTGTTCGAGTAAGAACCAAAGCTTGTGATCTTCGTGAAGCCGAATTCCAACTCATGGGCTCCAAGCCCAAGCCCATTACCTTCTCCCGCTGTTGGTAAGGATTTCATCGTTGGCGATAGCTATGGTTGGACCACAAACTTCGACTACCAGTCATGGGCCAAGGGCAAGAACTTTTTCGTCGGTGACAGACTTAGTAAGTACTCTCAATACACAAAATTCACAATTTTTTTAAACACGTGACATGTTTTCTAATGACACGTGTCATTCGTATCAGTTTTCAAGTACCCAATGGGTGTCCACAACGTGTACAAGGCCAACGGGACAGAGTTCCAGAACTGCGAGGTCCCATCAGCTGCAAGCCGTGGCCTAGCAATGACCTCTGGAAACGACACCGTTGTGCTAGCTACCCCAGGGAGAAAATGGTACATTTGCGGAAAGCCCAATCACTGCTCGTACTATATGCAGAAGCTTGTGATCGAAGTAAAGCCCAAGGCCCAATCATGGGCTCCGAGCCCATCACCTTATTACTAAGCTGCCGCCACGAAGAGGGAAATACGGTGCCGTTTTCAACTTCAATTAATTAATGATTAAGAAAGTCGTTTGTTTAAGAAAAGATTATAATGTTGTTTTAGTTTTATGTTTTAATTTTCTATGGTCTAATTAATTGTCATTTTTTTTTAATTAAAGTTTTCGTTTTGCTCATTCTTCATGGAAGGGCAAGATTGTAATCTTGATCAATAATAAACATTGATTATGAAAACTAATTTGGTAATTACTGGTTCGATAAGTTTAATTATCAGCCGAACTCGAATTTTAACACGTTTTATTCCCGTTTAATTACTCTCAAAATTTGTCTCTAAGTTCAAACCATCCTTTAACACGTTTTATTCCAGTTGAACTTGAACTCGGCCGTAAACTCACACTATTCAATATCGTTGTTCATTCTCGATACTAACAACATCGATTGGTCAAAAAGATTCCAATCATATTAGTAGACAACCTATATTTGTCTCCATAGATAACTAAACAACACTATCTTCCACCAAATGGAAAACATTGTTCATATACAAACTTTGTTTGACACTTAAAATGGACTCTAAATCAAAGTAGAGATCGCCCCCAAACACTCAAATGACGTACGTCAATGGATTCTAAATCGGGTGGCGATTTCGGCCCGTGTTCTGGTTCAACCAATATAAAATTTGACCAAAATTTGGTTCACTAAACACTGTTATTCGATCTTTATTATACCCTTGTGGTGTCAATATTGTCGCAAGAGGAATAAAAAATCTCAACCATCTGAACACCCGACTAGTTGAAAAAAGCAATTGGCTCCAAGGTGGGTAGGTCCGTATTAGAAGTGACTCTAGACTAAATGTTTTAGATTTACCGTGTTTAAAAGAGTCTATGGGTTGGATCTATGTTGAATTATAAAATAATTCACGATTTATGATTAGTTTCATTTGTCTGTAGGTTTGGTCCAGACCCATGATTCTAATACCAGAACTAGGTCGAGAGACTCATCCAAGGTTTACAATTGTCAAAATCGGTTACCCAATTAATTCCGGTTAACCGAAACCAACTCATACCCTACTATCTTTCCTATAAAACTGGCTCAAACCCCACAAAGCAATTTCACCCTTCTCTCTTACTAACTAAAGAAGCCAAAGCAATGGGTTATCTTTCCAAATCCGTATCCCATAAGGATTTCTTGGCTTTGATGATCCTTGTAGCTGTTGTAGTCTCTCCGTCTACCATTTTTGCCCATAACACCTATAAGGTCGGTGGATCGGGGGATTGGGTCACTGGGTTCGATTATCAATCCTGGTCGACCCGTCAGAAATTTCATGTCAAGGACAAACTAGGTATTGTTCTAAGTTGAGCATGTTTCCTTTGTACTCTTTCATTATACACCAAAACGTGTCTTGTTAACCATGATGAACTCTTATGTATTGTCATGACAGTTTTCAGCTACGATGCGTACTCACACAACGTGTTGGAAGTGACAAAAAATGAATATGATTCCTGCGCAATCACAACAGACCTAAGCAAGGCGCTAACAACAGGATACGACACCGTTGAACTGATTAAAGGTAAGCATTACTACGTTTGTGGCACCGATGGCCACTGTGACGCCGGCCAAAAGGTTGTTATCGACGTGAAGGCATGATCGATGAAGCCCCAAGAGAGAACACTAAAGTTGAAGCAAAGACTATTAGCAACATACAATAATCCAAGTTGTTAGGCATTTGTAGTTTTGATCTAAAGTGTGAACTCTCTTCAAACTTTTGTTCTTCTTTCGTTTAGGGGTCGTTTGTTATAGGAGAAATCTTATTGTGTTTTTGAAAAACTATATATCAGAATATATTATCGTTTGTTTTATGACAAATTATATTGGATTTCTTTGCTTCAAAAACATAAATTTTCAACCGTCTCTATTTTATCGTTGCATCAACGAATCGTTGCATTCCAATAACTCAAGTTGCTGAGAGAGAGATTGAGTTTATTTTTATATTCCGTACACCTCCTCAAACGGAAGCTCTCAGAATGGTTGAGGTTTACACAACTTCAGTAAGTCATGTGCACGGCTTGGGAGACCTTTCGATTATTAAAAACTCTAATACCGTATCATCAACCTTTTGATTATTAAACTGATCATCATTATATATGTATCATCAAGACATTGATAGATAATTAGGGTTTTCATATATGCATACAATCAAGATATCTAAAGGATCCAACACACTTCATAAAGCCCTAACATATACATTGAATTACATCAATTGGTGAACAAGATTCCAATCCTATTAGAAGACAACCTATATAGAAGCTCATCAATCATATGGCAAAGTAAAGATCGCCCCATCAATCACATGGCGTACGCCAATGGACTCTTGGAGTGGGTGGCGATTTTTGGTTCGTGTTCTGGTTTAATCGACATTGAATTTGATCGGTTTTGGTTCCCTGATCATTTTCATCAGTAGCGTCCGTTCTTAACTAACCTTGTGGTGCCAATATAATCGTGAGGAGAACCAGAAATCTCAATCATATGAACACCCGACTAGTTGAAGAAGTAATTGACTAAGATTTGAGTGGCTACGTATCAAAAGCGACCTTAGGCTCAAATTTTTAGGTTTACCGTGTTTATAAGAGCCTCTGAGTTGGATCTAGGTTATAAAAAAAGTTCACGATTTATGATTTGTTTCATTACTATGTAGGCTCTGTCTAGGCCCATAATTCTAGTACCACAAACTCGATAGAAGAACTAGACTGATCATCCCACGATCTACGTTTTTTCCAACATTGGTTACCCAACTCATTCATTTTGGTTAACCAAAACCAACCGATTCCTTACTCCCACTCCTATAAATTGACTTACAACATCTCCATCTTTCACCCAAACCAAAACCCACAAAGCCATTTTCACTCTCTCTTGCTAACAAAAGAAGCCAAATCAATGGGCTATCGTTCCAAATCCGAATCCCATAAGGATTGCTTGGCTTTGGTGATCCTTGTAGCGGTTGCAGTCACTCCCTCGATGGTTCTTGCTCATGTTAACTACACCGTCGGTGAGTCGGCCGGTTGGACCATTGGGGTCGATTATCAAACCTGGTCAACTAGCAAGACATTTCATGTTGGGGACAAACTAGGTAAACTTGTGCTAATACTATTTTGATCGATATTTCCTCATTTGGTGACCGGGATGGGTACAATTGTGGAGTACTTTTCGGGCGAACTGTGTTATGAACATGCTGAGTGTGTTACATACGGTCATCAAAATGAGTATTTCTCTTACCATGTGTTACTCATTTGGTGAACGAGATGTTTGAGTCTCTGTATCTTAATTGAATTAGATTTGTACATGATTGAATCTCTAATAGAGAGAATTCTTAAATTCTTACATATTGTTATTGCAGTTTTTCTCTACGATAAGAGCTCACACAACGTGTTGAAGGTAAAGAAAACTGAATATGAGACCTGCAACGTCCCAACGGATCAAAACAAAGCGCTAACATCAGGACACGACATCGTTAAGCTCAGTAAGGGTATACATTACTACATTTGTGGCTCCTACGGTCATTGTGGCGATGGCCAAAAACTCGTCGTCAACGTGGAGACATGATGATGAAGCCCTCAAAAAGAAAAACAATGAAGTTGGAGGACTAATTAGCATCACACAATAAGCCAATTTGTTAGGCATTTTGTAGTTTGATGGTACATGAGGTGGTGATTGACTCTCTTTCAAACTTTTTACCCATTGCTAGTTGTAACCACTCATCCATTACACTTAAATCACATCTTATAAGTTGATAATTTTTGTCTATACCTATTGATGGGTCAAAGCCTAGTAAACTAGTTCGATCCAGGCGACCAGCCTCGAGAAGCAGTTGCGTCCTAGTAGAGGCCCAGAGACCAAGCGCCTAGGGATTATCCCTAGACGAACCGTAACATACGCGGGTTAATGCCTAGATCATTCTTAAATCGGGTCATTAATTCATCGATGACATGTGACGTTCAAGCCCGGATTTTGGGGTCCTATAAATGGGGATCTGGCCCCAACATTGAAGAGACATGACCTAACTACCAGACAACACACCTTAAGTATAACCGCTCCTTAACACACTTAAGGCTCCCTATATGCACCATTAGGGATACACCCTAATACTACTTTGTCTCTCACTCAAATGCGCTCAAGTCTCAAACCCTTCATCCTCACACTTAAGCACTGGCTACCACTTTTTGTACGCCTTGCGAGGAACATATCTGGACTCCAAGACGCTTCAACATCTGATCAGACGCTCATCCTCACTCAAACCAACAACTTTTCAGGTTGAACCTTTATTGCTTTGACCAATCTATTTGAGATTGTTCGATATCTCTTTCAAAATTTGTATCATTACACTTGTAGTCCTTTGCTTACTTGTATCCACAAAGGGCCTTTGGGCCAACCCAATTTGTACAGATTTAATCGTTAATATTTTTATGAATCATTCGAGATGAACGGTCAAGATTTAAGTCTTATCTTCTAAAGAAAGAAGAGTATCAACTATGAAGGACTCTTATTTTGAACACTAAAAACGAGTTGTATGTTTCTGAACTGAAGATCCCACAATTTGTCGACTATAGTTTGCCGTACGTCAATGGACTCCAAAGCCTTAACCAATCTAAGTGAATCGGTTTGGGTAACCAAATTATCTAATTTGAATCAGAGTAGGATCACTTGGTTTGATTAAAGTGGTGATCCAATTCCGCTAGTTTTCGAGGCCAATTAGACTCATTATGGTAGGTTTGCCCAACTCAAATGAGTCCATCAATTACACTAGTATGATGCCTTTTCGGAAGGAACCCAAAAATAAATCTGTACATGTTATGACTCAAAACGGACAATATCATACTAGTACTGTTGGGCTGTTGGTGGTGGTGCAATTCTACATATTGTACCTGATTCTCGCGATTCAAACTTGAGATCTTTTAGCCCACGTCCCTAGGTAGTTCAACGCATAGTTAAGCCTAGTGGGTTCGCTCAGTTTCATTAGGAAATCGATCCCCTCCCAGTCTCTCTTTTCAATTAGAAGTAGTTGTCGAGCTTAGAGTGGCAGTGGAGTTGAACCGAGCTCTGATACCAAGCTGATATGAACCGAAGCCAAGGATTGCTTAAGATAGCTAAGGGTCCTGGTCCGTTTTCCATCTTAGCTATGTAAATTGATTACCAATCCGACCAAACTAATAAAACTTGCACCCGGCCAACACCGATTAACCCATTGATTCATTTCGATTAACCGAACCAACCAACTCCTATAAATTAGCTTAGGACATACACTAATTCAATCAAAACACCCACAAAAACACTATCTTGAGCAATGGGTTATCACTCGAAATCCGCATTCCATAAGGGTTTGTTGGTTTTGGTGATCATTGCATTAACGGCAGTTTCAGTCACTCCGTCGGCGATTCTTACCGATAAGTACGTCGTCGGCGATGATAAAGGATGGACCGTCGGAATCAATTACCAAAAGTGGGCACAAGGCAAGCAATTCCACGTCGGCGACCAGCTTGGTAAGTATATGAATGTACTTACTGAAGTCGGAATTGGTAAAATTTGGCGGAATCATCAATTCTATGTTTTGCTACTGATAATGTGAGATTAAGTCCGTCTGGAATTCAATTTCATTTGGCGCCCAACTCTGTCATTAGCTGAGATTCAATTTCAGCACGAAACGAGTGAAATTTGACAATTCCTTCTAGATTTTAATGATTCAGACCGCAAATTCCGTTGTGAAAAATCAAAGGAGTATAGTGGAATTGTCAATTCCAGTTTGGAGACTACTTCAGCCGAATTTTGAAATCTTGGCAGAAATCAATCCCTAATCGTGTGTTTGAATAATATGATTTGGATTTGAAATTTCAAATTTCAGATCGTTACGGATGCAAAATGTGGGTATGCGTAAACATATAATAATTTCTTGTTTAATTTGTTATTTTGAATTGTATATCTCGATTAGATCCTTAATTATATCTTACAATGGGTCGAGATTAAATCTCCGTAGTTTCTTATATATTCTCGAATTACAGTTTTCAAGTACAATGCGGCTAAGCACAACGTGATGAAGGTGAAGAAAACCGAATACGAGAAGTGCCATGTCCCAAAGGATAAAAGCAAGGTCCTGAAAACAGGAAACGACGTCGTTACGTTGAAGACTAAAGGGACAAAATATTTCCTTTGTGGCGAACCGGGCCATTGTGCCGGCAGTCAGAAGCTCGCCGTCAACGTCACGGCGTAATGGAAGGCCCAAACTGAAATGAGAAGAAAGAGTTTTCAAAGTTTTTTGTGGGTGGGGAAGAAAGTTAAGGTAGCAAAATGTAATAAGCCAATTATTGGGCATTGAATAAGCTAGTGGGCTATGGATTTGGGTTTGGAGTTGAAATATTTATCTCTTCGTTGTTGGGCTTTGTTGGACTAGTTCAAACCGGTCAGAAGTCTGGTTTGTTAGGCAAGTCGGGTTACGAGTTTATTATGTTGCTTGTTCTTCTGGTCACAAAATTTCTTAACTCACAAGTTATTGGATTGCGGGTTAGCAGGGTTGTTGGTTTATTGAATCGCAAGTTTTCATTTGATCACGTGTCTATCAGGTTGTGAAATGACAGACCATGAGTTGGATCGGGTTACCCAACGAAGCAATGAATGACAAACATTCGTAGACACAAGATTTTTAAAGTAAAATGACGCTCTTCTGGTTGTGGGTTTATCAGAACACGAGTAATTCTTCGGATCACGAGTTCATTAGGTCATGTAATGACGTGTCACGAGTCGGTTTGTTTGGTTGTGAGTTTGTTAGACTAGGGGGTTAGTCGAGTTACGAGTTTATCAGATCGCAAGTTCATATGATCACTAATTCTTCATGTCACAGGTTCATCAAGTTGCATGTAGATAGATCTAGAGTTTATTAGTTCATTAGGTAATGAAATAACGAGTCACGAGTTGAATCGGTTGCCCGAAAAGTCAACGAAGATGAAACATTCATAGACTTCAACGACAAAGGCTGTCTAAACATTGTGCTAAGACTGAAGGACAAACTAGTAGTTGTCAATAGAACCTCAAAATTCTTACTCTTTAGTTGAATTCATTTACTATCATGACAACAACAAAACGACATCGCATTAGGGTTTTTGGTGCAAGCTATGTTACAAGGATTTGTATATAAACAAACCCTAACCCATCTCAAAGTTACTCAACACACACTCTCCCTTAATCTCTTTACCATCTTTCTCTAGTCATACCACTCACTTATCGATTATGACTACTCGAGTCTCTTTCGCATTTTTTCTCGCGATTTCGCTAGCCATACTCATTAGCGTGATCAGCCACGATGCGTCTCTAGTCAGTGCGCATAGAAATGGGTTTAGCGTCGAGTTGATGCACCGCGACTCAGTCAATTCTCCATTCTATGACCGTCTAGAGACACCGTCCCAGCGAACTGGGAATACAGTTAGGCGAGCCGTGAGTCGAGTGACCCGGTTCACGACATGCTTCACGCCGGTTCTCAAGCTGATTTCGCCCCCACTTCGCCTGCGTCCGCTGTTGTCGCTCCTCTGATTGCCAACGACGGCGAGTACCTGATGAACATCTCCCTCGGCTCCCCGCGTTCCCAGTACTAGCAATCGCCGACACTGGGAGGACATCATATGGACGCAATGTCAGCCATGCATAGACTGTTACAAGCAGAAGGCTCCCATATTTGATCCCAAATCATCAAGCACCTACAAACTAGTGCCATGTTACTCCGACACATGTTTATTACTCGTGGGCGAAGGCAGCTTCTGCTCATCAGACGCCCAGTCCTGCGAGTACAAAGTGGCCTACGGGGACCAGTCCCACACGTTAGGAGACATAGCAACCGAGACACTCACTCTGGAGGCGTCTAATGTAAATGTCCATGTGGCGTTCCCCAACACACTATTCGGATGCGGCCACGACAACAAAGGCACGTTCAGCCCGAAAGGCTCGGGCATCATCGGGCTCGGAGGTGGGCCCGCTTCACTCATAACCCAACTGGGCCCCACCATCCAAGGAAATTTCTCCTATTGCATGGTCCAATACTTCCTCTTCACCAAAACAACAAGCACGATGCACTTCGGCCAAAACGCCGTCGTTTCAGGAAACGACGTCGTTTCAACTAACTTATTCTCCTCCGACCTAACGCCGACGTTCTACATGATCGAACTCCGTTCCGTCACCGTCGGCAACACCACCATTCCTTTCGCCGGCGTACCATTACAAAGCTCCGGCAACATCATTGTCGACTCTGGGACCACCCTCACGATCGTCCCCACCGATTTCCTAGTGGAATTCTCCGCCGCTGTCGAGGCTCAGGTCACCGGAGGAAAAAAGACCGACGACCCACAGGGTCTTCTTAGCCTGTGCTACGTCGCCGACTCGAAGCTCGGAGTTCCGCCGGTGACTATGCATTTCGGCGGTGGTGACGTGGTGTTGACCTCGGTCAACGTTTTTATTCCGATGAGCGAAACGGTGGTGTGTCTTGCGTTTTATGGGAATGATGACGTCAGCATTTATGGCAACGTGGCGCAGCAGAATTTTCTTGTTGGGTTTGACCTTTTGAAGAAGACTGTGTCCTTGAAGCCTACGGATTGCGCCAAGAACTGAATCTTATAGGCTGCAATACGGCGTCGTTTTGATTGCTTATTTTTTATTTTTGAATTAAATAATGGAATCCAGTTGTAGGATTCGAGAACCCCTAGAAGTCTTTAGGGGTTATGGGTTATTTGATCATCGTACGATTCTTATTGAATATTATTTTGTTGTGTTTACCAATATTTGAATAATATTATCGACGTGCAAGAGAATGAACGACTTCATTGACAATGTGGTGAATTCTTTGTTTCTCAATCAAAAGTAGATGAAAAATCGTCGAAGCAAGTTCATGAATAAATGGCTCCACCATTCTCAAGGGTGAGTTTGGCCCGAGTTAGATATCAAAACAAGTATGTCCTTGTTAGACATAGCTAGGGATGGGAAAAGATATAGACGAAATACGAGAGTTACGTGGTTCACTGACAATGTGTTAACTAATCCACTCGGAAGAGCGGATGAGAGTATTATTATGATTAATGGATGAAAGAATGAAGACGATAGCCTATTACAATGAGGATTATATATACATGTAGATTAGGGCATGATGGGCACGTATTGAACCCTAGTATACACGTATAAGCACCCAAATCCATTGGGCTGATTACACTAGGGAGGAGATTGTCTTAGTGTCGTTTTGACTCCCAACATCTATATAGGAAAGGGAACTGAAAATATAATTATCAAAACTAAAAAAAAAAAAAAAAACTAATTCTTAAATCTAAAATAGTACTCTCGGTTCTGAATACGATAATTAAATACTAGATGTGAAAAAATAAATCACATTTTACTAGAAAATTATCGACTTTTACGTAAATATGCTGAAATTCATATATTAATTTTGTTACAAGGCCTCCGAAATTCATTGAATTACCCCTTTATACGAGTATTCACAACAAATGATGAATTAATATTACTAGTAATCCATGATGAACAACTTAATCAAATAGGATTAGTGTAATTAAAAGCCGCCGGCAAACCAAGCGATTATTGGCCGCCATGCCACCTTGTGTATACCGAAAGCACATTCCTAGGGCTCCACGAACGTACGTTGTGTTCGAGAGTGACACAAGAGAACATCGGCATCTATAGATGCGAACTATGCTCTTTAGCTACTTAGTATATATAACAAGCCATTTCAACCCACTTTCCTTCATCAACTCAAATCGATCGAGTCATACTATATGTCGACTATGGCTAGTACTCGAGTCTCCTCCGTGTTTGTCCTCGCGATTTCGCTCATTGTCGTTGTGTGTATGGTTGATGCGAATAACGAGGGCTTCAGTGTAGGTTTGATCCATCGTGACTCGTCTAGTTCGCCCTTCTACAACCCTGGCGAGACACAGTCGGAACGTGTTGGAAATGCTGTGAGGAGGTCTGTGAGTCGAGTGACTCGTTTTGCTAACATTGTTAACGATGATTCTCCTTATTTGAATTCCGCGCCCACTTCTCCTGTTGATCCGTTGGTTGCTGGTAATGGCGAGTACTTGATGAACATCTCCTTGGGGTCGCCCCCGTTTTCGATTCTGGCGATTGCTGACACTGGGAGCGACGTGATGTGGACGCAGTGCAAGCCGTGCAGAAATTGTTACAAGCAGGACGCTCCAGTGTTTGATCCCGAATTCTCTACTACTTACAGACCGGTCTCATGTTCCTCTGCGGCGTGCACTTCGCTCTTCCGCGAAGGGAGCTTCTGCCCTGCGCACGGCGACATCTGCCAGTACGAAGCGAGCTACGGGGATGGTTCCAAAACAGAAGGAGATATAGCGACAGAGACGTTGACCCTGGGGACCACCACCCATGGAGCAACCATGGCGTTCCCCAACACAGTGTTTGGGTGCGGCCATGAAAACACGGGAACATTCGACCCAAGTGGTTCAGGTATCATCGGGCTCGGAAAAGGACCCGCCTCGCTCATTTCCCAGCTCGGTTCGACCGCTGGTGGGAAATTCTCCTACTGCATGGTCCCATACATTACTCCTAACCAGACCACCAGTACAATGCACTTCGGTCAAAACGCCGTCGTTTCAGGGCCCAAGGTGGTCACCACTCCCTTGTTATCCTCCAACCTCGGTCAAACCTTCTACGCCCTCGATCTTGAATTCGTTAGCGTCGGAAGAACCATCATTCCGTTCGACGGCCTTCCTTCTCCAAAAACGCAGGAAACATCATCATCGACTCCGGCACCACCCTAACGATCGTCCCAAGCCATTTCCTCTCTGAGTTCTCCACTGCACTCGAGGCACAGGTAACGTATAAAAAAAATTCAATTATTGGGATGTGAAAGTTCATGACAGATATGACCATTAAACCTCACATATTTCCCAATTACGTTATGGTCATCGTAACAACTGCATATTTACGATAATGCCCTCGCACTCTTTCCAACTAGGTGACCGGCGCCAACAGGACTAGTGACCCACAAGGGTTCTTGAGCCTGTGCTACGTGGCAAGTGACAGCATGGAATTCCCAGATATCGTGATGCATTTCAAAGGTGGTGACGTGGCATTGACCCCGGTCAACCTTTTCTTTCCGATGAGCGATACGGTGATTTGTCTTGCGTTTTATGGGAACGATGACGTCAGCATTTATGGGAATTTGGCTCAGCAGGATTTTTTGGTTGGGTATGATCTTCAGAAGAGGACCGTGTCCTTCAAGCATACGGATTGCACCAAGAACTAAGGGACCGTTTGGTTGATGAAATTGGGTATGAGAACTGTTTCAATTCCTGGTCCACTAGAAATTGAAACCCAATTCCATCAACCAATTCGATCTCTAATTTTTACGAGGAATAATAATGGAATCCATTTATAGGATTCGAGCGATTAACTGGTTCGGTTATTGTTGGACTCGATTGATGGTTAATTAATTGTAGTGTGTCTTCTTGTTGAAATTTGTGTGATTTACTATATTTTCACCTTTTTTTGTCACTTTGATCATTATGATCTTGATGATCTGAATTTCACGTAAGATTTTGTCACTTTGGATCGTGAATATATGAAAAATTGGTGAAACAAATAAACTATAATACAAATTTCGATCAAAGTGTGGAGAAATGAATTAAATGGGACCAAATTTGGCTACAATATCGATATAAAAATGGTGTAAAAAGACATAAGCAAAAATCGGTGGATCATAAGTACTTGTGAAATTACGTAATAATGTACTACTAGTGGCACTATGTCCGAAAATAGACAATGGTGGGACATGGACGGCGTCAATTGCCACCCACCTTCACTAATCTAATATGTTTGCTCTATCAAATAACGCCCAAAAGGTCACTATTGCCTATATTTTATTATATACATAATGTGAACAATGTGCCACTGATTAATACATTGTGTTACGTATATTTACTACAAAACCACGACAATCCGAAGAAGTCAACTACTATCTTTTGCGTGTATTTAAGTAGAGACTGTGATGGGTTGAATTATCTTTTAGATGGACACTAGCTCATTATAATGACATATTTCTTCATATGCATCTATGCGGCGAAATCAAGAGCAACATTATATTCTCTACATCATTAATGTGATCGATGGTGACATGCACTAGAAAAAATCTGAACCCTAATCTTTCCTCGACCTAATCACATGGCCTCAGCCATTCAAATTTTGGGGCCTAGTTTAGCCAAAGCCATTAGAATACAGCCGGCACTATCATCTTCAAAGCCGGCAAAGAAAACAAAACGGACGACGTGCATGGATTTAGTGTGCCATGCATAGACTTCGACAACGTACAAGGCTTACGACCACTACACGACAAAACATGAACACGAAGAAAACCAAGCTCAGTATATATAATACGCCCCATTAGCCCCTACACTAGCTCACATACACAATGGCGACACTTCCCATGTGATGTGAACGATGATGTTGTTGCTCCATTGGTGTTCGATAGTGATGGCGAGTACTTGATGAACATCTCTCTTGGTTCACCACCGTTCTCGATTCTGGCGACTGCTGACACCGCGAGCGACATCACGTGGATGTTGTGTCAGCCTTGCACTAACTGCTACGAGCAGGATGCTCCAGGTTTTGATCCCAGATTATCGAGTACGTACAAACCAGTGTCATGTTCCTCCAGAGCATGTGTTTCACTCGCTCGTAAAAGGAGTTTCTGCGCGCCAGAGAGGGGCGACACATGTCAGTATCGGTTGAAGTTCGGGAATGATACCCAACCATCAGGGGATTTAGGTACAGAGACATTGGCTCTGGGGAACGTGGTGTTCCTCAACACTCTGTTTGGCTGTAGCCACGACAATCTGGGCATGTTTGGCCCAAAAAGCTCAGGCATAATTGGGCTAGCAGAAGGGCCAGCTTCGCTCATCACCCAACTCGGTCCAACCATGGGCAAAAAATTCTCCTACTGCATGGTCCCACTCATTGAACCACCCAACCTCACTGCAACCAGCACAATGCACTTTGGTCAAAACGCCTTCGTTTCAGGAAACAACGTCGTTTCAACCCCTCTATTCTCCTCAACCCAGCTCCCTGCTTTCTTCTACTTACTTCAACTTGAGTTCGTCAGCGTTGGAGCTACAATAATCCCGTTCACCGGAGCTTCCTCCAGAGGAAGCCTCAGGAACATCATCCTCGACATGGGAGTCCCGTACACAGTCGTGCCCACCGATTTCCTCTCCCAGTTCACCACTGCATTCGAGGCCCTCGCAATCGGGGGCAACAAGACGAACGACCCAGACAATGGCGGTACCAAGTGGGGAGCCACGGCGCCCCCTCTCCCGGTATCGAGTCTAATATTACATGTATTTTTTGGTATTTTCGGAATTTGGCGCCGGGTATTTGAAGTTCGGCTCCCCCACTACGTTGTTTCGGTGAAATGTTGTCTTAAATTTTACGTAATAGTTACTCATAATTCACTTATAGTGTGTAATAATTAAATATTTGATCATAAATTATCCAAATTTGAAAAAAAAAATTGCCGGTGGCACATATAAATATTTTTTACTAATTAAGCAACTTATAACCAAAACATTTATTGTGTATTTTTACTTAGTATTAGATGAATGAAAAATTTATACTATTATTCAAATTTGAAGAATTTTTTTTGCCGGTGGCACCAATTTTTTATGTACAATTCGACTCCCCCGTATACCAATCCTGGTTACGCATTGGACCAGAGGGTGTGCTCAGCATGTGCTACACGACGGGCTCGAACCTCGAGGTCCCACCAATCACCATGCACTTCAAGGGCGGGGCCGACTTGAGGTTGACCCCGGTCAACGTGCTGATCCCCGTGAGCGATACGGTGTCGTTTTTGGCGTTTTTGGCGAACGATGACATCAGCATTTATGGAAGTTCGGCTCAGAAGGATTTTCTGGTTGGGTTTGACCTTGTTGACCGGACCGTGTCCTTCAAGCCTACGGATTGCGCTATGAACTGAAAGAGATAATTAATAATTATACGGTGATGAATCGGGTAATAGATATTATATTGGAAAAATAACACTTTGGATCCCTCTACTTTGTCAACTTAACAAATAGATCCATGTACTATAATTCACTCTTTTTACCCCTCCTACTCCAACCACTTTCTATTTTGGGTCCTTCTATTCCAACTTTAGTTTTCTAATTAACGCTAAATTTGGACACATTCGCACGCCGACGGGGAGATATATCTGAGGTAGGAGAAAGAAGTTGGTATGAGAGACAAATTGGGGGAGGTATCACGAAGAATATGATGAAATATGAACTGTTTTAAATCCACATGTTTTGTCCGTCATTTTTATCCTAAATGATTTCCCAATTAAAAATTCTTAGTAAGTTAATACGTGGTTATTAGAGCTGGCGTAGTGTGTTGGATACACATCAATTAAGCGTTAAGAAGACAGAAGTTGGAACGAAAAGGACACAAAAGGCAAAACGATTAAAGTAAGAGGGGTAAACAGAACGGTTTATAGTATAGTGGGCTATCTGTTAAGTTGGCAAAGTAGAGGGGACAAATGTGATATTTTCCCTAATATATTTGCGTAATTATTGCAGTTTATTTTAAAAATTCTGGATTAATTTGTTGTACATGAATATTATTTTTTTATCAATAATTTTGTACATGAATCTTTCACATTAATCATCACTAGGGAATGTTTGTACATGAATCTTTCGTATTTACATCTCTCACAACTCATAAATATATACATTTCCGTAGCAATTAATTTCGTATATATCAAGCAATCATATCGTTAATTAAAATATCATGTTTTTTCGTTTATAATCTTTCGAGATTTGAACTGATAAATCTAAACACTTCATTGTTTGATCGATTCAAATCATTAACCGTATCGAATATTAAATCAGAAAAGGGAGCAGTTAAGTGTTACATGTAACCCGTTCTACAACAATATATCATCGTTATATGAAATTCAAATACTGTATAAGTTACCGTATTATAATTTTATAAGTATCAATTCAAAACGAACCGCAATAATTCAACACTCACGACTGTTCAACTCCTGGTTCACATGAATGATTCATGATTAGCAAAGAGCAACATGACCGGTTTAATCATCCAATGACATCAAATCGGTAAGCTTTTTACCAATGATGAAAACCAGACAGTCTGATCCAATGTCAACTAATTAAATCGATTATATCGTTATTATATCAGATCGATTTAATAACCGATTCGAATCCAAACCAACCAAACCATGCAAAATAAATATCATTCATCATATGTCCATATGCAGAGCAAATTAATATCCTAAACAAACGCAGTAATCATTTCCTTAATTTGATCCTTCAAAACCTAATTAACTTCACATATTAGCAAAAAATCACTGCCCCAAAATCAATCATTAATCACAATAATCTCATAATTAACACCACTAATCACTATATAAACCCCACACAACCTATCCAAATTTCATCATCAACCAAAAGTCAAACAATAGTCAACGCAACCATGGCAGCTTTCACCAACACTCTCCTCCTCTCCCTAGCCACACTCATCTACGCCGCCGCCGTAGCCGCCTCCGGCGGCTTCACCGTCGACCTACTCCACCGTGACTCCCCCCAATCCCCAATGTACAACCCCCTTGAAACCCGAACCCAACGCCTCGAGAACGCCCTCAAGCGTTCCGTCAGTCGGGCCCACCGCATCTCCCGCACCCTTTCCCGCAACACCCTCACCGCCGCCGGTGACAGCGCCGAGGCCCCCATCATCGCCGGCAGCGGCGAGTACTTGGTCAAGATCAATATAGGGACTCCCAGCTTCCCCATAGTGGCGATTGCTGACACGGGTAGTGACGTCATATGGACGCAATGCGAGCCATGCACAGATTGCTATGAGCAGACTGCTCCGTTGTTCGATCCGAAGAAATCGAGTACGTATAAGGAGGTTCCTTGCTCCGCCGCCGTTTGCTCTAAGGTCTCCGGCGATGTTGGGCTCTGCCGTGACGGCGACGTTTGCCACTATCAGGTACTGTTGCTATGATTACTAACAATTATCTTAAATTTTATAATTGGGAAAATTTTAAAATTTACGTAATTATAATACATAATTGACATTATATTACTTGTTGTTTTGAAAAATTTAAAATTATTTAATTTTAAAATAATAATTGTATTCATTGGTTGAGTTGACAACTAATTATACAATCTGAATTTTAAAATTTTGATAAGTAACTTTTTCTACTTTTTAAATATTTTTAATTTTTTTTTTATCACTAGCTTATTTTAATTTTTTTAACACGTGGCAATTTTTTGTCCTTGTTTGTAAATTTTTGGAAGTTAATGACTGAATTGCAATTTTTAAACAATGCAGGTGGGCTACGGCGACCAGTCACACACCACCGGAGACATAGCGACGGAGACGGTCACCCTCGACGCGACCACCGGCCGGAAAGTCGCGATTCCCAAGACGATAATCGGCTGCGGACACGACAACGGCGGAACATTCTCTGCCAACTCATCAGGTATCGTGGGCCTAGGAGGTGGGCCTGCTTCCCTCATAACCCAATTGGGCTCAACCATATCCGGAAAGTTCTCTTACTGCTTACCACCATTCGGAGCCCCGAAGCCCAGTACGCTCAGCTTCGGCCAAAACGCTGTCGTTTCGGGAGGCGTCTCAACTCCGTTAATTTCCGATCCGTCAACTCCGACTTTCTACTATCTACACATTGACGCCATCAGCGTGGGGACCACACGCATTCCGTTTGTAGGTGGAGGATCCAGCACAGCTGCCACGTCATCTGAGGGGAACATTATCATTGACTCAGGGACGACTTTGACTTTGATCCCAAGTGGGGTCCAGTCACAGGTGGCGGATGCGTTGTCGAGCCAGGTCAGCGGTGGGACTGCCACGTCGGTTCAGGATCTGGCGCCGTGCTACAAAGTTGATGGTGCGGGGTTGAAGGTGCCGACGGTGACTGTGCATTTTGATGGTGGTGACGTGGAGCTGAAGGATGGCAACGTGTTTATCGAGGTGGCGGATGATGTATTCTGTTCTGCTTTCTTGGCGTCAGATTCTTTGTCGATTTATGGCAACGTGGCACAGCAGAATTTCCTTGTTGGGTATGACTCACAGGGAGGGAGTTTGACTTTCAAGGCTACGGATTGCTCTGGCGGCGCTGCTGACGTGGATAATTAAGTTGTTTTTGGTTTATGAAAAATAATGTAATTTGGTTTGTTTTTCCACTTCTTTTGTAATAATTTGGGGTTGATTTTAGGCTAAGGGTTAGCTTAACTAGGCTAAGGGTTAGCTTAATTAAGTGCAAGGAATGTAATTTGTTCAAATTTCAAGGTTTAATTATTAATCTTAATTATCTTGCCTATATTATCCAAGTACAAGAGAATTGAAATTGGGACATTATTTGAATATTGATACATTTCGGTAATTCAACTATTGAGATGGAGAAGAAACTCGTACAACATGTATCCAATTCTCTTTGATTCAATCAATGCAGGTCTCATTAATCCGAGTTATGGGTACCAGATTTGAAATTGCGACATTATTCAAATATTGATAGATTTCAGTATTTCGACTATTGAGACGAAGAAACTCATACCACATGTATCCAACCCTCTTTGATTTAGTCGGTATTTCAGTATTCCAATGTCTCATTATATATTCTAGTTAGGGAAAATCATATTTTGTATGTGATTATTACTCGACATTAACCATTTTAAGATTTCATTGAAAATCCGACACACGAAAAAAGTCAACACTTATCAATGAAATCAACGCAGAAAAACAAAGGAGATTGATAATATACGGATCATAATTAAGTTGATGTAACCAACATATGCTAATTAATAATAATTCAACCATAGACACATAGAAAATTATGTTTAATTAATATTCCAACGTTAATCACTAACATAAAACGACAACATCTTCATGAGTTGTACATATAGCTTGTCGATAATTTCCACGTGGATATTTCCATGTCAACATTTTCGAGACCTATATATATATTTATATCATGACATGATTATCGAACATATAGAACAATTGATTAAATTAATTAATTATTATACACTATGGCTAAACGGTTTATATCTACGCTTGCCGTTTTGGCAATCGTAGTGATGATCATGCCGGCGGCCACCGTGGTCATGGCGGCTGAATTCATCGTCGGCGATGCGCAGGGGTGGAATGTTAGCGTCGGCGACTATGGAAAATGGGCCGCCGGAAAAAATTTCTTCGTCGGAGATGTGCTAGGTGGGTGTTTTAATTTTGTTTGGGAAAAGTGGTCACTTGATTGTTGTTTATTCACTTATTGATCATCGAACTATATATAAATTTTATTGGAAAATATTCTCAAAAACCGTTATATCTCAATAACTCGAGTTGTTGAGAGAGAGTTTTGAATGTATCTTATATTATTTACTAACATGCTCCTCAAAAGAATGACTTATAAAAGGGTCTGAAGTTTGCACAATTTGGTTAATACTTCTGCAACGAATTGGGGGTCATATAGGTTTCAATAAGACGTTGCACACGAATTGGTGGTTGCCGAGATTCGAAACATTGGGCTCTTGTTTGGTCAAAACGCTAATATCATGTCAAAAAACTCGTTAATTGATTCTCTTTTATTTTCCGATACAGTTTTCAACTACGACAAATCAAAAGACAGCGTGATCATAGTCAAGAGTGGTCCAGACTTCCAGAACTGCATCCCGTTAGGATCCAACATCTTAAACAGCGGGAACGACAAAATCGTTCTCGACACCGGAGGCAAGTGGTGGTTCATCAGTGGAGTGGCTTCACATTGTGTCGAGTCCAACCAAAAGCTCGTCGTTACCGTCGAAGGTGCTCCGTCGCCACAATCACCGGCGGGACCCAAAAACCCTACCGTGTCCGAACCCAACTCTGCCTATGGACTTAAAAACGGCATGTCGTATTGGATCAATGGTGGTGTTGTTGCTGCTTCAGTTTCTGTTACCTTTGTGTTGGGTTGATACTAATAATGATGGTTTCTATTGTTTTGGGTTGGTTTTGGAAATAATAAGAAGTTCGTGGGGTGATATGAAATGTGGTATAAATTTGTGTGTTCTTTTGTTAAAATAAATTGGACAGCTGATGCTCAAGTCCTCACATACACGATATAAATATACTTTTTTTCTAAATTATCTCTCGAGTCATTGGAATGCATCGATTTCGATTTTTAACTAGTGTTCAGTACTTCAGTCAGCTCACTAGCCTGTTAAGGCGGTCCTAGTGTGTCTAAATTATCTCTTGAGTTATTGGAATGCATCGATTTCGATTTTTAACTAGTGTTCAATACTTCAGTCAACTCACTAGCCTGTTAAGGCGGTCTAGTGTGTTAAATCAGTCCCACAAGTATTGTAACCCGTGTTTTCAAAATTATACCAAAACATTGAATTCACGAGTCTAATGATATGGGGTTCGATCGCTAAATCATTTATAAATTGCAGTTGAACCATCGTGATTATATCGACATTATTGTTGGCATAATAACACAAGTACCATATCGGCAAACTATGAGAAGTTAGCATTGGATAAAAGAGTTCACCAAACCCCCCAAAATCCACGCGGGCATGACTCAAAGCCGACAATATCATACTAGGGTTGGGTTGTTGGTGAAGGTGTGATCCTAACAAATATGGTATCATTTTGATTAGTAGTCAAAATCCGACATGTTGAACCATATCGATATCGTTATCGTTTTGAAATAATAATATATTAGTAGTCAAAATTCAACTTGTTGAATCATATCGATATCATTTTGAAAACACTAATGGTAACCCCTTATTTATTTCAAAACCCCAAAAATTAAAATTAAAAAATCATAATCAAAACCCCAAGCTACCCTTACCATATTGGAAAAATTACCAATCAAATCAAATCCTGTCATAAATCATATATTGACTAACTTTAATTGATACCCATATCAAAAATTAAATTCTCTAATTAATACACGGATTCCATACATGTATACAACCCCAAAAACCCTAATTAGTAATCAAACCCTCCTCTTCCCCCTCAACCCTATAAATACCATAGAACGAGTCAAGAACAGAGCAAGTCGTCAGAGCAGAACGAAAAGACGCATTTCCTCTACGCATCCAGCGCAAATCGCCGTCGAAACAATGGAGATGAAGATGAATTGTTGTTCGAAAGTGGTGATGGTGATGATGCTAATTACTATGGTGATCATTAGCAATGAAGTTGTTGAAGGATCATATCAAGTTGGTATACAAATGAATCCTTGTACTCAGGAGGCTTGCACTAATGCTTGTGCCGCTCTTTCGAAGGGCAAGTACTCGAAAGCCGAATGCGGTTTGTTGGATCCGGACCCCGAGATAATTTGCGTGTGTACATCGTTATAGATTGTATGGGGAAAAAAAACTAATAAAACTGATGTTGGGAGGATTTTGGGTTTCGATGTTTCTTTGTTTTTTTTATGAATTCGATGTTTCTTTGTTTAAAGTTGATTTCGAGCTGTTATGATTGGTGATTTTGTTCGGTTTGATTAAGAATATTATATTTTATCTCTCCACCAGTGGGTATTAATCGTCCATATCTTAAAAATATTGTTTGACTTGATGATAAAATAAAAGAAAAGAAAAAATGAGAAAAAAAAATGGAAAAACGACACCTGAGAGATTCGAACTCTCGCGGGAGACCCCATTTTGGTTATTTATAATTGTGTCGATTCCAACCAGAAGCTTCACATTGTGTCGAGTCGAACCAGAAGCTCGTTGTTGCCGTCGAAAGTTCTCCATCGCCACGCTCACCGGTCTGACCCGAAAACCCTACAGTCCGTGAATCCAACTCTGCATATGGGGTTACAAACGACATGCAGTATTGGGCTAATGGCTTTTGTTCCGGCTCATTCGTCAGAGAACAATAGTATTTGTGTAGGTTTTGACTAGGGTTTTCGATTGACAACCTACAAGTCTGAAAAACCTCAATAGGATCTCGGTTGATGTGGGTAAATATGTATGAGTCAACATAATCTAAGTATTCTAAGTATTATAAAGTAATTAAAGAGAATTCTAAGATAAGGCCGCTGAGAGGCTTGCTTGTATGTTGCCTAGCAGATAGTTGATAGTTTGAGAGGTGTCCAATAGTTTGAAGCTGATAGCCTAGCAAGCTGATCGCATGGGAAGAAGCCAGTAGTCTGGGAGGTGTCCAATAGTTTAGAGCTGATATCCTGACAAACTAATCGTCTAGAAAAAAGCAATGCTAGAGCGACCAAATTATGGACTAGATTTTTCAAAAATTGGACTAGATTTTTCAAAATCCTGGACTAGATTTGTCAAATTCTGGACTAGAGTTAAAATGCTTTGGACTGGTCTCAAAACTTTGAATAGTGTTATGATTCAGTCCCACGGACGCTGGCGGTAACATATTCCTTCCATTTTGCCACGTCACCACTGACATGTCATAAAAAATTATATTATTGGATCAAATACTTAAAACATCCCAAAACTATAAGGCGGATTACGAACTCGCCCTAAAACTTTAATCCGTTACAGAGTGGTCATATTACTATGAAACGGGTTACGGAGTAGTCCTAATGACGTCTTCAATGTAATTTTTCAGCCATTTCGCCATGTCACTGTTGACATGTCATGAAAAACATAATTCAAAATTTAACAATATCATTCAAATCTAAATCTAAACTCATCTACCTTATGAACTTTGGTTCGAAACTAAATCTAGTGTGTTAGATTGATATAATTTTAGATTTGGATCAATTTAAGATGAAATTTAAATTATTTTTTTCAATGATATGTCAATAGTGACGTGGCAAAATGGCCAGAAAAGTACACCGATGACACCATTAGAACTACTTTTAGCTCGTTTCATAAAAATATGATCACTCTGTAACGAATTAAAGTTCAAGGATGAGTTTGTAACCTATCATATCGTTTCGGGATGTTTTAAGTATTTGACCATTTATTATTTATTTGGTGACATGTAAGTGATGACATCGCAAAATGGCACTGACACATCATAAAAATATATTGTTTTTTATGACGTGGAAAAATGGCTGGAATATGTTACTGCCACCGACAGTAGGACTAAATCGTAATCCGATTAAAATTTTCGGGACCAGTCCGTAACATTTTAAAAATCTGGGATCATTTTATAATCCGACCCAAAATTCAAGGTGTATTATGTATTTGACATTTTATTTTTATTTTTTCATGAAGACTATAACCCCCTTCTTTATTTTCTTGCCATAATAAACCCACAACCTAATTAATTCCAACAACCCCAACATCCAATATAACTCCATTCACAATAAATAACATTCAAATCCCAAGTTTAATTGCCATATCCAAACTAAATCTCTAATTAATATATTACCATAAATATAACCCAGAACACATCTATATAAACACCTCACCACACCCTCACAAATCCAAACACAAACCCAAAACAAATCTAAAAATATCCAGAATAAAATAGATCAGAGCAGAACATACATAAAAAAGACGCATTCTCGCTTTCAAATCAGACCAGACCAACCCATCGCAGATCAAGTATTACCCGTCAAACAATGGAGAAGAATGGTGTTTCCAAAGTGGTGATGGTTATGATGCTAATGGCTATGGTGATTATTAGCAATGAAGTTCGAGTTGTTGAAGGAGTGGTTGGTGTACAAATGGACCCTTGTGTTCTGCCGGCTTGCACTACTGCTTGTAAGAAGATTTTGGGGGCTAAGTTCAAGAGCGCAGCATGCGCTTTGTTGCCTCGGGCCACCAAAAAGATTTGTTTGTGTACATAAATTGTGTGGCAAAAAAATAAACTTAGATCGATGATGGGAGAGTTTTGGGTTTCGGTGTTTCTTTGTTTAAAGTTGATTTCAAATGAGTAGCTGTTCGGTTTGATTGATAACATTATATATCATTTCTCTCCACTAGTGGGTATGAATAATGATAAAAATATAAGAAAATGAGCAGAAAAGCTGAAAAACGACACCTAGAGATTCAAACTCTCGCAGGAAACCCCATGTACTTAGCAGGCACACGCCTTAACCACTCGACCAAAGTGTCTTTATTGTTTTGTGTAGGTTTTGGTTATTTATAATTGTGTCGATTCCAACCAGAAGCTTCACATTGTGTCGAGTCGAACCAGAAGCTCGTTGTTGCCGTCGAAAGTTCTCCATCGCCACGCTCACCGGTCTGACCCGAAAACCCTACAGTCCGTGAATCCAACTCTGCATATGGGGTTACAAACGACATGCAGTATTGGGCTAATGGCTTTTGTTCCGGCTCATTCGTCAGGAGAACAATAGTATTTGTGTAGGTTTTGACTAGGGTTTTCGATTGACAACCTACAAGTCTGAAAAACCTCAATAGGATCTCGGTTGATGTGGGTAAATATGTATGAGTCAACATAATCTAAGTATTCTAAGTATTATAAAGTAATTAAAGAGAATTCTAAGATAAGGCCGCTGAGAGGCTTGCTTGTATGTTGCCTAGCAGATAGTTGATAGTTTGAGAGGTGTCCAATAGTTTGAAGCTGATAGCCTAGCAAGCTGATCGCATGGGAAGAAGCCAGTAGTCTGGGAGGTGTCCAATAGTTTAGAGCTGATATCTGACAAACTAATCGTCTAGAAAAAAGCAATGCTAGAGCGACCAAATTATGGACTAGATTTTTCAAAAATTGGACTAGATTTTTCAAAATCCTGGACTAGATTTGTCAAATTCTGGACTAGAGTTTGTCAAAAATTGGATTATTTTGTCAAATCCTAGACTAATTTGTCCAATTCTGGACTAAGTTGTCAAAAAATTGGACTATATTTGTCAAATTGCTAATTTGTTACAGATGTATTTCAGACCATATTTGTCAAAATTCTGGACTAGATTTGTCAAAATTATAGACTAGATTTTTCTAAATATGGACTAGATTTGTCAAAAACAAGACTAGATTTGTCAAAATTTTGGACTATATTTGTCAAAATTCTGGACTAAATTTGTCAAAATTTTGGACTAGATTTGTCAAAATTTTGGACTAGATTTGTCAAAAAGTGGATAGATTTGTAAAATTAGACTAAATTTGTCAAAATTTTGGAATAGATTTGTCAAAAATTAAAATAGATCTGGACTAGTTTTCTTAAAATTTGGACTAGATTTGTTAAAAATTGGACTAGATTATGTCAAAATTTGGATTAGATTTGTCAAAAAGTAGACTAGATTTGTCAAAATTTTGAACTAGATTTGTCAAAAATGTGGTCTAGATTTGTCAAAATTATGGACTAGATTTGTCAAAAATGGACTACATTTGTCTAAATTTTGGACTGGATTTGTCAAAAAGTTGACTGGATTTGTCAAAATTTTGGACTAGATTTGTCAATTTGGACTATATTTGTCAAAAACTGGACTAGATTTGTCAAAATTGGACTAGCTTTGTCAAAATTCTAGACTAGATTTGTCAAAATTTTGGACTAGATTTGTCAAAAAGTGGACTAGATTTGTCAAAAAATGGGCTATATTTGTCAAAAACTGGACTGGATTAGTCAAAATTTTGGACTAGATTTGTCAAAAAGTGGACTAGATTTGTCAAAATTCTAGACTAGATTTGTAAAAAACTAGACTAGATTTGTCAAAATTCTGGACTAAATTTGTCAACTTTTGGACTAGATTTGTCAAAAAGTAGACTAGATTTGTCAAAATTTCAGACTAGATTTTTGGACTAGATTTGTCAAAAAGTGGATTAGATTTGTCAAAATTTTGGACTAGATTTGTCCAAAAATTTGGACTATATTTGTCAAAAACTGGACTGGATTTGTCAAAATTCTAGACTAGATTTGTCAAAATTATGGACTAGATTTGTCAAAAAGTGGACTAGATTTGTCAAAAATCAAAAATTGAAATATTGTAAAATCTCTTGTTTCGCCTATCAATTGCCCCCAAGTCCATTGTCTAGCTTCTAGCTCGAGAGTGGACTATGAAACCGCTTACCAGGCCTATCAAAATTATAGTTCAACAACGATTAAATAGTCATTGTATCAATGATATATCCTATCATTTTGATAAGTGGTTGAAGGAATCGAGTGTATGGACACGGAAAACACTAAATAAACCCCTTATTTATTTCTTGCCATATTGAACACACACCTAAAAAAATTTAAAATGAAAATTCACTAATGATTATGAACAGTCAAATCTTCACAGTATGTAGTCACCACAAAAATTGTCTAATTACCGCGAATCATTCTCCCCGTATCCAAACCAAATCTCGAATTAATACATTACCATAGATAACCCAAACATCTAATTACTCTCATCTTCTCCACCACTATATAAACCTCTCCACACTTCACCAACTCAAACACAAACAAACCAAATTCCATCAACCAAGTCGAGAATACAGCAAGTCATCAGAGCAGAACAGAGCATAACAATGGAGATGAGTTGTTGTTCCAAAGTGGTGATGCCAATGATGCTAATGACTATGGTGATCATTAGCAATTAAGTTCGAGTTGTTGAAGGAGTGGTTGGTGTACAAATGGATCCTTGTACTGTGCCTGCTTGCACCACGGCTTGTCATAAGATTTTGGGGGCTAAGTTCAAGAGCGCCGTATGCACTGTGTTGCCTCCGGCCACCAAACCGATTTGTTTGTGTACATAAATTGTGTCGATGATTGATGTTGGGAGGGTTTTGGGTTTCGATGTTTCTTTGTTTAAAGTTGATTCTAAATGGGTAGTTGTTTAGTTTGATTGAGAATATAATTATATATCATTTTCTCCACCAGTTGGTATTAATCGTGCTAATAGTATTTTGAATATTTGACGATGCAGTTTGAACGAGTTAATGAATAATCTATTATAATATATATAGGAATATAAAAGAACCCCCTTTTATTCCTTCTCTCCTTAAATGTAGCTATCCAACCAATTACAAATTTTCTTCTTTTTTCTTTTTTTTTCCTCACTTAACAATTAAGGTATTATTTGACTTAAAATAATAATTAAGGTATTAAATTACCTTAGAAAGTGGGAAACCCACGTTCTTAAACAAGTTTTAAAGAAAACTTAGTTTTCATTTAATTATTTACAACGCCTGTAAAGAATAATATCAAAATTAAAAAAAGTTGTGGGTTCATGAAATATTGAAATGCATTTCTGTAACTATTTATAATTAACAAGAGTATATTAAGTTTATTTATTTATCATAAACCACATGAAATACTTTACAATTTTCTTTTACCACAATTTTTTTATCATATTGTTCCTAATATTTTTTATTTATAAATATTGAATTAGTTTCATCAACCAAAATTGATTCATTTAAGGAACATTTTAACGAGCTTAAATGTGAATTATTCAATCAATAGAATAATATATAAAAATAAGAGGATTAAATTTTACAATTATCTTCATCAATATCATGGTTTAAAACCGATTATTTTTTTATTGAATAATATCATCTTTAGTTAGTTTGATAATGATTCTCTAAAAGTTAATTATTTTTCTGCTAACTTAATCTAAATTTTAATTTGTAGTTGAATGAGAGTCCAAAAGAAGGTGTGTTAGGATATATTGAACAATAAAGATCATTACCCGCTCTATGTCCATTACAAGCTATTAGCCATAAGAACCTAAAATAAATCAGGCAAAATTTTTTCAAGAAAGTCTGGGAAACATTTATGTAATTAATTGAATAATATCTACGTCAATCATTTTTTCTCCCGTTTTCACTCCATGTACATAGAAACTACTTATAATTTCTCAATTATACTTCATCCATCATAAATTTTGGACCCAATATTATAAGAAATTTAATCATGTTCATTGTAAATTTTGTTAGTGTACTTTTATAATACATTGTATTATGAACTTTGTTAGACCTATTAAAAAATACAATCTTAGTCATTGAAATTTATTATTTTGGGTTTATGCATACTCTATATGAGTACACTAGGTATATTCTTACTACAAAATTTGGTCGTTAGAGTTTTATTTCATTCAATTTCGGTTGAAATTATCCCAAATACATTTTTTTTGTTTGACTCTCTTACAGAAAATTTTAATGCTTATATTATTAAATATTATCATAAATAATTTTTTTATTCTTAAAATCACATTATCTTAAGGATAAAAATTAAAATTATTTAATATAATCATAAATAGATTAAAATATATTATTTCATAATATGATTTTGAAATATTAATTTAAGTAATATTAAAAAATCAATTAAATATTATTAATAAATAAATTTCTATTAATATCTATATAAATTTCAGTCTTAGTTCTTGATTTTTTATTTAGAATATTGGGCTTAAGAGAAAAATTATCATAATTTATCAATTATAACAAGAATACACATTTATTAATTATAATTAAGTATCATATAATATATAAATTTATTTTATATTTTATATGTAAAAAAATATAAAATTTAAATTAGTATTATTTTCTCATATTAGTAAATTCCGCTACGTTCTGTCTGGTCGGCTTAGCAAATTAACAATCGATTTACTGATTCAGATTGAGTATTAAAAACTATAAATTGGTTAGCTAACTACTCTAAAAGTGGTTCATGATGGCTTTTAATAGTCCCACCTAGAACAACCTTCCAACTCTTGAATTTTAATAAAAAAGGTAATTTAGGATGGCAATTATCCGAACCAAAAAATACAATAACTGGGAAAGGGATATCAACTATTTGGATCCAAATCAAACCATTGTCAAATCTATTCATTTATGTGATTTTTTATGACAATTCTTTTTCATTCTTATGGATTTTTTATAATTGTTATCAATGTTATAGTTTTTTTGATTGGTTATCAATGTTATTGTTAATTTCACAAACTAGCACATCAACTACGATGTATATTTATTAGAATTTTTATTATTATGTACACATATGTGTAAGAAATGAAAAAATAATGTGGCGTCCGATCAAATTGAGATCAAAGAATTGAGATAAAAAACAAAAAAATATTGAGATAAAAAAATGTTCACAAACAACACGTGCATGAATCTATTTTCAACATACTCGAATAGATACAATCAATACACCAATAACATCATATGGGGGCAAAACTGAAAATAGATGGGAGCAATGCCCCCTATTTAATTTAGCCAGGGGCCTTGCCCCCATATTTTAAGTCTAGCAACCCACTAAAGTATCCCTAACAAACCTACATTTGTCGAGGGAAGAGGCATCTGACAAAATTTGTGGGGGCCACGCTCCTAACAAACTTCCAACCGGTTTGGTTTAGGAGTTAACCAAACCGAAGAATAGTCTGGGGCATCGCCCCCGACTAATTTAGTTGGGGGCCATTTAGTCAGGGGCGGCGCACCTGACTAAATATTGTAGGGGGCGCTGCCCCTGTCTAAATGGCCCCCGATTATTTTGTGTTATTGTCTGGTGTCTAGCTCCCGACAAAATAGCCCCATACTATATTTGTCAGAGGCTATTGACCCCCCACCATTATTGGTCAGCCCCCGACTATAGACTAATTTTGTAGTAGTGAATGTTTCCATACCACACGTGAAACTCCATGTATGATAGTTATATTATGTATTAATGTCATCATCTTTGTTACATAATTATAATTCATATTCATTAACGCTATGACATAAACTTTTATTGTAATGTTACATTACATAATAGAACATGATCGAGAATAATAATCTCACATAACACATTTGCAGTTATTGTCAAAATAGTAAATATATTATCTCATATTTGCAAAATATATTTCTTAATAACATTATTTTTTATTATAAATATTTTTTCCTTTATTTTGATAATATTCTATTGATTCTTCAAAAAAAATCATCTAAAACTAATCTCATAACAAAAAAATTCTTACAATTAATTTTATGAATAGTTGGTGACCTTTGCAATATGTTTAATTTGAATGACTAGGTATACATTAAGTATTACTCGGAGTTAACATAATAATTATGTGAGTTTAACGAAGTAAGTGATCCTGAAATCAAAGTGGTATGGATTATGAATAGAAGAGACCATTTTTTAATAAAATGTTGTTTTACTCAAGCCCGCCAACGGGCGGGCAAAAAAGCTAGTAATAAAAATATAAGAAAATGAGCAAAAAAACTGAGATGATGGATAACGGTAAAAATATTATGAAAATGAACAAAAAAAGTTAAAAATCGACACCTAAGAGATTCGAACTCTTGCGGGAAACCCCATGTACTTAGCAGGCACACGCCTTAACCACTCGGCCAAAGTGTCTTTGATGTTGTCCTGTGTTGGTTTTATTTATTTATAATGTTTGTTATTATTACAAACTAACGAAGTCTTTTTTTTACAATTGAATCAGTAGTATTATTAAGGGGAAAACATCTTACAACAAATTAAAAATTTCAGAATCAAAGAGATAGCCATAAGGGAGGTTATCCAAGCAGGCCGATTTTGCCACCCAATCCGTTGCGTTATTCATTCTTCTGGGAATGAAGATTAAAGAAATATGATCATGTGCAAGGAGAATATTTTTTCATGATAAAAACCCAGGCAAAACATTCTCAAGACCATGTCGTACGGTCTTTCCTAAGAGCGTCCACAAGAACGAGGTAGTCGAATTTTTTTTTTTTTGTAGATTTGAACTAGATATTCACACACAATGGTATATTACTTTTTAAATTTGATCCTATGTCCTTTTTTATTCTAGATATGCCCATTTCTAGCCCAATTTTACACAAATTATTTTCATAACTTAGACTAAATCCAAACCTTTTCAAAAGTCTAAAATAAAATCAATATTCAACACCAAATCAAAAAATATTTAAATACCCTACTAAATATATTCATTCCTCACCCGCTTGTGTGTCATCATCTAAACCGTTCGTTTAAATAACATATTAGGAAAATAAAATTTTATTCTTTAAAACAACTTTGTGATGATAACACATAAGCGGGTGTAACCGATGAACCAACCTAGGTGAATCCACCGTACAATCTTCCATATATATAGAATATTATCCTTTTTTTCTAAATATAACTAAACAAAATCTCATTTATTTATCTTCACGCCCATATAAATAAGTAGCCTCCCCATCTCACAAATTCAAACCACATTCTTTCATTCAAAAAAAATTCATAGAACCAATTTAGAATAAAGCAGGTCAGAGCAGAACAGATATAAGAAACGCCCACATCCCAATCCAAAACAGGTCAAACCAGATCATTCCAGACTCAACTTTTTCCGCTCCACATCTATCGCAAATCCAGTATTACTTGTCGAGATGAGTTGTTTTTCCAAAGTGGTGATGGTGATGATGCTAATGACTATGGTGATCGTTAGCAAAGAAGTGGGAGTTGTTGAAGGAGTGATTGGTGTACAAATGGACCCTTGTATTCTATCGGCTTGCACCACAGTTTGTCAGAAGATTTTGGGGGCTAAGTTCAAGAGTGCCGTCTGCACTCTGTTGCCCCCAGCCACCAAAAAGATTTGTTTGTGTACATAAATTGTGTCGCAAAAAAAAATAAAAACTAAAATCGATGGTGGGAGGGTTTTGGGTTTCGATGTTTCTTTGTTTAAAGTTGATTATTTCAAACGGTTATTTATATATTCGGTTTGATTAATAATATTATTTCATTCTGGTTAATTTTGTGTGAGAGAATGTAATAATTGTAAGCAATATCTACTCGTATTATACCATTATACGTAAAAATTTACAGATTTATTAATATGTTAGAAATATTGTTCGATTTTATGATAAAAAGTAAGAAAAAAATGAGTGGAAAAGATGGATAATTTATTCATATATCTTAAAAATATTGTTTGACTTGATGATAAAAGTAAAAAAAATTGAGAAAAAAAAGCTGAGAAACGACACCTGAGAGATTCGAACTCTCGCGGGGAAACCCCATGTACTTAGCAGGCACACGCCTTAACCACTCGGCCAAAGTGTCTTTTGATGTTATCTTCTTGTATGTCTTTTATGTATACTTGCATGTAAATGAGGTGTGCACACATGTGTACAAATGTTCGTTGTTAGGTCGATCAATCCGCCAACAAATTTACAAACCTCTTCACCATTAACCAGCCAACTTAGTGTCATCTCAACCAACTTTGCAGACCTCGACGTTGTTGGCTTCTTACAAGTGTGACATCTAACCCGTTTATTTAACACAGTTCGTTCAGATCATGCCATGTGTAACGTTGCTAGCTCCGTGAGGGTTTCGACTACTCCGAAATTGATCGAAGCGTGAGGTTTTCGTATAGAAAGCGACCTACACTGGATTTGTTAGTTAGAAGTTGTAGTGATACACTATACTACATTGTTTCGGTTGATGTGTCGTTATAGTCAGAAGTCACTTTCGAGTTGAGTCAATGAATTATAAGAACCAACCCGAATGGTTCAACCGGTTTTGGAAGTTGTAATGGTTCAATAACACCAACCCAATATGCTTTTTAAGAGACATTTCGGGACAGACCGAACCGATCTGACTAATGGTTCATTTTTTTAGACCAAACCGATTCGATTCGAACCCAGAAACAGCCAATCCAAATTTCATAAACTCTGTTTCTTCTACGCATATTCAAGTGTTAGTTACGAACAAGACAGGTTCAAGTAATTCTGATTATAAATTGCTACAATTCATTGCATGTAATCTGCATTACCCCACAAACCAACACTTCCGATGGGAATCCCATTCGAATTCGGATGCGGTTCGAAGAACAGTAACCTGATTTTGCTGCTGGGATTAACACTAGCTCTGTTTTTGGCAGATGCAGAGGAGTACATGGTTTACAAAGACCCGAATCGATCAGTCGAAGATCGGATTAACGACTTGCTTGGACGGATGACGCTGCCGGAAAAGATCGGTCAGATGGTTCAGATTGATCGTTCCGTTGCATCGGCCGATGTTGTCAAAGATTACTTCATAGGTATGGTTTTGAGTACAGAGTACTGTTGAAAGAGTCGTTATGTACTTTTCCTGGGCTAAAACCGGATTGCAAAATGGTCACTTAATTACTAATTTTTGCTAGTATAGTCCTTGGGGGTGAATACAATTTGGTCACTCGAGTTCGGAATTATTACACAAATGTCCTACTTTATCTCCATTGACTACACAAACAATTTTGTTAAGAGAGTCGTTAAATCCTTTCCTGGGGTAAATCCGTATTACAAAATGGTTACTTACCTATTAACTTATGCTTCTCTAGTCCTTGGAAAACTTACAGCTCGATCACTCAATTTCGGAACCATTACACGAGCGTACCTTATCTCTTTGTTTTTGACTGAATCGTCAGGGAGCGTACTGAGCGGGGGAGGGAGCGTACCGGAGAATAGAGCTTCACCAGAGACGTGGATGAAGATGGTGAACGAGTTCCAGAGGGAGCTCTGTCCACGAGGCTCGGTATCCCGATGATTTACGGGATCGATGCGGTCCATGGCCAAAACAATGTCTACAATGCCACCATTTTCCCCCACAATGTTGGCCTTGGAGCTACTAGGTATACGAACTGGTCAATTTGGTACGGTTTCTTATTTTTTATCCATCCAACTCGTTAAATTAATTTTCGTCGAAAGGGAACCCGAGCTAGTGAAGAGGATAGGAGCCACGACTGCGCTCGAAATCAGGGCAACGGGGATCCATTACACGTTTGCACCTTGTGTTGCGGTAATGCTATCGATTTTTTACCCGCTATGGATTACGTTGACCACAAGATTCGTAATGTCGCGAAAATATGTTACATTTGTAGGTTTGTAGAGACCCGAGATGGGGGAGGTGCTACGAGAGCTACAGTGAGGATCCTGAGATCGTTAAATCAATGACAGAGCTCGTCACAGGGTTACAGGGCGATCCACCTTCTGACTCGTCAAAAGGGTTCCCTTATGTAGCAGGAAAGTAAGTAACTCTCTTTAGCGTTCAAGGTTTAGGGTTTAAACAGCATCAACAGAACCAACAGTTATCTCCTATTTTCCAACAGGAGACACGTGGCGGCCTGCGCCAAGCACTACGTGGGCGACGGTGGGACCACAAACGGAGCCAACGGAGAGAACGCCGTTTTGGACTGGAAGAACATAGAGGAGATCCAAATGGCTGGATACTTCTCTTCCATAGCCAAGGGGGTCTCCTCTGTCATGGCCTCCTACTCGAGCTTGAATGGAGTCAAGATGCACGCTAATCGCGACATGATCACCGGCTACCTCAAGAACGCTCTTCGTTTCATGGTACACTGATGTCGTGTTTACAACAGTTCTGCTAATAGAGCCGTCCATTTAGTGTCGCAACGATCACTATGATTCATTGATTTTGTTGGGTTTTTTTTAGGGTTTTGTGATCTCAGATTGGAAAGGAATTGATTTGATCACAACTCCAATTCATGCTAACTACACTTACTCTGTGGAGAAAGCAATCAATGCTGGCATTGACATGGTTATGGTTCCATTAAACTATACCGAGTTCATCACCGAACTAACCGTACTAGTCGAGAAAGGGGTCGTACCCACGACTCGAATCGACGATGCGGTAACCCGAATCTTGCGAGTCAAGTTTGCGATGGGTCTATTCGAGAGCCCGATGGGTGACGAGAGCTTGGTCAACGAGCTTGGCAGCCCGGTAAGGTTTTTTTTTTGTACGGAATTATTGCCCCGACTCGTGCCGATTCGAGCACCGTGACATTTTTCGAGATAACATTTCGTGACAGGAACATCGAGAATTGGCGAGAGAAGCTGTGAGGAAATCACTAGTGTTGTTGAAGAATGGGAAAGAAGCTAACAAGGAATTGATGCCTCTCTCTAAGAAGGTTGCAAGGATTCTTGTTGCAGGATCTCATGCCGATAATCTCGGGTACCAATGCGGTGGGTGGTCGATCGAATGGCAAGGATTCAGCGGCAATGATCGTACATCAGGTAACAAAAATTTCTCGAGATAATAGATTCGTTGACCTCTGTACTATGAAAAGATCATAAGTATGCCTTTCTGCTCCCGAGATATTCGGTGGAGGGACCAGGGGAGGGTCATTATGGGCTCAGGCTCAGGGTTCTCTAGACATAAATAGCTTAAATATGTGTTTATTATATTTTATGATCGGACTTAGGTCCCACTTGACTCCTGGATCCGCCACTGAAGATATTTACTGATCTTTTCAAAACAGGAACAACGATCCTCTCGGCGATAAGAGCCACAGTCGACCCAACCACCGAAATCGTCTACCACGAAAACCCCGACCCACAATTCTTAACCACCCACTCCAACACCTTCTCCAACGCAATTGTTATCGTCGGTGAACACCCGTACGCAGAATCAGCAGGGGACAACACCAACCTAACCATCCCAGAACCGGGCCCGACAACCATCCAGAACGTCTGTCGGTCAATGAAATGCGTCGTGATCATCATCTCCGGTCGACCCTTGGTGATCGAGCCCTACGTGGACACGATTGATGCCCTGGTGGCGGCCTGGCTCCCCGGGACCGAAGGCCGAGGAGTTGCTGACGTGTTGTTTGGTGACCATGGGTTCAGTGGGAAACTTCCAAGGACATGGTTCAAGAGAGTTGATCAATTGCCTATGAATATTGGGGATAATGAATTAGGGTTTGATCCTCTTTACCCATTTGGGTTTGGGCTCACTACTGAACCAGTTAGGGCAAATTGAGGAAAGTGTGAGGGCTCTTTTGTGAGATTGTTTAAATATGGGGTGGGATCTGTAATTTGTAAGATGATAACTATTTATCCTATATAATGGTGTATGGTAAGCTATAAAAGGTCAAAATTTTGCTCAAATAATCATTGATATTTGGTAAGATTGCCTGATGGTCACCTATATTTGAAACATGATATATGAGTGACTAACATTTTGATATGTAATAAACTGAAAATTTTAACAAAAAAAATTATAAAAAAAAATTATTTGATTATTAACATTTTTGGACCTCATATTTTGTCATTTTAGCAAATGAGTCCATCTCGCATGGGGCCATTCAAACCGAACTAAGTCAAACTTCACTAAGCTCAAGTTCGGCACGTTACTTTTTAGGCAAACTTGAGCTCGATTTTGAGCTAGAAATTTGAAGCTCATGTCGTGTTCGAACCAACTCGAATCTAACTCATTAACTATTATTGACGAATGTCACGAATCGAGCTCGAACTTCTCTAATTTAAAATTCCCAATGAGTATAATTTAAACTCAACTTAAAACCTGTACACTAAATTAAACATAGATAAGTCAAACTCTAAAACAAATTATCCTAAAATCCACAAGTGTATACAATTTTTCATCTAAAATTTCTATAAATGAGCCACAAACTCACGAGCCGAGCCAGCTCACAAGTCTGTCAATTCGAGCCATATGGTTAGCTCAGTCTCAGTTCGTTTACTATCGAACCGAGTTTCGAGCAATTTTTTTTTTGGATGAATTTTTACGAGCCAAACCTATTGTATTATTACAAAACCAGCAACATAAAAATTCCAAAATCACCCTTTTAGCCTACGTATAATTACCTCCATATTCCTAATTAGTAAAATTACTTATTAGTCACATAATTAATTCATTTAATACAATTCCTCCCATATTCCTAATTAGTAATTACTTATTAGTCACATAATTAATTCAAAAAATACAAATTTCTCCATTCATACACACCTTATAAATAAACCTCTAATCTCTGCTTCAGTTTCAACTAATCCCTTCGATTAATTAGTTAATTTAGATTAATCTTTTTTTTTATTTTTGCAATTAACGATGAACAGCACACTAAGAACGGCCGGCGTGACCGTACTGATCGTTCTGTTCCTTCTCGGCATCCTTGTTTGGTCGGCGATCGTCGGCCGCCGTCGGACCCGGAGTGAAAAACATGCCGCCGCCGTCAAAGGTGGTCATGGTGTTCCCGCCGCCGCCGAAGGTGGTCATAGTGTTCCCGCCGCCGTTGTCGCCGCCGAAGGTGCTGTTTAAGAAGGCGGCCGCCGGAATTATAATTATGTGTTTTGTTTTAATAATTTGAAGGATTGATGATTAGGGTTTTTTTTTTATCGAATTTAATTTCGTGTGTAATGTTGGTTAATTATGATTTGATTTTATGCTAATTGACAATTACGAGGTTTGAGTTTTTTAAGTATGTTGAGTTGAGAATCAAACCGATACGATCTGAATAACCAACATTGAATTTTCGTCCAGAATCGAATTCCTTGTGTTTTCGTCTCCAATTGTCCGTCGAATCTTGACACAATATTAATTCGATCAGAATATAATACAGACACGCGTTTGTAGTCTTGGCAGTAGGTATCCACGGGACGGGTACTCAGTATCCAACCCCTTCTCGTTTAGTTGTCGGATTTTTTCGTGTAACTTCCCTGCAAGGCTTAATCGGTGAAAAACTAAAACCACCCTGTCCATCACTGGATCAGCGGGTAATCCCGTGGGGTGTACTTCAAATAGGACTACAATCTAACAATTAGCGTGAGAATAATAAGAAGTTGGTGTATTGTTTGAATACCGTGAACATTACTCTTTAATATCCAAAATATGGCATCAAACTATAAATTCATCATTATTTGAAATCGAAAAATCAACCAAAATCCACAATAAAACGATGATTACCCGCTCAAACCGTCAGATCCAAAGTAATGGGTATCCGTCGAGTCCAAATACGAGACAAATACCTCCAAATTCGTTCCGACTCATTACCCTTTCAAAACTGAGTTCTGAATTTGCCCGTACCCTACAATTTTACCCGTCAACCAAGTTTTCCACACCCATGATACCCGATTTTCGAATAGTAAATTACCAAAAAGCCCTAGCAAGTATTGATCGATCGTTGATTCTTCAACTTACCACAATTTACCAAACAGGAAAATAAAAATAAAAAAATCAACAAACCGACACTTCCTAATTAATTAATCTAATTATTCCCAATTTATTAATCTAATTATGACGTCACAATTCACAGCTTAACAAGGAAACTAATCAGATCAATTAATTACAACAGAATCTTCCTAATTAAATTACTTCTTCCTCTTTTCTCATAATTTTTACCTAATTAACGATCATCAATCCAACCTATAAATTAACCGTCCACCCTTAACCGCAGTAATTCTTGTTCTTCTTACATTTATTTACCCTAGCAGCCTAAGATGTCGTCGTTCGCCGATTACCTTCCGACGATCGGAGTTATGATCGGCTTACTCGTGTTCTGCGTCCTTGCGATTTGGCTCATTCGGACCAAGTGCAAAGTGTTCAGGAAGATGTGCGACCGCCACGCCACCGGAGACGGAGGTTGTGGATGCGATTGAGGAGGCAAACAGCTCAACGGCGGCCGCCGTCGGCGATGGAGCCACGTCAGCGGAGCTAGCTGGATTATAGTTTTTTAGTTTTCTTCTTTTTTCAACTGTAATATCAGGAATTTTGACTGTTTTTGTCGATTTTTTTCGAATTTTGATTTAAGATTTGTGTTGATTTATGCGATTTATGTGATTCGATTCGATTGGAATTAAGGTCTCCGGTGAGCGGCCGGGTTTGTATAGTCGGCGGCGGGTTTTTTCGGGTCGGGTTGGATTCTCCGGCAGAGTGTGGAGAGAAACAGAGTGCGGGTTTAATTTGAGAGAGAGGTGAATTGGCGCGAACGGTTAGGGCAGTGGTTTGAGAACAAATCGAATGGTTCAACCAAAAACCGATCAGATCGTAGGACATTAGGTTTTAATCAAGGCGCAAGATTCGGTACGAAGAATCTTTAAGAATCTTTAACCGACTATTTAAGAATCTTTATCTCGTTTACGCTGAAAAATTAGACCCTTGATCAACCTTGTTTACGCTAAAATCAAGATACTTAATCAACATTGATTTCAGTTCCATGTATAACGATGTTGCACAAAGTGTATAAGAGACACCTCACGGATGTCATCTAACCGTTCAAGAGTAACCATGTCATGTCTGCATTTACGTAGAAATCAAGACCCTTTAATCGAATAGAATCCTGATTTACCAGTTGAACACCAATTTTCACGCTACAACTAAATCACAACACATTAAGCTTTGAATCAAAGACGGGTCATCTACCATGTCTTCATTTACATAGAAATCAAAATCCTTTAATCGAATCGAATATGGGTGACTAAATCACAATACATTAGGCTTCGAGTCACAGAGAAAGACGTGTCATCTAACGGTTCGAGAGTGTAGAATCAAAACCCTAAAATCAACCTCAAACTCAATTTATTAGTAACCGAACCACGATTTTCATGATCGAACTGACCCGAAACAAAAGAGAGCACGATAACAGAGGTTGTATTGGCTTTTTTTCAAATCGTAGAAGATTACAAATTTGTCCCAACAAAAGCTCTACACTTTTCCCAACCCAAAAAAACCGAAACATCAAAAGCACAAATCAAACCAAACCAAACCAAAGGGCAAAAGGGTCATTTCCACAGCAGTAATAACAACAGTAGCAACAGTGAAGAACCAGAACAAAGGTTTGTTCTTGAAACTTAGTACTCATCACCTTCTTCTTCCTCATCATCAGCACCTTCAGCGCCGACCTCCTCGTAATCCTTCTCGAGAGCCGCGAGGTCCTCTCGAGCCTCCGAGAACTCTCCTTCCTCCATGCCTTCGCCCACGTACCAGTGGACGAAGGCTCTCTTGGCGTACATGAGGTCAAACTTGTGGTCGATTCGTCCAAAGACTTCGGCCACAGCTGTGTTGTTGCTTATCATGCAGACTGCTCTCTGCACCTTGGCGAGATCGCCTCCAGGGACGACGGTTGGTGGCTGGTAGTTGATTCCGCACTTGAATCCGGTAGGGCACCTGCATTTTTTGAATGATTAGTACAATTTTTCATGAACCGTTACATTCCAATAACTCGAGTTGCTCCTACCAAAAAAAATAACTCGAGTTGTTGGAAGAGGGTTCAGATTGGCCTTTATATCAGTTATTAACACAATCGCTAGATGGCGTGTTTAGCAAGTATGGTTAAACTCACCAGTCGACGAATTGGACGGTCCTCTTGGTCTTGATCGTGGCGACAGCAGCGTTGACATCCTTCGGGACAACGTCACCTCGGTACATGAGGCAGCAAGCCATGTACTTGCCGTGCCTAGGGTCACACTTGGCCATCATGCTCGAGGGCTCGAACACTGCAGTAGTGATCTCGGGGACGGAGAGCTGCTCGTGGAAGGCCTTGGCGGCTGAGATTACCGGGGCGTAGGAGGAGAGCATGAAGTGGATTCGAGGGTACGGTACAAGGTTGGTCTGGAACTCGGTGATGTCAACGTTGATTGCACCGTCGAACCTCAAGGATGTGGTCAATGAAGAGATGATTTGGGAGATCAAGCGGTTCAAGTTTGAGTAGGTAGGCCTTTCGATGTCGAGAGATTTTCTGCAAATGTCGTAGATGGCCTCGTTGTCGAGGAGCACAGCTACGTCGGTGTGCTCGAGGAGGGAATGTGTCGAGAGGACGCTGTTGTAAGGTTCGACTACCGCAGTTGAAACCTGGAGAAAAATCAAGAACAGTCACAAATTAAGTTTCATTGACAGTAAAGAACACAAATTTCATCTGTATTAGCTGTGTTGTTACCTGAGGAGAAGGGAAGATGGTGAACCCGAGCTTAGATTTCTTTCCGTAATCGACAGACAAGCGCTCCAACAAGAGCGAACCCAACCCGGAACCGGTGCCACCACCAACAGCATTGAACACCAAGAATCCTTGTAAGCCAGTGCAGTTATCGGCCAGCTTCCTGACCCGATCGAGGCAAAGATCGACGATTTCCCTCCCGACTGTATCAAAACTTCTAAGTCAGAGTGCAACAATGAGAAAGGAAATGGAACAATGTGACTCAAAGAGGTTTCCTTACCAGTATAATGTCCTCTGGCGAAGTTGTTTGCTGCATCTTCCTTGCCGGAGATAAGCTGTTCAGGGTGGAAAAGCTGTCTATAACCTCCGGTTCTAACTTCATCGATGACGGTTGGCTCTAGATCGACGAATATAGCTCTCGGAACATGCTTTCCGGAGCCGGTCTCGCTGAAGAAGGTGTTGAAGGAATCGTGCTCAGTTCCAATCGTCGTGTCACTGCAACACAATTTGATCCAAGTAATCATTAAACCATGAACTAACACAGATCGCAAAGGGAAGCCATGAAAATTCATCAATACCGAGCTTCAAAATGTCGGCAAATCTGCAACTGTTTACCCTAAAGAACAAAAAGCTTTCGCCTCTGAGGCATTAACACAAACAGTTGGAAGGCTACAAAGAACACACCACAGCAGGAGACAGATACAGAAACTGAATTCAAGGTTCCTTTGAGGCATTTCCACAAACAGTTGGACGGCAACCAAAGAAGCAACACAACACAAACAAAATTGAACAAAATTGAATTGAAAGGAAGAGAACTATTTCCCTTTGAGGCATTTCTACAAACAGTTGGACGGCACCCAAAGAAGCAACACAACACAAACAAAAAATTGAACAAAATTGAATTGAAAGGAAGAGAACTCTTTCCCTTTGAGGCATTTCCACAAACAGTTGGGCGGCAACCAAAGAAAAACCCCATAAGCCATAACAAAATGGAGAAAGGAGTTACCTAGGCATGGTGCCATCGGGCTGAATGCCATGTTCAAGGCAGTAAAGCTCCCAACAAGAATTCCCGACCTGAATTCCAGCTTGACCAATGTGTAGACTGATTACCTCTCTCATTTTTTTTCTTCTCCTCTTCCCTGATAATCACCCTCGATCCAACCCTTTAACTCGATTCCAAATGGGGCTCAAAGCAGAGAAGAACCAAGGAAAAGGGAAGGAAAGATTGGAGATTCAGAAGAGAAAAACCAAAGAATTTGAAAAGAGAGAAAGAGAGAAGAAGAAAGAGCAGATTTTTCTTCCTTTATTTTCTGCAAACGGACTTATTTATCGGAATTTTTTAATCATTTATTTTGGGATTTTGGGATTTTTTTTTTTGAATTTTGAAAAATAAAATGGAAATTTTGGTTTTAAAATAACTGAAAAAGGTTAGTGGGGCCCAGCCACTTGGGCGCCAACTGTTTGACGCTGTAACGGGAAGAGATTTACTAAATATCTTCTCTATTTTATTAATATTAAAAATCAGTTTGGTTAGGGTTCGAACCGTTCGGTCCGACCTATGACATATTGGATTTTTTTGTTAGATCGGTTTGGATATTTCATGTCAGTTTTTACGATTGATTGATTCAATTGCGTAGTGAAATGATGATTCATTGTATGACTCATAAGAATCAAGAGTTTAAGCAATTATGATATTTGACTACTATTTGATTTTCTTATAGCAATCATATGAGCAATTCTTTGAACGAGTTTATAGAGGTTCGACTCCAGTTGAAGCAAAAATGCTTGTTTAGTTAGATTTTTTGTATGATTCTAACAACATTGGATAAAATAATCGAGATATTGTTGATTTTGGTTTACCTCATAGTAGCCAAATTCGACATGGTTTGACTTATTGGCCCGCCAAACCAGCTATATATTGTCTAAGATGGGTCGAGAGGTTAAAACCCTTCTCACTCACCTTTAAACTCTCGTAATTCATTGAGGTTAGAGCACATCCTATTCCCAGATATCACATATGAATAATATTTGTCAATCAAATGTCTCACGCCATTACGTGACAAAAAACAAATCACTCGAATCATAATACTTGAATTCGTTTAATAATTTGATTAATTATACTTCACATTATTATAATTTGAAGATAATTACTTGGAATCATGATTGTTTCACTGTTTGACCTCATATCAACATTTAAACGATCATTCTCGTGAATTCATCTCATGGATGGACTAACTCGAATCACCGCTCTGAATTCTCCAGTCCTAAAATCGACAAACTCAATCTAAATTACCTAAAACCATAGCACATATATATGTCTAGAACTTGAAATTCCACTCAGAATCTTCGACCATCCTAATCTCGATCCAACTCGAAAAGAGCCATGGTTACATCCCACATAGGTACATTCATTCCATCCTCAACAAGTAGTAGGTAACATATTAATAATGCACAAATTAATAAGACAAGATAACATGCAATGTTGATACACATATGTGGGCCAAACAATGTACAATAATCCATCAAAATTGAAGAAATAGACAATACAACAACCATCAAACTTATATATATTATTTAATTTTTTAATTTTTGGATTTATTAGAGAAATACCCATCTGTATTTTTTTTGAAGAAAAATGGATAATTTGTATATCTATATTATTTATAGACATAATTTTGCTTGCAAATGGCCCATATTTTTTTATAATGATGTTAATTATCTAACCTAATCTTCTTTTGTCTAGATTCACCAAATTAGGGATGACATTGGGTCCAGGTCGAACGAGTGTCTCGTTATCTGTTTTTTTGCTGGGCGTTTTAACTTGATTTTTGGGTTTGTAGGTGTTAGATACCAAAAATGACAAAAGAAAGACCAAGCAGGAGAAAGAACGCCGTTAAGGTTTGTAGGCGTTTTAACTTGATTTTTGGGTTTGTAGGTGTTGATTCATTGGGGTGGATAGTTCGAAGATAATACAGTTGGAACAAGATCACATCACGGGTTGGTCTAGTGGTAAAGGCTTGCGATTTGGATCGTGATGTCTCATTGAAACACTATACTTCTACGTTGGAAAATCGATTAAGTTGTTTGTTGTAAATCAATGGGAAAATGGTACTTTGCCCCCCCTCTACTTTGCCAAGTTAACAAACAGCCCCTATACTATGAAATGATCAATTTACCCCCTCCTACTATGCCAACCTAACAAACAACCTCTCCATCAATTCATCCAAAATTCCGTTAAGTGATGACTCATCAATATGATTCATCCATAATTAATGACAGTACATTGCTACATCATTAATGACAATACATTTTAAGTACAAAAGGCAATAAAAATATTAATTTTAAATTTATAAATTAAAAAGTATATATTTAATTTTTTTATGGATTTTTATTTTTAATTTTTTTCAATTAAAAAAATATTTTGTATTAAAAATTTTCAAAGTTATTTTTAGAAAAATTGTATATTTATTTTACAAAAAATTGTTATTTCATTTTTAATATTAAAATCTATAAACGAAATATTTTTTAAAAAATAGTTTATATTTTTTATTTATAAATTTAATTTAATTGTTTTTATATTTTTTTTAAGTTCAATTGAGATGGATGAAAGTCGTTGATGTAGCAATGTACAGTCATTAATTGTGGATGAGTCATATTGGTGAGTCATCACTTAACGAAATTTTGGATGGAAGGGGCTGTTTGTTAGGTTGGCATAGTAGGAGGGGGTAAATTGATCATTTCATAGTATAGGGGGCTGTTTGTTAACTTGGCAAAGTAGAGGGGGCAAACACCATTTTCCCTAAATCAATTATTTTTTTACAACGACTAATTCAGGGTGGGCACTCTAAGTCCACTACTTAATCTACCCCGTTCACACCAGGTTTCCAATGAGGTGTGTTCTTGATACATAATGCCCGTAGATATAAATAATACGCTAGCATGCTGACTACTTCTCTCATCTCCGTCTGAGAGCTACATTGGAGGCATCCAACAGTGGCCACCCATCAGGCGCATCAAAAGTCGTCGAATGGGGCTCTCAAACGTAAACCGAGAGAAACAACTACACATGGTCATAGCCGAATCGACATAAACAATCCGGGTCCAAATTGCAATGCCTAAACCAAGTTAGAACATGAAGAACATAAGATCATAACTTTGATCATGGAAGGTGGGAGATTAGCATCAAGATCTGGACCTAACTGGTCTGTGACTACTGAACTAATCATGCTTCTAAAACAAACCTTACATTATGTTATTATTAAGCTAATTAATCAATAATTAGAAGGTAAATCAGAAAAAAAATATCATATTGTCGGCTGGCCAATGACTATCAAAGCTCCCAACTTGTGGCTAGCTGTTTTGTTTAATTGTGTTACTTGACTCACACGTCAACACCAAAAGGGCTTGTTAATTGTGTTTAATTTCATCATAATAGCTTTCATAAGTTGGTTTGCAGCTAGCTCGATCGAGCACAACACAGTGACGGTATTTTCGTCACTACGTTTACTGCAAGCCAACCATAACGAGCCTCAGGGTAGGAGAAAGTCGGTCAGTAATCCAACGATGAACGAATTGTCGAAGTTCAAACATAACTGAAGTTTAGTACTGTTGCAGCAAAGCTACTGACTTTGCTGTTTAGTAATAAAAACAAAGACCAAGATAGTCTGATGCAGGTGGGTTCATGAAGTACCGAGTGTTGAAATGGTCCGTCTGTGCCAACTCTGCGAGGTGCGATATAGAACCCTTGAGCCACTTTGATCTCTCAATGGGATACGAAGAATGGCCGGCTCTATCCTCTCAACCATGTGTTCCGGTACGATGAGTTGTCGCGGAGGGAAGCGTCGTGGGGCTTGTATTCCATCACGTAGCTGTGGGGGAGCTTCAAGTGCCTCTTGATCGAGTCCCTTAGCGCCATCACAGCCTGGCAATGTCCAAGTGAAAACTAGATGTTAGGGACTGACCCTTCAGGGGAAATGATCGATACGAAGGAAACCCGGGATTGTCTAAACACCAGGCAAGCCAAAGAGCCTGGTGAAAGACTCTCTAGACATTCAATCATTATACAACAAGGTATCACGCGAAACGGGAAGAGGTTCAATCGTTATAATTGAGAGATACAATTTGATATTGTTATAGATGGAATTGTTGCTGACCTGATGATCAGAAGCATTGCGGTTCCATACGCTCAGAATGTCTTCGTTGAATCGGATGCTTAATACTGCACCGCAGATGTTCTCGCTGTACTCGAGCTGGTCACCTACCAAGGCAAGTACCTGAAAGCCGAAGTTCAAAACGATGGGAGATAAATAAGTGGTAAGCAAAGTGTTTAGAGTCCCATATTTCTAGGTCAATCGTGACTCTGCATCTTACCAGATCCTCCCAGAAGCGACCAGAGACGACCTTCTTGAATCGGATTATCCATTTACCACCACTGGAATTAGCACTATCCTGTTATAAATGTCACAACAGAAGGTAAGCAGATCTGAAAGAAAATGACTTGATAAGCTGATGAACGTCATTCCCAGTTTTACCTCCCATAGAGGACGAATGCCAGCCTTGAAAAGATGCAGATCGGTTGGACTCGGCAAAGTAGAGGGGCGTGCTAGGTGGCAATAGCAGACCCAAAAGTTTCAACCTAAATAATAACAAGATCCGATCAGCCGGCGAGAGAAAAAGCTTCATTTACATGGACAATGACCACAACACAGCAGCAAAGGACTTACCGTACTGAACTCCACGATTTTCTTTATATTGTCCTCGTACGATGTCTGTGTTCTGACTCCTGGTGTCCGGCGGGTGTACCAAAATACAAACTTGTGCTGATCATAGACACATCAATAAACACATCAGCACTACTCGAATAGTAAGTTACACAGAGAAAAGTGATGACTGAGGCAGCTTACATAGCAACCAAACACTACCAGTATTCTAACTTATCAAGATACAAAAACAAACTGTAAGCAACCATCAAATAAACCGTAACACACTTCCAGTACTCTGACTTATCAAGTAAATAATACACAAACAAACAGCTAGTGTTCCGAATTTCGGTAGTTCTCATTCTTAACCATCCAGAAAAATGTAGAAAATATCCAATTGTCATTCAGGAGCACACATCAAAATCATGTTCGTTCAATTCACAACCCCCGAAATTAGTACTATCTCGTCTCCTAACACAAACATCAAAACATCCCACGCATTATAAGACTTCGTGACAAAGATCAAACATACATCATATCATCAAAATAAGGCTTCACTAATTCATTTCATCTCAGTATTCTCTAATCCAATCATCATGATCTTAGCAACCCCAAACTCCATACTACCAAGCCGATTCACCATCATTCCAAAAATCATACTCGAAGTTCCCAGAAAACCACATCATTCCCCAATCAAATAACCTATGTCATCAACTGAATCACGAAACCATCATCCAATCAATTAAGAGACAGCGATAGTACCTTGAGAGGGTGCAATCCAGCTTTGAGTTCGCGCGCCTGCCTTTCTTCCGCCTCTTTATCAAAGACGTCGGAGGAAGCGGAATCGCCGCCGCCGCCGCCGCCGCTTAAGTTAGCTTGAGCGTTGTTGTTGCTATCCAGCTCCTTCTTCTCCACTACTTCCATTTGCTCCTTGCAGATTTTGATTTCCCCCCTTCCCCGTCTGGAAACCCTAATTCCCAATTCTTCGTTTCTGTGTAGAAAATTGGGAAATGTCCAGAGAGGAGGAAAGAGAGAGGAAGAGACGAAATGGGAAAGGAACGAAACTAATAAAAAGTCAATTTGACGGCGTCGTTTTGGTATATTGTCCCAATGCCTCACTGAACTATGTTTTATTACAAATTGATCACTTATTTATTTTCCCAACATTGTCATTATGCATTTGAATTGAAGGTAAACCCCACATGGAAACGGTGCCGTTCTTTGTAGATTAATTGGGCCGGATCAAGCCCACTAAGCCCATGAAAGCAGATTCGAATCCATTATGAGTGGTCCGGCCCACTAACTCCACCCATCTTTATAAATGTAGAAGACCATTCATCCTAAAGTCGATGGCTTAATTGACTGGTATCTCGACTATCGTCCTAGCAAACCTGCTATACATCTCATAGGGTGATTTGGTTGATGGAACTGGGTCTTAATTCCCGGTCCACTAGGAGTTGACCCAAATAATTGCACTACAATTCTCTTTAGGCTGGAAATTGAAATCCAATTCTCATACCCAATTTCATCAATTAAACCACCTATGTAAAATTCAACCCTAATAAATAATATTATATTTTTATTTTGAAATATAATATTTCAAAGAAGTCAATTTTGTAATGTAGTTAAAGAGTTATGGTCAATAGACATGTTTGCCACCCCATTTCCACCATAAATCCCACATTGCAAATTTATCCCATCTTGTCCCCATACTATCCTATTTATTTCAGTTTGGTACATATAGTTCTCATAAATAAAATCATATCAATTAATTTTCCGAACCAAACTTTATCTTTTATCTTCAATATCTATCGACAACTAATGAGCGATAATTGTCAGCTGATCCAATATAACACGCACAATATAGGGGATTGAGAATTAGGGGGAATATGGAAAAAGGAGAATGGTGGAAAAGTGTTTGTTAAAAGTTGGAGGATGTTAAATTACATTGTTTGTTATGTATATATTTGGTAAAGAAAATAGGAGGGGAAGACAGTGGGTCCCATTATTCTATTTGAGGGAAGTCAGAATTTCTAGATAAAAGTAGAAATTGTCAGAATACACATTCTGGAGACAATAAGAAACTCTGGGTATCTGAAATACAAAACTCCAGCTCCATTAGACAGTAAACAAACAAGGATATCTCAGAAAACAGAGTTTCCAAAAAACTCAGCTGGATTTCCCTTACCAAACGAACCCTAAGTTCATAATACCGATCACAAAATATCTCTGAGAATTGATGATAATATAAAGTAAAAGGAATGAAAATAACTACAAATGATTTATGACGTAATCACTACACTTAATTTATGTAATTACATAAATTAATCTATTGAAAATATTCCACCGTGTGGTAAGTTTCTAGAACTTTATTATATATAGGGAAAATAGCAATTTGGCCCCCTCTACTTTGCCAACTTAACAAACAGCCTCCTATACTATAAATCATTATTTTTACCCACTCCTACTTTGACCAATTTGCATTTTGGGTCCTTTCAATTCAACTAACGTCTTCATGACATCAATTAGTGCGCATTTAGTACATCACGTTAGCTCCAATAGCCATGTATTAGCTTACTAAGTGTTTTTTAATTGAAAATATAAGTATATATAATTACATATAATAAAATTGATGAATAAAACGTATGATTCTAAAATCCTTCGTATTTCACCATACTCTTCGCGATACCTCCTCAATGTATCTCCTTTACCAACTCTTATTGTCCTACCTTTGATATCTCTCTCCGTCGGTGTGCAAATGAGTCCAGATTTAACGTCATGAAGACGTTAGTTGAAATGAAAGGTTCCAAAATGCAAAGTAGTTAAAGTAGGAGGGGTAAAAAGAGCGATTTATAGTACAAGGGGCTATTTGTTAAGTTGGTAAAGTAGAGGGGGGCAAATTGCTATTTTCCCTTATATAAACATCATAATCAACGCACGCCGAATATTAGGAAAACAAAATAACGAAAAATTAAAAAAAAAAAAAAGTTAGGAAGGAAGAAGAACAATAAACAAACCCAAACGATCTTCGTCTCTGTACTTTCTTTCTTTCCTCCAATCCTTTCTTCTTCTTCCTCCGATCAATCTCTCCATTTCTCCGATTCTCAAATCACATCTCTTCTTCTGCAAATTCTTGTTTCGATTTTGACTTTCTTCTTGTTCAGTTTTCATTCCGTTCTCAAATGTCTCCGGCGGTGTCCGCTTTCCTCCTCATCTTCACCCTCCGATTCGTCTCTTCGACGGCGACGACGGATGCGGTGCCAGATTCCGCCACCTGTCCAACTGAATTGGTTATGTTCGTCTACAATCTTCAATCTCAATGTCATCCTTCGATCTCATCCAATCCTCCTCTCCAGGTAAAACCCTAGCGAGATTGATTTCATTTCCCCCGTTCGTATGCTCGATTCGTGAAATTCATGGATGAGAATTGTGGTTTGATTGGTTTGGTTGGCGGGACCGCGTTGGATTTTGTTGTTAGGATTAGGTTTATTGGTGGTTGGTTGACATTGGGGTTATGAGATGGAATTTGGTAGCGTATCTAGCTATGGAATTGAATGGATTCGTTGTTTTCATTACTGCAGATTATTATACTACAACGATCGTTTTATGATTTTATGATTTATCACCATGTTGTTTGTGATATTTCTGTAAAGCAGATGTTCTTTCGTCACTGATGACCTATGCAAAATGCACCTCTTAGCAAAATTTTCTGAATTTCTTATTCGTTATGGTATATGGTGTTGATCTGTTGAATGGGATGTAGGTGGATGGGAACTTCGTTGAGAGAGCATTGACTTCACGCCGGAGAAATGCTTATACGTCGGTGTTCTTCTACGCTTCATGGTGCCCTTTCTCGCAAAGCATAAGACCTAAGTTCGAATCGCTGGCTGCCATGTTCCCTCAGATAGAGCATTTGGCTGTTGAGCAGTCGTACGCGTTCCCGAGGTATGCTCAACTTACGTAAGTATACACATAAAGCGTCATGGAAAATCATAGCATTTGAAGTGAACATGATATCGGGGAGCTGTAGCCTGTAGGGCAATAGATGTTTTAATTTGGCTATCGGATATCATTTGAAGCATGAATGAGGATGTGATATGACATTCTTTGTGTCTTGTTAGTTTGATCCATATTCCTTTTGTATTTCTTGTGGCTGGAATGGGAGTCATGGAAGGTAAGTGGTCAAATGACATCGTAGGTTCTCTAATGGTAGTCTTCAGGGATGCTATTGTGCTGGTTAGTGTAGATAGGTTTGACGACTAGACGTTTATTCTTGGACTGTTGATGAACGGTAATGGTGATTGTTTTTGCTTACCTCACAATCACATTACATTTCATCAGTGAGAACCAAGCCCAAATGTGTAACCTTTTGAACTAGTTCTGTCTATGTTAGAAGGTAAAAATTGGTAAGAGGTTATTTTTGCTGTCCTTTGTATATTACTTTTAGGGTTGAGTACACCTTATTTTTCTTTTCCGCCATTGTTTAATGCCATTGCTGAAACTGATTCATTTTAAGAAGATAACTCTTCTAACGCTTGTTACATTTTTTTGTTCCACTCCTCAGTGTATTTTCCAGATATGGAGTTCATAGCTTTCCTTCCATATTACTGGTCAACCAGACAATGAAAGTGCGATATAGAGGGCCAAAGGATCTTCAGTCGCTCATGCAGTTTTATGTCAAAACAACAGGTTATATCTGGTTCAGTGTTGCGTGCTTAATTTGTTCTTTTGCTTGCTTGCAATGCTAGTTTTTTACCCTGGGGGATCCTCATTGAGTAAGCCTGCAACTACATTTGTTCTCTCTTCTGGCGATACGAGATAATGAAAGCATTTATATGATGTTTGTCTGATATTCGGTTGGCATGCGTTAATTAACATCTAAAAATAATCAAAAAATTTTTTACTATGAATCTTCCACCCATAAATTTGTCTCTGTGTCTTGACCTTCCCAATGGTATTGCAGGACTCGAGCCAGTGCAACATCTCACCGAAGCCGAAGCAACTAATTTACAGAGTGACGGAAACAGCATCCTGCAGCCATGGGATGGGTCACCATTGGAGCAAGTATTGAGAAGGGAGCCATACTTGGCATTATCCATCTTGTTCCTCTGCTTCCGGGTGATGCTATTTTTCTCTCCTAAACTCCTACTTCACCTCAAGTCTTTCTGTTCCTCCAACATTCCTCGTTTGAACTTGGGAATGTTTGGTGAGACGAGCCAATTGTTTGAGCGTATCCTCCACCTGGTAGACGTGAGGCGGGTTTGGACCAAGCTTAGACTATGCAAGGCCAGGAATTTCCGCGAGGGAGCGAAAAACTGCCGCGTCCTGGCATCTTCCTTTGCATCAGTTTCGCTCGGTGAATCTTCATCATCGACAGCTAGGTCGTGAACGACGCCAACAGGAAGAGAATCACCTTAAGCCTTACCGTTGGAACTGGAAATTCGAGGTTAGTAGAAAAGAGCTCTATATTTCTAACGAGATGATGTTTGCTGAGAATCTGTCCCTAATGTTGGGAGCTGGAGGGGGAAGAAGCTAAGGATTGATATATAGAGTTTAAGTATGTTGTACTTCATTGATTCCTTTTAAGGATGTAGTGCTTCCACCTTTTGTTTCGTTCTTTTGGGTGTTCTGAGAGGAAACTAAGAACAGGCTATGTAAATTTAGAACAGCAGCTTGCTTGCTTTGCTTGCTAGCTTCCCTCCTTTTTGTGTATATTATCTTACTTTGTTATCTTTATATTAGAAGAACATCATCATACACACTCCTGGAATGAAGCTCATTTTGCTCTAAATCTATCAATCTTCGTCTCTCCTGGTGTTTCCTACCATAATTTGTCAGATTCCTGTTGCTGTCATCCTCTCTCAGCAGGATAAATGTCTCGTAGGCGGTGGTGTTGGTCTCGATATTCGAGTAATTTGCTAGTACTTGCAAGTTCTGGTCTATATTTGGCTTTTCTGGTGTTTTCTTAATAGTTTAGCAGGTCTCTGTTGCTGTCTTCCTCTCTCTGCAGTATTAGAACTCGTAGGTGATGATGTTGGTCTCGAGTAGCAAATGAATGTGCAGTTCAGATCTATATTTGTCTCTGCTTGTGTTTCCGGCAATAACTCAGGAGAATCAGGTTGCTGTTGATCCCGAGGTCCGAAATGATTATGCAGTTACTTTCATTTAGTAGTAGTTGCAAGTTTAGTTCTCCATTCAGTCTCTGTCTGGTGTTTTCTGCAATAGTTTGGCAGATCTCTGTTGCTGCCATCCTCTCGAGGCACGATCAATCATCATAGATGCTTGTGATGTTGGTCTCGTGGTTCGGATAGGATTCATCGACATTGAGGATCATGCTTAGCCAATGATTCCGCAGCTACTTTCATCTGCTAGTGGTTGCAAGTTCAGGTCTATATCTGTCTCTCTGGTATTTCCTGCAATAATTTGGTAGATTCATGTTGCTGTCACTCTATCGAGTCAGGCTTAAACCTCGATGTTTATCTCGAGGGTTTCGGATAGGGTGGTCGATATCGAGAATAATGAGCAGTAATGATGATCCAGCTGCTACATCCATTTGTTAGTAGCTGTAAGTTTGAGGACCCCATTGTATACATTGACAGGAGCAGGTTCATAATGTTTTATATCATTTACAGCTTTCTGGTTTGGACAGTTTGTGTTTGATTGTAGCTCTTGGATTAACATCAATCTCGAGTTGATTTCGATGATTTGATTCGTGGTTAAGGGAGCGATTACCCGACTCGAGATGTGAAGCATCTATCTCGAACTGGTTTGATGAACTGATTACCCGAATCGCAAGTGACGTGAGATTCGTGTATTTGACTGGTGTTTGTATAGAGTCAACTTAACCTACTTGATCCGAGTTTTGCTATGGGCTATCGTTGTGTCATCAATCTCGATTCGATTTCACGCATATGATTCGTGATTAAGGGGTATTACCTGACTCGTGATAGGCATGTGAGACATGTATTGGCTATTATATGTAGTTTAGAGCCGATTTAACGGATTTGAGGGTATTGCTCGACTTGTGATATCATCTATCTCGAGCCAATTTAACCTATTTGGTTCGTGGTGGAGGTATTTTACTCGAGTCGCAAACAACACAAGGATTTTGTATCGACTTTCAAGTAGCATGATAATTGTGCATTGAGTATCATCAATCTTGAGTAAGTTTAACAATGAACTTGATTAATACTCTATCACGAAATGGATACGGTATGGATGATCTGATCGATTAGACTTTGTTTGAACTACTCGTTAAAATAATATAATACAACACTGATATAATGACGGTTTAATCATGATTCGATGCTCTAAACATGACTTATTAAAAAAGCTTTCCATTGATACCCTTTCTCTTTTGTTTAGTTTATTTCTGATTAAGATGCCATTAAACAAATAATTAAAAAATAAAAAGCTGTAATTTATCTTAATCATCACTCTAAACCACTTTTGATAGCATCACTCAATCCTAATTGAAGAATCATTTGTATTGTTACCTTTCTCTCCGAATAATAACTAAGATTGATCTTTTGATTTAAACTTTACTTTTGATTTCGGGACAGTCTCTAGCTTCTATTCGCAATCATCGTCAAATGATGTAGTTTTTCAATTTTATATTCATCGTATCTGACATTTGTTGGTTCCTCAATGACTACCTGGAGTTGAAGCTCTGTGTGGTATTTTGTCAGGCGAATGCTCTTGGACATCTCCAACAACGGAACAAGAACAGTCAGAGACCCTTAACAGATTTTTCAAATTTATAGATTTAATACTAGACATAAACTTCAATTTTAAAATGATTACATAGAATTTCATCGTTTTATATGACGGTCAGGTCCTGTCCTGATCTAGGTTGGCTCACCTATATGTCGAGTCAAAGATCGATAAACTTTAGTATATCTACGAAATAATAATAAAATATTGATTTAGGCTAATAAAATATTATATATAATAATTATTATTATTTTTGTTTTTATTTATCTAGAAAGAATGAAGTTTCCGTAACCAGCCGTCCACACGGTGAGAAAGAAGGACACTTGTTTTAACGTTGTCCGTTAAGTAACAATTTGGCTTTTATTTTATTTACTCAATTAGTCCCTCTACTTTTGTATTTTGCTCATATGATCCAAATCCCCTAGTTTTATGTTAGGATTTCGTCCTTGAGTTTATAACTTGTACAACATAGTCACACTATAAATGTTTAGCTTACAAAAAGGAGTCGAGAGAGATGAGAGAGAGAGCGCGAGAGAAGGAAAGGTTTCGAGTCGGGGCTGGGAAGGGTTTAGAGATAGGTAGTAGGTGTGAGGGTGAGAGTTCTTCGGGGGGGGGGGGGGGGGGGGGGTTGCGTCGAGGATCGGTTTAGGCGAGTCTGTCAGATCAGGGATTGTAGAGTGTCCGTTGAAACGTCGAACGGCTCCTTCGGTTCGGATTTCCGGTTGACAGCAGCAGTCGGAGGTAAGTCCCATTTTGTGTTTTTGGAACGGAGTCAGCTAATGTGGCTTAGGGGGGTGCTGCAGGAGGCTTCCGGCAAAGGGTGGTCTCTACCGTCTAAGGTCTGCGTGAAGTCGGATCGACGGCTGATAGAAGTGAGTCATTTCGTTCTTCGGGGGATCAGGAGGTTGAAGATTGCAGAGGTAGTCAGAAATGGAAAAATTTTCTTCATTCAGGTTCCGTGGGATCCCTTATCTGGGGGGTGGCGTCCACTCCTTAATGTGATCCAGCCATGGTCCGATGAGTCGACTCCGACTACTCTCTCTAGACCCTTCGCGGAGGTGGTGCGCCGGCAAGAACTCTCAGTAGAAGGTAGGTGTGCTTTTGATGTCCTTGGGGCTGAACGTTGCATCAAGGTGGAGGATACGGGGGTTCAGAAGCGGTTGGAGTTTTTGCTGTCTAGTTCTTCGCTTCTCGTCTTTAGCCGATGTGGTCTGGTCGGAGTTCCGGAAGTGGGCGGCGGCAGCTTGGGGCACACCGCCGGATGTTCCGGTGCTTCGGCTAGCGGACGATTTATGGTTGATGGTGTGTGCTTCGAAGGAGGATGTTGCTCGAATCTTGGCTCTCGGTAGGTGGCGGTTTGGCAACGTTCATATTCAGATGGATGAGTGGATTGCGGAGGCAGGTAGATCTGCGGTTTCTTTGAGCAAAGGAGTCGTGTGGATTATAGTCAAAGGCATCCGGTTCACCTACGTTCTATTGACTTGTTCCGCAAACTTGGAGATCTTTGTGGGTCTTTCGTCGGCTTCGAGGAAGTCGGAGATTTAAACTCCGTCAGGTTGAAGGTTCAAGTAAAGGGTGAAGTCCCTGGAGAGGTTTCTTTGTTGTTTGGGGTTGAGAAGTTTGTGGTGAAGTTTTTCCCTGAGGTGGCCGGCTCGAGGTTCGACCAGGGTGTCGAGAAGGCTCCGGACGGCGAAGCGAGTTTGCTCAACGAACTTCGCTCGGAGAGTGTTTTCGGCTCGGACAGGCATTTTGAAGGTTATGAGGAGGCCGGCGAGTCTCGGTTCGACGGGTGTAGGTCGGAGCGTGTTTTGAGTTTTGACAGTCGCGTTGAAGAGATAGAGGAGATTGCCGAGATTTGGGCCACGGGGGTAGGTCGGAGTCGCCGCCAAAAGAGCTGTCGCAGATGGCAGAGATCTTTGATTTAGATACGGTGTATAGTCATTCTCATGCGCTCTGTCCGAAGGTGTCAGAGAAAGGAGTAGGGATGGTTTGTCAAGTCAAAGGTTATGTGGGTTTACGGTTGGTGGCTGACGAGATTTCGGTAGTGGTGCCTCCGGTTAGGTTGGAACAACTAATTATCTTAAAAGATTTGTTAGGATCGGTTGGAGTGAGTGGTAAGGGAGTGGGCCGGTTGGATTTCTCTCTTTGGTCGGCCCATGTAGGATGGAGAGGGCTTAATTTGGTTTGTGGCCCATGGTCCTTTTCTTCTTGGCTTAAGGCTTCAGACGGAGTAAGGTGATGTATGACTTGTGCTCCCTTGGCATGGGAAAGAGAGAAGCCGACCTTTCAAGGCTTCTGGAAGGTTGCAAATCAGGATCAGTCCTTGATCTAGGAGAGAATATTGAGGAAGGGCTCGTGTCGGTCGGAACTTTCGAGGATCTTGAGGAAGTTGAAGCTTTGGAGGAGGCGAGTTTCAACCAAAGGCAGGCAGGAGAGGATGGTGGAAGCTGTGAGTTGCTGATTGAGGTTTCCTCTGTGATTTCAGAAGTGGAAGAGGTTGCGGCTTTAATTGGTCTCAGCTTGCACGGCTCATTCGAGGAAGGGATGGCCGCGGCAGTGGCAACTTGTAAGGAGGTGAGCGCAAGAAGACCTTCGTCGGGGTCGCGTTCTCGTAAAGAGTTAGAGCATCGTCGCTTGGGGATTGAGGATGGTAAGATTCCTGAGTTGGGCGCGAGGTCAACGAGGAAAAGGTGTGAGGGTCTAGCTGCGTCGATTTGTAATGTTTAAGATTCTATCGTGGAATGTCCGAGGTTTGGGTCTTGCGAGCAAAAGATTTAGAGTGATGAATAGAGTCAAAGATTTTGGTCCGTCGGTGATTTGTTTTCAAGAGACGAAGCTCAGTGATTGCAATGCAGGTTTGATTAGAGGTTTAGTAGGGAGGCAGGGATGGGATTGGCTAGTCAAGGATGCAACTGGGTCAGCAGGTGGGTTACTAACTTGCTGGGATGATAGCCTGCTTCAGGTCGAAGCTTCCTGGTGCGGTTCATTTTCGGTGGTAACGTTGTTCTCATCTCGTTTGGATGGTTTCACTTGGCTTTTGGTCAACGTCTACGGGCCAAGTGAGCAAGCTCAAAAAGCTGCCTTTCTACAAGAACTCAGAGACATTGTGGTTTGGTGGGATGTACCTTTGTGCTTGATCGGAGATTGGAATTTGGTTCGGTTTCCTGAAGACGCCTCAGGAGCCACAAAGAGCTCCAGGGAGATGAACAGATTTAATGCTTTTGTGGAAGAGAGTCGTCTCACTGAGTTGCCTTTATCCGGTGCGGAGTTCACGTGGTCAAATTTCTGAGCCACGCCGTCGCTTTCTAGGATTGATCGGGCTTTTATATCAGCCGATTGGGAGTTGCACTTTCCGGGATGTGTCTTGTCGGCGAAAACAAGGACTTGTTCAGATCATCATCCTATTGTTTTGGATTGCTGCGATGGGCTTCACATTCGAAGACCTTGGAAGTTCGAATCAATGTGGATCGAGCATGCACAGTTTGAGAGCTTTGTTAAGAACGATTGGTCAGTACCGATTTCAGGGTCCGGGGCGGTGTTCCGTTTGGCTAAAAAGCTAAAACGTTTGAAGAATAGTTTGATTGAGTGGAATTCCTTGGTGTTTGGCAGGTTAGATATTCAGATTGGAGAAGCTTTGAACAAAGTGAATTTATTTGATAGGCAGGAAGAGTTAGGAGTTTTGACTGAACTTGATAGAACCGAGAGAATGCTGGTCAAGTGCGATCTAGATAAGTTGTGGAAGGCGGAGGAAATCTCTTGGAGACAGAAATCGAGAGAAAAGTGGTTGAAATTGGGGGATAGGAACACTAAGTATTTCCACCAGGTGGCCAATTTTAACAGAAGGCGTAACTTCGTCGACAACATTCAGGTGGGCGGAGTGCAGGTGGTGGGTCAGGCGGACTTGGAATTGGCGTTTGTGAATTTTTATAAAGGTCTGTATGTTGAACCTCGTCGTCTTCGACCTTTTCCAATTAGGCTTGAGTTACAGAAGTTAAACTTGGAGTCGGCTCGAGCCATGACTGTTAATTTGAGTGTCGAGGAGATTTGGGAGGCTGTCAAAAGTTGCGCAAGCGAGAAAGCACCGGGTCCGGACGGATTTTCCTTCAGCTTCTTCAAACGGTGTTGGAGTATCATTAAGGACGAGGTGTGTGATGCGGTTTGGGATTTCCAAAGTCGAGCTGATTTGCCAAGGATGGTTAAGAGTACTTTCATAGTGCTATTACCAAAAAAGGAAGCAGTTGGGGATATAAAAGATTTGAGGCCTATTAGCCTAATTGGTGGGGTGTATAAAATTATCTCAAAATGCCTGCTTCACAGAATGAAGGTTAACCTGGACTCTCTAGTTTCTCCGCAACAATGTGCTTTTGTGGGAGGAAGGCAAATTCTTGACGCAGCTCTTATCGCTAACGAATTGGTTGATTCCAGAAGACGAAGCGGGCGGCCTGGTTTGGTGTTCAAGCTCGACATAGAAAAGGCTTACGATCATGTGAACTGGAACTGTTTGCTGAAGACGCTGGAGAGTATGCGTTTCGAAAGTAAATGGATTGACTGGATTCGCGCTTGCATCTCTTTCCCGTATTTTTCGATCTTGGTAAACGGTAAGGCTTCCGAAATTTTAAGAGCTCGCGAGGCCTGCGACAAGGAGATTCCCTTCCCCTTTTCTGTTCATTTTGGTTATGGAAATCCTCTCAGCCTTGCTGCAGAAACTCCAGGTTTCAGGTTTGGTGCGCGGTTTCCACATGAATGAGAGGGAGGCTTCGGGTCAGGTCAACCACATTCTGTACGCCGATGACACTCTTGTTTTTTGTGATGCGGATGAGGCTCAGGTTAGGTACTTATTGGCTGGTTTGGTTTGTTTTGAGTGTGTGTCGGGACTGAAAATTAATATTCACAAGTCAAGCATGTTCACAATTGGGGAGGTGTGTAATGCTGAAAGGCTAGCTAGGGTTTTTGGCTGTGATCTGGCGCAGCTACCCACGTCTTATCTTGGCCTACCGCTTGGGGAAAGGGTGTCAAACTTGCGTTTGTGGGATCCTGTTTTGGATAAAGTGGAGAGGAGATTAGGTTCTTGGAAGGCGAGGTGGCTGTCGTCCGGGGCACGCCTCGTTCTGATCAAAAGCGTCCTGTCAAGTCTTCCTACTTACTACTTTTCGCTGCTCAAAGCCCCGATTCGGGTGATAAATAAACTGGAAAAGATTCAAAGACGTTTCTTATGGGCTGGAGTGGATGAGTTTCGTAGAACACATTGGGTGGATTGGTCGACGGTAAAGACTCCTCTCGCCTTAGGTGGACTCGCATACTCGATCTCAAGGTGGTTAATGAGGCGTTGATTGGTAAGTGGGTTTGGAGGTTTGCCATAGAACGTAGAGCCTGGTGGAGAAGTCTGATTGTGGCTAAGTTCGGGGTTGGACCCTCCGAGTGGTGTCCTAACGGGGTAACCGGTTCGTGGGGATCGTCGTTGTGGATTCGGATTATTCGGTTCGGTTCTAGTATCTGGAGATTCGCCTTTATCGATCCGGGGGGTTTTGTTCTTTTTGGAGAGATTTTTGGTGTGAGGGTATGAGGCTTTCTGATCTCTTCCCGAGGATCGAGGCAGCAGATGCCAAAGCCCCGGGGGGTCGAGTTTTTGACTATGTATCTTCTGACAGGTGTGGGTGGAACATACAGCTGCGATTCGATCTAAGGGGTGGAGCTCGCTTGGAATATCAACGTCTCCTGACTAGGCTTGCAGCGTTTCCAGCTGAGCATTTATCGGAGGGCCCTGATTATGTTGTTTGGCCGGCCGAGAAGAATCAGTGTTTCTCAGTTGGCTCCTTTCGTAGGCTACTGTACGAGGAGCGTTTTCCGGGGCTTCCCTCCTTTCCGGCAAAGACGATTTGGGCGAGTTGGGCTCCAACAAAGGTACAATTCTTTTGTTGGCTGGCGTACAGGAACCGGATCGCTACAATTGATAATCTGCAGCGACGAGGTCTCGTTCTGCCCAATTGGTGCGTGCTTTGCGAGAGAATGGAGGAATCAGTGGACCACCTGTTTCTGCAGTGTAGTTTTGCTTCGCTGATGTGGACGAAAATCAGTTCAATTCTTTCCATTCATGGCCGTTCCCTCCGACTCTCGGGGGTCTCTACGTGATGTGGAAAGACATGAACTGTGTCGCTCGTTTTGCACCTGCGAGGAAGGTGATTATCCACAGCGTTCTTTGGCATCTGTGGCTGGAGCGTAACGATCGAATTTTCAAGGATTCGCAGCGTTCCGTTCAGCAGGTTTTCGGGAGGATTTGGCTCGCAATCGCGAGCTGGATGTGTGCGTCGGGTCAGTTCGATGAATCTAAGCAGAGAGATTGGGTTAGATTCAGTTTTGACAACGACTGATTTCCTCTGTTTTGCGAGTCTCTGTACTTGGCGTTTTGTGGGATTTTGGGATGCTCTGTTTCTTGTCAGTTCCGAACAGGGGAGGGGGTTTTATCGGCTGCTTGCATTTGGGTGATAGGCCTTTGGGTGTTTGGATGGCGTCGTTTGCTTCGGACGTCCATCATTTAGGTATTTATTTGTTGTGTTGCTTCTCTGACCCCATGTAAAGGGGACGCTGAGTTTGGGTACTGCAGGAGGCTTTCCTCCTCTTTGCCATTTTGTCTGTATAGGTTCATATGTTGATAATACAAATTCAAATTATCAAAAAAAAAAAAACATAGTCACACTATAATGTGAAAAAAGGTTATCCTGTCCATAACCAGGTTTGGCATTTGACTAACATGAATGGTTACCCGTCATTCGATCCACAAGTTTGCTACTTGTCGATTAATATCAAACGAATACGTGTATTATGTATATTAGGAGTCCATTACGCTTAATTTGCGAAGAATGTATATGACTTAAGTTATTTTCTCGTGATGGGGATGATAAAAAAGGGTCGTGATGAGTGATAAAATCACGCATACAATTTCCTGTATAATTTTTGTTTTAAATCTAGTTATCCAATAGAACGACTGAAAATGTGTTTCAATTATCGAGCTCCTATGATTTTCCAGAACGAAAAAGGAAGAAAAACATCACCTTCACTTCTCATCTGACCCAGTATAATCTCGAATCCAATCACCAATACACTAGTAATTGTGATATAAATCATCCCTAAATGTAACTAGTTTATGCTTGCAAAGTTCAAGTACCTAATTAGGAAAGAACTGATAGTTAAAGTACCAATTGGTATGAAGCAAAAGTACAATGACCCCAAAGGTAAATTAACTTCTCATAATATTTCAATTTTTGGAAGATCCCTTTCATTCCAAGCAAGTAATCCTATACAAGCAACCAACTAATGATAATGATGCTTCCCCACGGTTTTTTTCTACCATCACTACTAATCCTGACAGATACGAGAATTTTCTATTCAGCGATGAATCTATGATTGAAAGAAAGTGTGAATTTACGTATAAAAATAAAGGGTTATTGTTTTTAAGATACTGAGAAAGTACGAGCTTCAAATACGAGATAGACATCTCGTGACTGCGAACACTTGCAAGAGATTTGACTAATTATAAAGATGTAGTCCATTGCTATGGACACATATCAAAATCACAATCACGTAATTGAGTAATATAATGAAGCTTATAAAATATTGCTATTTTTTATTGGTAAGAACGGTTACTAATATACTTTTCATCACCAATGCACGCTAGGAGACTCAATTAACCATAAAAGATACAATCCTCTTTCACGGATAAAGATCAAAACCACAAACATAAAACAAGGGTAAAAAGCCTGGAAATGATAACTAAAATCAGGACAAACTGACACGATCAATAAACGATCATACTTTATAACCGTCCACTTGTATACATGTAAAAAATCACATGACCTCACACGTTTTCTATGACTTACACCGACAAAAAATACATCAATATTCAATACTTATCGTCTCGGTAAATAGATTTAAATTTAACGCTATAATTATATCATTATTAAGATTAATTAGTAAATTTAAAACAAATAAAAAAATCAAGGAAATCCAATCAAGCAAGGAATTCACTCAAAACTAGTGGGACCCACCAAAGGACCACATTTTTTGTTTCCTATTTTGTCCTCAAATGGCGGTAAAGAAGAACAATCAGATAAGCTTAAGCTCTGCATAAAGATCCATCTGCAGCAGATGAATTCAGTCATCAATTCCCAATTGCCGCCATAACCCTCTTCAATTCTCCACCTGATCTTCAAAACCCACTACTTCAATCTCTGATTCGCCTTCTCCAAATGGATCTGGAAGAGTGGGAAGTTCTCCCTCGAGACGCGACCTTCTTCGACTTCCATGGCGGCGATTGCAGCAACAACAAGAACAACAACAAGAGCGTCACTCTTTCCCCAGCTTCCAAAGGTTCGAGTCTCGTCACTAGTGATGATTTCGATATGAATTACTTCATCTGCCCGAACCCGGATCCGGAATCTCCCGGGTCGTCGTGCCCGGAACCATCTGATCCCTTTTCAATTGGAACCAGAACAAGAAGAACAGGTGGTTACTGGATCTGCTCCTGCTCCTGCTGCTGATAAATCCGATCAGGAATCTGTATCGCAAGTCTTCTTCAAGAAGGAGACTGAATTCGTCGACATGAAAATGGACTCTCTCCGAAGTCGCCGACGGCGACTTCGTCGCCGTCGCCGATCTGGGAGTCTCCCAGGTTCGATTCCGGGAAGTTCAGCTTTGGTGGTGATGTTGAGATCAAAGATTGTGATGATGGTGATGATGATGAAGCTGGCAAAGAAGAAGATGGTGATGGTGGGTTGAATCTGTGGAAATGGAGCTTACATGGGATTGGAGCAATCTGTTCTTTTGGGTTTGCTGCTGCTACTGTCTGCATCATCATATTTGGTAACCATCAGAGGAACAAGCAGCTTCAGCAGAAGCAGCTCAGGTTCCAGATTTACACTGATGACAAGGTCTGTCCTTTTCCCTGAAACTATCTTGTTTTGTTGAATGAAATCGTATGTTGAATTGGTGAGTCTAACGAGTTAGTATGAACTGTATGATCTAGTATAGTTCTGTGAGATCATACCGGATATCATATCGAACCAACTTTGTAGTCAAATCGGTGAGACTAACTGTTCAAACCTCGAGAAATCGGACCAACATGGATGGATCATCAATCATGAGTGAGCATAGAAGGGTTAGAAGGTATGAGTGTTATTTGTGAAAGAACAGTCTCTTTTCGATGACTCGAGTTGTTACCGTGATCTCATATCGATGAGAGGATCGGACCAACTTTGTAGTCAAATCAGTGAGACTAAATGTTCAAACGCTCGATAGTAAAGATCGAGAATTCGGACCAAACATGGATGGATCATGAGTGAGCATAGAAGGGTTAGAAGTATGAGTGTTGTTTGTGATGAACCATCCCTTCCCGATAACTCGAGTTGTTGGGAGACAACAGTAATGTCATTGTTCGTAAGATTGTACCCGAGATCAGACTGGTGAGACCGAGTGATCGAAATCTGTCAGAATCTGTTAGGGGTTTCTTGATGATCCTGGATTCCTGCTGATATCCTGAAACTCTGTTTTGAACTGCTAGAATCCAAAGACCCTTTCGTCACAGAATTGGCCAAAGTTGACTAGAAGAGAATGAGAATCCTAAAGGATAACGTGTTTATGAGCTTTCTTGCACTGCTTCTGCTGCTTTCTTTTGCTTCCTTCTTTCAATTTTTTCCATGTCATTGTGTCATTGCTTCAAGTTGAGCTCTTTAAGGTGCCGGGTTAGGCGGGTCACGAGCTGGGTTAATCAGGTCAAGGTTACAGGTTCATCGGGTCATGAATTGTTTAGGTTTTGGATCAATACAGATCGGTAGGTTACGAGCTAGGTTAATCGGGTTAAGATCACAGGCTAACCGTGTTGCTTAGTTCATCAGATGATCTGATTGCGAGTCAATCAGATCACAGTCCACTTAGCTTATCAGTTCTTAAGATTCTTCAAGTTGGGACGAGTGTCACGAGTCACGGGCTATGGCTTACGATCAAAGATCAAACTGAATCGAGCTGGGACTAGCCCTAAGTAGAGTCGGTTTTTGACATCTCTAGCTACAAACAAACCAATGAAACAACGCGAATCGAGATCGAATGAATCTAATTCGTCGAATGTTTTTGATTGCAGAGGGTGAAGCAGGTGGTGCAGCATGCAACAAGGTTCAACGATGCAATGTCAGCAGTAAGAGGTGTTCCAATTGCTAGGGCTCAAGTGACCTTTGGTGGCTACTATGATGCCATTTGAACAATTTCAAGGGGTAATATTGTAAATATATATATAGTAGAAAACAATTGGAGGATTTAATTTCTCCTTTATTTATATATTAAAAAAGGCCAATTATATGAAGGTCAATTTTACATAACATTTTAATTTTTTTTGTGTAATATGATTAGACAGAGTTGTTATCTATAATTACTATTAGTCTAAGTGGGTTTTGGGTCACTAAACCATTGACATATTGCAATCAAATCATCATACTTTATTCCATTTACAAAATTGACCATTCATGATCATACCTTCATAGTTTGATTTCAAAGAATTTGAGTGTGACATGTATTAATTAATCGGTCGGAATTTAGTTCGAAGAGAGTTGAAAGGGTCGGCGATGTTCTCAATCTGACTTTTTTGAATATGATGTGTGATCAATGAAGTATAGACTGTTTTGATTAGTTTCTTTCCCGTTTTCGGGCTTGGGAAATTGTTGAATCAGGGTCTGGAGATGGCAATGCATTGGATCTGAAAAGAAGGATTCATAGTTTGCCCTGTTGAAGAGATAGCGAGTAATTTCGTATATTACTTCATCGTTTTGCACTCTCCAGTCTAGCTCAGTAAACTAAATAACATCACGCAAACTCTCCTGATAGTTTAGTTGTGATCCAAGACAAGTATTAACATATACAAGAGACAGTTTTCCACGAAAGTAACAATTTTTACGATTAAATAAAAGTACACACACTTATTCTTACCAACCCTTCAATCAACTAAAGCTCAATTCATGATGGTTACTTGGCAAATTATTGAGACACAAAGCTTCACCTACTCCCTTCAAGCTTTGCAAATGTCATATTTGCTTTGTAATTTGGTCTATTTTGGGAAGATATTTTCCCCATTAGATGACACCAAAATGAATGGATTCAAGAACCCTACAAGCAAGTGGGGATTTTATTGAGTGATGACCCACTTTGGAAAATGATTGAATTGAGTGAACTCTTGAGTGCATGTATCTAGACATGTTTAAAAAGATTGAATCTTTCAAATCAAAATTGAAGATACCCTTCAAAGATTCAAATAATGTGGGTCCCCCAACTAGATGTATCTTGTGTTCCTATCTTGTTGGAGTCTTTCTTTGGTCTGGATCGAACAAGTTTCGTGGTACAATTGTTCAAATTTGTAAACGGAGAAGAATATAGAATTACTGATTGTGGAAGAAGATTGAGTTGTAATTGCTAGAGACTGGTCGTTGTTGAAAAATCAAATAAGAAAGAAGATAACTTTTGTTTGGAGAAGTGAGAGTACGGTTGCTTATGTGTTAGCATGATAATCATTGTTCTTGTTTGATACTGTATTGAAGTAACCTTGTGTTCCTATCTTGTTGGAGTCTTTTTTTGGTCTGGATCGAACAAGTTTCGTGGTACAGTTGTTCAAAATTTTTAAACGGAGAAGAATAAAGATTTACTGCTCATAGGCTAAGACTGAGTTGTAATTGCTAGAGACAGGTTGTTGTTGGAAAATCAACTAAGAAAGAAGATAACTTTTGTTCGGAGAAGTGAGAATACGGTTGTTCATGCAGTATGGGTAAAAGTTATCATGCTAATACATGAACACATGCTGAATCAACATAACGTGTCAGCGAAATCGTAATTAACGTTTATCAAAATTCTAAAGGAAGGACTTCTTTGTTAAGAGTTCTAAGTAGAGGGGTGTGTTTTGCTCAAATAATTGTAAGAGGGTTTCTTTGTTACGTGTTCTAAGTAGATGACTATGTTATGCGCAAATAATTGTAAGAGGGCTTGTTTTGTTATCTTTTAATAGTAGAAGGGCCTCCCCGACTATTATCCCTTAATTAATTAATTAATTAATTTTTCTACCGACTAAATTAAAACATATAAAAGGGACCCTGTAAACTGCAAATCCCGCTGCTTCAGAATTTCAGCTGACGCAGTAGGGTTTTGCCAATCTTCGATTCCGTCATCGTCCGGCGACAACGGTAGGAATCTCGCCGTCGTTCTTGCCGCCTTTCCGATCATCCTATTGTCTAGCTTTCTGATTCTGGTTCAAACCTTCTCCTTTTGTCAGTTCCATCGTTAGGGTTTTAGCTCCGGCGTCAATTTATATTACACGATGGGTGTGGAATTAGCTCAAAACTACATGGACAGGGATATCACCGATTCCGAGCTGGTTTATAACTTCAGACTCGCCCTCAAATCTGTCTCTTCGGTAAGCTTTAGCGTACTTGATTAGTGTTTGCGTTCTCGTGTAGGGGATTTGTTTCAATTCGAGATTACTGAAATTTATGCGGGTTTAGGTTAGTCTTCAATGAATCGTGTGGTTTAGGCTCTTAAACATGACGCAATTGTATGAACTTGTGGAGTAGTAGCAACTCGTGTCTTTGTGAATTGGTTTTAGTTGTTTATGGTAGTGTCTGTGTTTTTATCGACGATTTTGTTTATGCATAGTTCGTAAGGATGGAACATTATGGATTGGGTCAGCATTCTTGTTTGCGAAATGATTTGTTCATTCTCTCCAAGCTAAAATTGTGCTTCTGAAGAGCTTGGTGCGTTTGATATGATATGACCAGCCAAGTTTTCGTGGGATTCCTACTAGGAAATCTGCTTGATCGGCGATATTTGAATTGGCTTACAGATTCTGAAATGAAGTGAACGATGATTGAATGCTTCTTCTTCCGCATGCAGCAGTTATTCAGACGTTTCCTTTTCCTTGAGATTTATTCATGGATGCCAAGCTGGTTTGATTCAGTGGACAAGGTTGACCGAGCCACAAGCTCATCCCCACCCCTCCCTTTTTCCCTACTTATAGTAACTTATTCGGTTTAGTTGCGTTTGGTCTATCTTCAGGACGGATTTGATTATGCTATGCACTTTTGCAAAGGTGAACAACCTTAATGTCACAAGGGTAGATGTATGGCAATTAGCCTCGGTTGATCAAAACTTTGTGGATTATTGAAGATGCGCTAAGTTTTGATCAAGTACAAAACTGTTTGGGATGTTGGGGTGGCTACTGGCTTCTGGGCCTGAAGACGCATCTTGAAGATGGAATTATTGCCAGTAATGTGGAGGGAGAGGTGCTGTGGGATGGTTTTTTTATGTGCAAGTTTACTTTGAGGATTGTTTGGAATTCCATTAGACCTATACGTTCTGAAGTTCCTTGGTATGCTTTGGTCTGGGGAGGTTTTCGTTAACCATGTAACATTGCTATTGTCTGGACTCTGGTTGATTATGGTAGACAGTATTATTATGGCTGATAAATTTGCTCGGTGGAGTTCGAGAAGTGATTCGAGTTTTTATGGTTGGCCACCTCGCAGAAGTGATTAGAGTTGTTTAGTAGTTTGTAGTATTCTGATTTTCGTACGAGCTTTGTGGATTTTTATGAAATATAATCCCACTAATTCATTAAAAAAAATCAAAATTTTGTCATTTGATTAGAGTGTTGGATAAGACTTACTATTTGCTTACTGTGTGTGTCTCCAAGTTATGATAGATAACTGATTACCTTTTGTCTTAGGGTGATAAAGATAATACGAATTACAAAAAGATTGTTGAGAACATGAACACCCCCCGCCACAAGGACTTCCAAAAGGTGGCAGAATTTTCGGTAAGTTCTTCTATTTGTATATATTTATCAGAGCATGTCCTGCACTTAAACTTGTTAGGTGCAATAGATATGCTAATATCTTGTGGGATTTACTGATCTTTTTCTCTTAATTTTAATGCAGACTATTATCAGGGCGCTATCCGTGGCAGTTGCTGATATTGACGATCATCATCATGTGACACTTCTAGAAGCTGTAAGTTGGTCTAATGCTTTAATCTCTCCTTTAAAATCAAGATCCTCTGTTCTTACGACTTATATGTCTTCAGATTTTCAACTTGTCGTTGTGGAACTTGGGCCCTGATTTGATGGATCTGTTGCTGGAACTAATTGTATCCTTGGTATGTTATTCATCACTAATGCAACCTCGTCTTTTCAGGAAAAATTAAAAAATATGCATGATTATATGATTATTTCATATGTTTCCTGAAAAACAGGCTGCTTCAAATGGAAAATTCGTCGATTCATGCTTGGATATGCTTGTAAACAATTTCGCACCTCCAAATGACGCATTAGATCGAGATAATTTTCTGAAGCGTCTTCCGGAGACAAAGCTACGAGTTCTACCCAGGATTCATGCAGCTCTGAAACATCTCTCCGAGTTGGTTCCCATAACAGCATCTAGGATACCATCAATCGTCTGGGAACAGGTGCCTTGGAATTCTAAACGAAAGGCCAACCATTCACTTTTGATGCGTCAAGTGAGTGACTGCTGTTAATCTGGGTTTTTGTTGCTCGATGAGTTCTCTTTATTGATTTATATTGTGTGCTTGAGATCTAAATATATCAGCGCCATCAAATTTCACAATTGCCTTCTGCTGTGTTTAATTCTGTCCTCTATTCCTCTTCTAATTCTCATTCTGTACCCAGTTGTCGTAGGAAAATGATTATGAATGGAATCAGGTTTTGCTGAAGGTTGATTCCATGCTTCTTTTTGTAGGTCATCTTTGTCGAGAACATGTTCAAGTTGGAGAGTGGCCCCATTAGGGAGTTTGTTGGGAGCAGCATCCTTAGGCACTTGATGATTATGCTGAGAGACTTGGATGTAAGTAAAAAACCACAGTTTAACAGCCGTGAGATAAATAGGCTTTGCGAATTGTTTATTTTGAGGTATAAATTGGTGTGTAGGTATCAATCGGTTGGGATGATATCCTACATGATGACTCTTCGAAAGGCATATTTTCGATGGAGCTCGAAGATGAAAGCTATGTGATTGGTGATGAAGAGGAAAATGAAAACGATGAGGTATGATCTGTATATAAATTAGCTAGCTGTCGGGTATTTTGCGCAGTACTTTGTCGGGTGTTTTGCTTATATACTAATGGGCTCTATCCACAGCTTCCAAGCACTTCCAGTAAGAAGGGTTTGTCCAAGGGCGATGCAGCTGAAATGCTTGATAGTTTAATGGTGCTAACTTTTGAGCATCTGGAGTCTACTGTTTCGGACAGGCGTTTGAGTGAGGTATTGTGTTAACCAATCTCTAACAGTGTTCATACTTCCATTGATGAATCGTCATAAAACTTTCTTTCTCCTCTGGTCTTGTAGGTGTTTGATATGTTATTAAGTTCGTTCAAGGATACAGTACTGACCACATACAAGTCTAAGTTTGCTCAGGTAACAAATATTCATTTTATGGATGTATTCTTTTGCATATTGCATTTCTACTAAACTCCTAGTATGCGTCTACTGTATGCCCGATAAACACTAGTCTGTGTTTAGCAAGGGATAATAGTCAAGTTAATATCACATTTGATAGTTTAAAATGCGCCTTCGAAAATCAGTAGTAATTTCATTTGTTCGTTCACTTTTATCCTTGCAGTTTGTAATGTTCTACGCCTGTGCCCTGGACTATGAACACTGTGGTCAGAAATTTGCGAATGAGCTTATGGATATGTTTGAATATGATCATAACCCTCTTATAAGGTATGTTATCCTTGAACGTGTTTTGCTTGGAAGAGAAAGTGTGAGTAATCTGATTGTTTCTTTGTCTTCTATCAGGATGAGTGCGGTGGCTTACCTCGCTAGCTTCTTAGCTCGCGGAAAGTTTCTCCCTCCTGCATTTGTTGCCATCTTTCTGGGAAGGTGGGGAATGCTTATTTAGCAATGTGTTGTGTACATTTGTGGCTTGTTATTGCTACTCTTTGAATCTTTAATCCTATATGGCATATCCTGAAGTTTTAGACACTTTTTATTGTGTTGCAGGCTCGTGGATTGGTGCTGGCAATACTGCACAATGCATGATGGTGTCATGAACCCTAGACTCCATCAAGTTTTCTACTCTGGATGCCAGGTATATTTTGCCTTTCCATGACACATTTTCATTTCGGTAATGTTTTTGTTTGTGTTTCGTTGTACGATGAGCCAAACCCTGTAACTGAAACATTGATTTGCGTATTCTGTTTCCAGGCAATTATGTACGTGCTGTGCTTTCGGATGCGATCAATCATGGAGAATACTGTGCTCAAATCACAGCTTTTCTGCATGCCTATAGACAAAATCCTCAAACATAAACTCGATCCTCTTAAGGTGAGGCGTTCGCCGAAAAGTTGCAGTTTCTTATTAGCTTTTTGGTGTTGACAAGTTATGCTGTATAGCTTCATTAGCCTTCCTGATTCTTACCTTGTTTTACCCTTCCTACCTTGGTAAAGGTTTGTTTGCCATCTATTGTTCAAGAATTCCTTAAACAGGTGAAAGCAGCTCGTCTTTTCACCTCGTCGAAAACCTTCGTTTTCGAGGACTTGTTGGGGTCGAATCTATCCAGAGGCTTTGGTGGGTTGGAGCGGCTCGACATGTTCTTCCCATTTGACCCGTGTATGCTGAAAAATACCGACAGGTACCCCCTCTATCAGAGCTTTGTAACCAGCATCTCGAGTCCCATATCCAATTCGTTGATTGACAATGTTCTTTTCGTATCCGTTTCAGAAACTTCATACGGCAACACTACGTGCGGTGGAAGTACGTCAGAACTACTTACCACGAAGATAGTGATGACAATGATGACGAGGAGGAAGAGGATGGCACGACGGAGAAGAGGCGGCCGAGGATTATGAGGTCATGTACGACATGGAAGAAGGGATAGCGAAGAGCTTGGGGGATGATATGGATATGGGCGATTTCAATAATGGGTTGAGCCAAATGTCCATGACCCCAAGGAATAGCAGCGGCTTAAAGCACAGGTTCGGAGCCGAAGGGTTGCGAATGCCGTCGAGAATAAGGCCCTCCATGAGCCCAGAATCATTTTAAACCTGAATCCGTGCGCTGCTAAAGCTGAATTTGTATCCGGGGGAGCCGGCTGTTGTAGAGCAATTATGCTCCAGCTAGGGTTTACCCACCTCCAAAATTTTGTGTTTATGTGAAAGATTTTTGTCTCTCTGTATATGTAATCTGTAGGGTTTGCTAAACCAATTCGACGATAACTCGAATTCTCGAAATTATTGTATGGTTCAAAGGATCATTCAAAGCAATGTGTCTTTTATCAAAGACATGATTGATTGTTAAGTATTAAGGATCAACGAGAATAAAATTAGGGCTAGAGAATAGGGCCAGGTAACTACCCTAACTATCACGGTTTACGAGTGTTCTAATGCTCAAATCTGTTCTGGTTTACTTGTATTTTAATCTCGAACGGGTTTAGGTTTGGTACCCATGAATATTTGAATTAGACAATTGAGAGCTTAAAATTTTACAGTTTACGAGTGTTCTAATGCTCAAATACATTCTGGTTTACTTGTATCTTAATCTCGAACGGGTTCAGGTTTGGTACCCATGGATATCTGAATTAGACAATTGAGAGATTAAAATTTTACGAAAAATAAACATTCACTCATTCCGCTATTAATTAATTAGAGAAAACAATAATATAAATATCATATCCATTAAATAAATTGAAAACCAATACCAATTACTTTTAGCCTTTCATATCCAAATTTATGTTTACATTTTAGCTTGATCAACAATGAACAATGGATTCTACCACTGCGGGGTTTTGGGTAATCTGACATGATTCAGGTAGTTTGTGTATTATCTGAACGGGTTACGGGTACCCTGATTTTTTAATTTCTTACCCAAACTTCGCACTCAAACTGATTTTATCAATATTAATATGGGTTGGTTACTTAAATGATCACTAAACTTTGGCCAAATAACCCGGTGGTTATTGTTCTTCAAAAAATTTCCTAACACTCACTGAACTTTGTCGATTATCCTAGAGGTCACTGTTAGCTACGGACATCCATATTTCCGTCCATCCGTCTATGTGGACACGCCACATCATTTAAGTAACCAAATTCACATAGAGAGACCGAAGGTCTAAATATATAGGAAATCACATATTGGTCACTAAATTTTGTGATATTTAACATTCCCTCAATAATGGACGGTGAATACTGAGCAAGCCAAGCTTGGAAACTAACATACAAAAAATATGAGCTCCCAAGGGCTTTGTCATAACATCCGCTAATTGATTGGTCGTAAAAATTTGAACCACACGAATGAATCTAGAAGTAACACAATCACGAATAATATCACAATCAATTTCGATGTGTTTGATATACGCTAATGTGCAACTGGATTTTCGGCCATACGAATAGCTAAAGTGGGAAATCGGAGTGTTGAAATCAAATAACAAATCATGAAATAAATTTTTCAACTATCGAAGTTCACAAGCCGTAGCGGCCAAAGCTCTGTACTCGGCTTCAGAAGAAGAACGAGAGATGGTCGGTTGCTTTTTAGACTTCCATGAAATGAGAGATTGACTAAGGAAAACACAATATCTAGTAGTCGATCGTCTAGAATCTGGGACACCCGCCCAGTCACTATCAGAAAAAAGCATGAATTTGCAAGTCTGAACAAGAGGGAAAGAATAGACCATAACCGTGCCGCACGAGTTTGGTTAACCCAAACCTGTACGAGTTTACTTCCATCCCTAAATAAAATGAACTATTTTAGAATGTATGAAGGGTAAAAGTGCTATTGGGAATAATAAAATGTATGAAGGGTAAAAAAGTGCTATTGGGAATAAGAAAAGGCGACTTGCTATAGTCTATTGTCAAATCAAATTAAATTAATTCTGATTTGACGAAAACTTGTTTATTTAGGGATTAGGCGGATCATGGTCCGGTTGGATGGGTCGTATGTTACGATTCGTTCGGTTCGGTTTGGTTTGGAGTTCATTGAGTCATTAATTTATTAAAGGGATAATAGGTTGGAAGACCCCTATACTATTGAAAGATAACAAACAGGTCCCTCTATAATTAATTACACAAAACAAACCTCCTACTTAGAACAGCTAAGAAAGAAGCTCTTCCGTTAGAAATCATTGGTTAATTAGCGCATTGTAGGACTTTGAGATATTAAGATTTGGTTTGGTTTTAAATGTTGATTTTTGATCAATTTGAATTTATTGGTTGGAACTGAGCTCAGTCGGATAAGATTTTGTCAACTCTACGCTCAACGCGTATGCCTCAAGAATAGGGTTTCTCTTGCTTTTTTTTTTCCTGCTAATTCAATTTTTCTTTGAATTTTCTAGCATTTAGAAGCTATATTTATTTTTTCGTTTATTTTCGCAATCTCTCGCCTTTTGAACTACTCGAGATGTTTGGGTAAAGATTTGAGCTATAGAATAGGCTGTTACTCATAAGAAGTCATTGTTTTCTTCATCTTAAGAAGAATGGCGGGCCATTCTCCTCAATCAATCTATCTCTCCCCTTATCGATATGAGAAAATAGAGCATCCTACTATTGATCATCAGTATTACTCTATTAACTAGCGTCTATCTCGAGAACTCTCCCTGATAAATTCTTCAAGTACAAAAGATCTGTATCCTCCCATGAATTCTGTACTCTCTACCGTGTCCAAATTTCATGCTAACTCTCTCGACCTACCACTACAAGAAAAAAGGAAAAAGGTGGCGGATATATTATTGGCGGTATTAAAATTGATGAGTGGCGGTTGTATTGTGGCGGTTTTAACCGCCACAAATATTATTTCAAATTGTGGCGGTTAAAACCGCCACAATGGATAAACTTTATAAATCACAGCCGACACCCACCAATTCCATTCTCTCCCAACTCCATTCTCCCAATGTGGCGGACAACTCCATTCTCTCCCAACTCTCTCACAGCCTCCACCCACCAACACCCGACGCCTCCACCCGACGAATCGGACATGGACACCTTGCCGACGACGTCAAAATCTGACCGACAATGGAGATCGAAGATCTCCTGACTTCCAAGCCTTCTCTTGTAATGGCCTTCTTCTCTTGCCTTGCTTGGATCTACGTTGCTGATCTACATAGGGCGTGAAGATGTAACGATTTTGTCACGTTTTTTGGCAGCTGGTGAGAATCTTGGATCTACGTTGCTTGGATCTGCAATGGAGAAGGGGAGTCAGAGAAGGGGATCTGCAATGGATCTACGTTGCTTGAATCTTGGATCTGCTTGGATCTACGTTGCGATGGCAGCAGCAGCAGCGGCGGCTGAGTCAGAGAAGGGGAAGAAACAAGAGCATGATAAGGATGATGAGTCTCCACCACCGTCGTCGTCTTTGGCTAACCCGACGCAGCTGCCGCCGCCGACGGAAACGTGATCGCCGATGATCACGTGTCCTTTTTTTGTTTTTTTTTGGACATCAACATTGGCGGTTATAACCTCCAATGTGTAACCGCCAATGTTGATTATTAGTGGCGGTTGCTGACCGCCAATAAAGTTCATTTGTGACGGACGATTTCTGGCGGTTTTTGCTTGCAACAGTGGCGGTTGTACAACCGCCACTATGTTTACAACAGTGGAGGTTATAACCGCCACTGTTGCTAAAAAAAACCGCCACAAATCCTTCGTTTTGTTGTAGTGTACTCTCCGAGTTAACTTGTCATCATGATCAACTAAAATACGAGTCACAACTAAAATCGGTCTCCCAAAAATCAATGAAACATCAACATCATTATATCAACGACCACAAAATCAACCAAGAATGCAAAAAGAAGACTTATCAACGACCACAAATTTTCATAAGCTTTTTAGATCTAAAAAGCTTATGAAAATTTTGCTAGTTTGGGCAAAAAATTTGGAAAATTCAGACTAACGGGTAGGGTTGGGAAACCGATCCGTTTGACCGATTTTACTCGGACCGACTTGGTAAACCAGGTTTCGGCCAGGGATGGGAGTTGGTTAATTTGATCATTAACTGATCAAAATTGGTTAACCGACCTCCAAGAAATTTTAACCGATAACTGACCAAAATAAATCGATAAAAAAACTGACCGAAAATCAGCCAACCAAAAATTAACCGTGACTTTAACCTGGTTTAACTTATCATATTCTGAACGAAATAATTTGCCTAGTTTTGACCAATTTAATAATTTCTAATCGATTTTGACCGAATTAACGTACTTTTAATCTTTAAATTACATGTAAATTGAATAACATCATAAACTATACAAGCACTAGCAATAAAACTATTTATTCCATTATTGTTTCTGTCAAGGTCGGTTAATCGTGTTTTAACCGTTGACCAATTGTTAAAAATGTATAACTTCCTCCGATCGATCTACCAATCGATTAATCGTGGTTAACTAATTTTGGTTAGTTAATCAATTATTTAAATTAACCCGAACTTCCTACTGAGTGAGTATTAGTAAATTTTAGTAACTTTTCAAAAATAAAAAATTTACATATTTACTTTTGAATCTATCTTTTCTTGATTAGTTTATAACTTCATTAGATTGCTAACTAGGCTAAAAATTAGGCTTGACAACGGGCATTCACAGATCCGGATGTCACATATTCACTACTTACCCATTTATATTAAATAGATATTATCCGTACCCACCCCACATAACTTAATGGGTACAAAATCTAAACCATCCCCGCCCCAAAATGAGAGTATCGTGTAAACCCGTTGAACTCCAAAATTTTCTACTTATAGATTGAGATTTTCGAGAAGGAGCTATGATTTAATTTTCAGACCATTAGGATTTCAAGAGGAAACGACAGACTACTCAACCGATGAGTTGAAGTGAATAACTAATTGTCTGACTAAAGACAAAACTGAGCATATGATCCGTTAAACATAGATGATATATCGCAGCTAATACGACATCGTTCCATACCCAGGTTCCCATCAGGTTTAGGTATGTGGCGAATACCTTCAAACCCGTCCCCATCAGGTTATACGACAATGTTTCATACCAGGTTCCCATCAGGTTATACGACAATGTTTCATACCAGGTTCCCTCGTCACCTCTTTCAACAGCAACACGACATCGTTCCATACCAGGTACCCACCGTGAGGTGAAAATACCTTCAAACCCGTCCCCACCTGCTACTCATTAATCACCATATCAACCAATATTTTTATATGAATCAAAACGGTAATATATAAATCATTCAGTCATATTCTTACATTACACATCAGATAATACTACATTTCATTTCCCATCAGGTAATAACCAACATGTAATAACCGATTTTGAAAAACCCTATCTGTCTCTGTCAACTATCAGCTTTCTAACAAAACCCCCATTCCTCCCTCCCTCCCTCCCCCAAACACTTGCGCCGCTGTTCATTTCCTCTCTCCCTTCATCGTCTTGCGCCAGCGGCCGCCCTTCGTCCAAGTCTTTGCGCCGGCTAACGGAGGTAATAAGCTTGTTAGGTGCTGCAATAGATAAGCTAGTTTAGCTAATATCTCGGCTGCCATTTACTATACTGATCGATTCTTCTCTTATTCTTAGTGCGGAGAGGTCTTGTTGAAATTGACGATCGTCCGTCGCCGGCTCGCACGCAAGAAACTTCTAAGCTGGTAAGTTTCTCCGATGATATTGATTGACGATCTCTCAACTTGTAATCTATTGCGTTTTTATTGGGTTTAGGGGTTTAGTGAGTAATTAATCTGGTCTGAACCTGTTAATATTAATTGTTAATGTTGATCATTTGGGTTAATGAGTAATTATCTTTGATTAGTTTTGCATGATTGGTTACCTGTTCAGCTTAGGGTTTTTTCGGGTTGAGTTTCATGTTTAGGGTTCACGGTGTGATTGAATTGAATTTGGTCTCGGCCACGGTTAGTTTCGAATTCGGAGGGTTGAATGAAAAGAGTGTTTCAGCAACTAGTTTTGCATGCGTCGTTGAATGGTTACTTGTTCGGCTTCGGATGAGTTTCATGTTGTGACTGAATTGAATTTGGTCTTGGTCACGGTTAGTGGTTAGTCGTCTGAGTTCGAATTTGGTGACTGATCGATTCCCAAGTCTAATCAAAGAGTGTCTCAGCAACTAGTTTTTTTGCATGCGTCGTTGAATGGTTACCTGTTCGGATTTCGGGATGAGTTTCATGGTTAGGGTCACGGTGTGACTGAATTGAATTTGGTTTTGGTCACGGTTAGTGGTTAGTCGTCTGAATTTCGAATTTGGCGGGTCGAAATCAAAGAGTGTCTCAGCAGCTAGTTTTGCATGGATTGGCTTTGACTATATTTTGATATTTCGTTGACTTATGCAGTGACCCTAATTTTGAAAAAAATGGCCCAAAAAACAAAGGAAAAGGAAAGGCTATCTCTTCTGACGATGGCCCAGCAAAATCCAAAGGAAAGGCTAGCTCTAGTAAAGGCCCAGCCCAAAAAGGAGAGGCTAGCTCCAGTAAAGGCCCATCACAATCCAAGCACAAAGGGAAAATTCCGCACCCAAAGGTATTTTTTTTTAATATTCAACAGTACTAGATTTTGGTTAAATTGAGTTATGGATTTGCCTTGTCAGTAGTAGTTGAACTCTCTAGAGTTAGGGATGACATTCGGTCGAATCGGGGACGGATAATGCAAAACCCTATCCTCGACTGTTCTTCCATTCAGTCGGGTAAGCTTGGCATTCGGGCAGGTCGGGGGGGGGGGGGGGGATATAAAAAAACTAACCCCTGCCCGACCATGTTATCCACCCGAAATAACCTAAAATTGTGGTGGGCACCGGTTGGTGGTCGAGCATTAACCGGACCAACTAATAACTACTAACTAGGTAACTATTTATAAGATAAACCCTAATCCGAAGTAAAAGAACCCTAAAAATAACGATTCAACATCCGAATACAAGTTTACGAAATTTTCAATGGCTCAATGCCTCAAGTAAATGCTCAAAACATAATAACTTACATATGTGAACATAAGTAAATGCTCAACTTGTAGAAAAATGAAAGCTAATTTACACAAGTAGGTAAATGATGCATGCCTAACAATTACCTCAGGCATAGCAACCTTAGCACGACGTCAAATAGTTACCAGCACAATGTACAAACACAAATTTCAGTGACTAACTGCTGTAGAGGCTACCAGCACTCATCCAAACCGAGAGAACAAACTCAACTAGGTTGAACCAGGAAAAAACTAACACAACATGACCCTGCACTCATAGCCTTACCAGCCATTACTCTTCTACACCTCTCCCTCCAAATACCACTAACAATAGACTCTCTTAATAACAGCCTGCCTACCACTTCCACTCCAATGTCTAACTGCATTTCAAGCTAAAATACACTTAGCAAAATCACAAGCTGCAAAAAGATGGTTCCTGCTGCTCACATAAGCAACAACTAATATCCACCATAACCATCCAGTTAGCCATCTTGCCCTTAGTGAGAATACGGTCCTTCATAACCAGCCACATAATCATGCTGTTACTATGGATAATAGGTGTTTTCCACAGAATATCATACCAGTTAACCATAGGTAAATGAGTACGTAAAGAATCCCAAACCTTGTTCAAATGATATTTCTGCATACATTCACCTTCATCTGAGTAAGTAACATGATTACGAGCCTCCTCTCTCAACTTCATAACTTGTTTCCGAAGCCAAGAACCGCTGTCCCGGCCAAATCATCCTCCGACAACACACACCATTCATCGTCTTTGAAGTACTACTGCACTTATACAAACACAAAAAATGCAGTTTCTTATGTGATAAAACTGTTGTTATAAGTACACAGATCTGCACATTTTGAGGAGGCAAATCTGTACTTTTATAAACACAAATCTACACTTATATCAAACACAAAACTGCAGTTACAGAAACAAAAATCTGCTAGTATTTTTCAGTTTGAACAACTCAAGTGTTACACAAGAAACCTAGCAGGTATATTAATTGGAAACTAATACATAGGTTCAGAGTACTTTGTTTGATACACTGCAAATACAACAATATAGAAACATGATACAACAGAAACATGATTCAATCATACAGATTCAAGATAAAGGCTTAATTTTGAAAGGGTGAGCAATGTATTTAACTCGAGGTCCTACCTTTGCATGAGAACCTGCCTCTGCAAGAGATCCCTTAAAGCCTTTCTTCGGAAACTAAACCAGAACCTGTAACAGGTCCATTAACTCACTTAAGTAGCAATTCACAATCACATTACAATATCTTAAAAGAGTCTATGGCCATATCAACTATCATGCTCACAGGATACTAGTACTAGAGCTTGTCGATGTCAAACCATTTCTGTATAATCATCAGCAGAGAACTTGTACAATTGTAGTTAGTTCTTCTACAACAGTCAATCATCCTATACACACAACAGAAATACTGCAAGGAGTGAATTAGATTACAAGACAGATGCAGTAGAAACCCGCACAGGGTGAATTTGGTTTCGGCAAGAAGCTTCGAGACTAAAGAAACAAATGAACAAAACAAACATAGAAGTAAAACTCTGGTATGAAACCCTAATAATCGAGAGAGTACTAGTAACCAGCAGAATGAATGGTCATGAAAAGAAGCACCTACTAAACCTAAACCCTAATCAACACACACCCAATAAGAACCAGAATAAGCAAACAAAACAAAGAGCACTACATATATTGAGAAAGGTGAACTCAGCAACTATAACTATCATGCAAATCCCCACTGTCTGCTACTGATTATGACCTAAAAAACTCAAGCTGGAGATCAGACCAGAACTACTGAGAAATTGCCATGACAAACTGATACAGATTGAAGTCAGTTAAGGTAGAGATATGAACCAAAACACAAGCTAAGTTGATTGATTAGGTCTCAGAAATATGAACCTTAGCACGAAGTCAAATAGCTACCAGCACAATGTACAAACACAAATTTCAGTGACTAACTGCTGTAGAGGCTACCGGCACTCATCCCAAACCGAGAGAACAAACTCAACTAGGTTGAACCATGAAAAAAAACTAACACAACATGACCCTGCACTCATAGCCTTACCAACCATTACTCTTCTACACTTAGCAAAATCACAAGCTGCAAAAAGATGGTTCCTGCTCACATAAGCAAACAACTAATATCCACCATAACCATCCAGTTAGCCATCCTGTCCTTAGTGAGAAAACGGTCCTTCATAACCAGCCACATAATCATGCTGTTACTATGGATAATAGGTGTTTTCCACAGAATATCATACCAGTTAACCATAGGTAAATGAGTACGTAAAGAATCCCAAACCTTGTTCAAATGATATTTCTGCATACATTCACCTTCATCTGAGTAAGTACACATGATTACGAGCCTCCTCTCTGAACTTCATAACTTGTTTCCGAAGCCAAGAACTGCTGTCCCGACCAAATCATCCTCCGACAACACACACCATTCATCGTCTTTGAAGTACTACTGCACTTATACAAACACAAAAAATGCAGTTTCTTATGTGATAAAACTCTTGTATAAGTACACAGATCTGCACATTTTGAGGAGGCAAATCTGTACTTTTATAAACACAAATCTACACTTATATCAAACACAAAACTGCAGTTACAGAAACAAAAATCTGCTAGTATTTTTCAGTATGAACAACTCAAGTGTTACACAAGAAACCTAGCTGGTATATTAATTGGAAACTAATACATAGGTTCAGAGTACTTTGTTTGATACACTGCAATTACAACAATATAGAAACATGATACAACAGAAACATGATTCAATCATACAGATTCAAGATAAAGGCTTAATTTTGAAAGGATGAGCAATGTATTTTAATGTTTGTGAATTTTTTTACAGGATGTGGCACCCAATGGTAAAGTATGGGTAGACTGGACAGATATGAACTGGATTCGCACGAAGATTCCTACAGACAAGCACGACAAGCACGTTATTCTGAGTCCTGTTAGGAACCAAGGAAACTATAGTAAGTTATAATAAACTTTAGCTGTTTTTTGTATATAGTAAATGTTTGCTAATGCTAACCTAATTTTTTTTTTTTTGCAGAGACTTGTTCAGCTTTCGCAGTTTCTGCACAGGTGGAAGCTGCGTGCAACATAATGAACTACGAAAATCCGAAGTACCCTGTACAGTTATCTGTGCAGGAGCTTATCGACTGCGTGGAGCCGGTCGATAACAAGTCATGTGAGAGTCAGCTGAAGAAAGCATTCAAATGGATCAAGGCGAATAATTTGAGTTTAGAACACCACTGGCCACATATTAAAAGAGGCAGTGGTGGCAGAGGACCACAAAGATGGAAGAGAAATGTAAGTACCTTTACTTTGTAGTTATTAGTTTTTGGTTACAAATCCAATTCTAAACATTCATTTTTGCAGGAATCAATGGCCAAGGGAATCAACGACTGCGATGAAAACATGGACCCTGTGGATGAGCGGAGACTCATCCGGCTAGTGGAGGAAATGCCAGTCGCTGTCCTCGTCGACTGGACATATGATTTTGATAAATGGAAGGAAAGGTACATATTTACATATAATTGTTTAATTTGCCATTGCAAGGTTTCTGATCATGATACTATTCTAATGTCTATTTTGAAATGGTAGGAAATCTACCATGGGGCTCCACTACCCAGAGGCCAGGAAAAAGAGTTCCACGCTATTCTAGTAGTGGGCTACGGTACTGATCAGGAAACCGGTACCCACTACTGGAAGATCAGGAACTCAATTGGACCCGAGTTCGGAAAGGGCGGTTACGCCATGATTCCCAGGGCATCTAGCTCTGGCGGTGTTACGTTATTTAAGGGATATGGCTTTGCTGAGGTAATAATCATAGATAAATTTTAAAATGAAATGTGAATGTTACTTAAAATTGACATATAGTTGTCTCGTTGCAGGCTGTTAAAGAAAAAATGAAAAGGATCGATTAAGCAGAGCTCCATGGAACCCTTCCTCGCCCAAGTTGCTGTACTGTAAGTATCATGAAGCATTGTCACACCTTCTTTCAAGCTCTCATTCATTCATTCTTTCTATTAATCCCAAATTCATGTTACTGTTTTACTAGGATGGGTTTCAGTTTATGCATCTGCTTCTGTTATAGTCTATACTAGTGCAATTTGCTTAGTTTAATTCTTTTGTCATTGGTCATTTTTGGGTGAAGGGTTTAAGAATTAGATGTATATACAGTTCATGCTTCTGCTTCTGTATAATCATAGAATAGATTCAGTTTATGCTTCTGTATAAACATCAATTTGAATGGGATTCAGCTTATGTTATGCTTCTGTTACAGTTTTTTTACTTTTTTGCTGCAAAATCAATTCATGTGTTGTGCATTGGACCAACTCAATCAAGTTGTGTGTTATTGGTCTATTTTCCTTGCATCTTGACATTATTTCTATAGCTAGTTGGTAAGCTAATCTGTGTTTGGTGTCAAATTTGTAGGTTTGAAGGTTGTTGTTGCTGGGAATCACCTGAGACTCTGAAGCTGAGAGTTTGAATTTTGGTTAATTAATAGGTATTGAACTAGATGGTTGTTCCATGTTCAGATGTGAAGGAACAATGGTTGATGGAGCTTATCTTCTTTACTCTGGACTTGTTGTGGATTGTCTCTATGATGTAGATTGATGATACAAGTATTTTTAGCATTATTAACTGTCAAACAAATTGTTGTAGCAGCAGCAGAGCAGAGCTTGATTTTATATTTACAACACTCTTTTCATTGCATATATATACACTGAAGCTTAACCATTTCCACTCACTCTAATTAAATCAATCAACACCTAAAAATATTACAGACTTTTTAATTGTTTGTCCTTGAGAATATATAATACAAGTATGATCTCAAGCATGGTATCTAGTGTGAATGACAAGGCAGAGATGAAAATAGGAAGAAAGGTAGTTAGAATGAAGATTCGGGTCAGTTTAGTAGTTGTTATTTTCGTAGGTGTTGAGCAGTGGGGGTTGCATAATTCGAATTGGGCCGAAAGTATTATTAATAATATTTTAAATGACGTGGACCAGTTGACGTAACAAAGTTCATTCTAACATGACGAGTCTGTAACAAATTGAAGTTTCGGGACTGATTTGTAACATGGCCCAAAGTTTCGGAACTATTTAGGTATTTAAACCTTTCTTTTTCTAAAGCTTAAAGGGTCGTTTTCCGCGTGGAATTTGATTCCCACAGGATTTGGTAGTTGCACTGGTATTCAATTCCCTTGGGGTATGACAATTCCACTGGAATTCAATTCCTTGTTTTCCTGTCTAAAAGCCTTCATGGAATTAAAGCCTTCCTGTCTAAAAGCCTTCAAAACCCCGAAATCCGTCCATTTTCGAATGGATTTGAAAACCTGTCCGGAAGCGGGAATTCCGCCGCAATTGATGTGCCAAATTTAGCCGGAAAACATGGAATTCGGATTTCCCATGAATTGGGCCAATTCCCCTTCTCAAAACCTGTGCGGAAAACGACCCCCAACAAAACTAACCGCGACTTGAAAAAGGCACGTAATAATCGTCAATATCTTCTCAATAACATCAATTCCAGATAACTACGAGTCTAGAATGGGAGCTCCATGGTACACAATACGCATTACAAAGTTTCAAAATGCCTCCAAAAGTTGAAACTTGAAAGACACAATAGTTCAAAATCAAAACTAGCCATCTTGATTCTTTATTTTGCATCTGCAAACTGCAATTGCATACTTCCAAGTTCCAGCTAGCCAGCTACAATATTCTCCTCATCAGTCACAGTCATCATGAAGCAAAACCTAATTGATACCTACAACACCAAAAAATATGTCCAGTAAACACAAAGGCTTTACTTTGTTGTTAGCTGTTCATATGTCAAATAAGTGATGAACTGATGATGCCATTAAATTATTATATGGCAAGCAACTTCCATATCAATTTGAATGGCATCATCAGTTCATCACCATTTAACCACTCTGCTCATGAATTTATAAATCAGAAACAACCACACATCACACAAACTGCACTGCATAAACAACCACACTGCACATAAACTGCACCACATATCAGAGAAACAATTTGATAACCACCAGCATAAGTAAGTCAGATTTAGCACATTTGGATATCAGATCATCCTTGCTCAAGATAAAATACAGGGACAACCCAACCAACAACCATGAGGACAAAAGTGAAATTGACTACACCAAAAAGCAAATGAATACATGAACACTCAAAAAGAAAGACAAGGAACTGACGTGGTATGAGAAAGATTGTTCTGACTCTATCAGAGGAAGCTAACCCTGAAATGATTAAACTGTGTGAGGAACAACCCGAGTCTTTGTAATACTTTTAAATCTAGATACTCAAATGGAAAGCAAGCAATTAGTAATACCAATAAGATCTACCATCAATTAAGTCAACCAGATAAAAATAACTTGCAAGAGCTTATCAAGAGGATTAGGTAACATTACTGCGAACAAAGCTGATCAAGAGCAGATAACAGTAAATTTTCAACCTTTGCAAACTACCTCTACCCACTAATTCATTCTTGAGAATTCCCACATTGAGAGTCAGTCATATCATTTCCTTTTCTTAACTTCTTCAATCTAACCATTACCAAGAAAGATGATGCCAAGTATTACCAGTGTTCTAAGTCTCTGCATTCACCAGAGGCGCTCTTTACGGTCAGGCTTGACAAAGACTCGTTTTGATGGCGCCTTCTGACGAAAAATGTCGGTTTTCTTTGTGCCATCCCAACGACGATACACCCTTGCTTCGTACACTTTTTCTTTTTTTGAGAATGTTTCAAATCAGCAGCTGTAAATGTAATGTAGTAGTTTGCACCGGAACATGGTGAACAATTAGCCCACAATATCTCAGAAAATTTCAGCTTCATCCCCCATTCAGGCTTCTTGTTGTGCTCCTTGAGCACAAAATCAATACATTCCGCACCCTATCCCGGCGGTCCGGCAGAGCACGTAAAACGCCACAACAAACCAAGCCCTTAGGACGATCTAAGTCCGCAAAACCCTAAGAATAGAAATCAGAAATGATTATCACTCTGTTACCCAACAAATAGAAATAAGAAACGACTATGACTCTGTTACCCAACAAGGGACAGGTTACTGCAAACGAAAAGCATGGGAGAACAAGTATAACAGAGTCATTGATACATACATCGGTTTCCATTAACTTGTCAAAGTAATCCCGTACTTCGTCATACTCTTCTTCGCCGTCGACTTCGCTTTCACCGGCTTCGTCGACCTTCAGCTTCTCTGGATCGGATCCACGACTGGGAATTGAGAGGTCGCCAGTGGCATCTGGAGACGGGACCGGAGTCCCGCCGGAAGTTTATTCGTTCGTCGGCAAGGGGAGATCGGTAACCATAGCTAGGAGCGATTCCTTCTGATACGAAAAGACGAAAGGAACGAAGGAAACCCTAGATTTCCAAGAGTCTGTAATTAGTTTATGCTTCAACAAAAAAAAAAGAAAAGGACTTCCAAAAAAAAAAGAAACTTAAGTTTCCTAAATAAAATCCAATAACTTTTGGATTATTATTTTTAAAAAATCTCCAACTTTCGCGAATCCATATACTCCATTTATAAAAAAAAAAAACTCCAATTTTGTCCGTACTTAACGCCGTTAGTCCTTCTTTATAATTTTTTGGACGGAATGACTGAAGCGCTATTTTGAAGCGCTTCCGTCCAAAAAATTACAAAGAAGGACTAAAGGCTAAGTACGGGATATATTTTGGATTTTTTTTTATGGATGGAGTATATCGAAAAGAATTAGCGAAAGTTGAAGCTTTTTAAAAATAATAACCTTTAATTTGTTGACAAAATAAGAGAAATTAGTGAAGAGGCGATCGCTTTTAGAGTCGACCATTAATCTCACATATCTCGCTAAAACGTATCGAGGCATATGAGTCTGATGGTCAGATTTAGGGCTGGGAACCACTAACAACATCGATTTATGTGGTTAACCACTAACCACACTAATTTATGCGGTTAACCACTAACCGCAGTCACGATTTTGGTTAGTAATTTTAGGAATTTTACGGTTAGCGGTTTAACCACTAACCGCGCGGTTAACCATTATTTAACCGAACTAACCGTGTAAATAAATAAAGAAGTAATTCCCTAATGGCCTAATTGACAAATTCCGTTTTCCACTTTCCTTAATCCTCCCACTTCCCAGACCTAAACCGAAGAAAAAAATTTAATTTCCCTAACTCTCAAAGTCAAACGGCAACAAGCCAGCATCATCTCTATCGTCCGTCAGGCCGTCACATCTCAAATTTTTAATATGTGTTATGTTGTTCTTTTATTAATAGGGTTGGAATCACTACAAGTCACAAGTTGGAGCTTGGGAAGATATTTTGAATTATTAAGTTATGTTAATTTTTGCTTGCTTTGGGAGACATTTTAAAACTTGTAATGCGTATCGCATGTTGGAATTTGGATATTTTTGTACTTGTGGATTTAGACTCGTGGAGTCGTGGTTATCTGGATCGGATTGAACATTTTTGAGTTAATATTGACTACCTATGGTTCTTAGAAACATATGATATGCTGATTTTTTAAAATTGTGGTTAATTGCGGTTAACCACTAAACTAACCGCATAACTGCGGTGCGATTATGGTTAACCGCAACTCAAACACAGTTCAGTTAAGGTTAGTGGTTTGGGAAATTTTGCAGTGCAGTTAACCACAAAGTTCGGTACAATTAACCACAACCGCACCGATTTTCAGCCCTGATCAGGTTCTAGGGGGACAAGTTGGCACAACCAAGAAACAACACCACATTTCTTGGTCTAGCATGTCATAGCCCCAAAATTTAGGAGATTTAGGTTTCAAAGACTTTACAATCAAACCCTTTTGGCAAAACAACGTTGGAGAATCCTAAATAACCTTAATCTTATATTATCCAAAGTTCTACAAGTGAAATATTTTGTCGGGGACTCCAAGCATGGGGTCCTGTCCGTCACATGGTTTTCAAAGTTTTCTACACGGACTTGATCTTTTATAGGTAGGACTCCGCTGGCAAGGGTTCCGGTTTTCTCCTTCACCCTTGTCGGTAATTTGGGTACTATCTCGATTTCTGACGATCCCTACCAAACTTTACCCCGAGCCGTATTGAGGACCTCCCACCATTACTGGCTTCATTTCAAAGAGGAAGGTGTGATAAACCACTACACCGTAAACACTTCTCAGAGTCATTGGTTTTAGAGGTAAATTCTATCGTTAGGACACCCCTTAGTGTCCTCATATGAGGACACCTCTTAGGACCATAGGATTTAATCTTAGAGATCTGAAGGTCAATATTAATTGGATAAAAGGGTAATTTCAATGTTTAATTGATTGCAGATTTTTATTTTATTTTATTTCCATAATGATAATTATTGTTAATTAAATGCGAATTTTCAATTAATATTCAGATTTTATTGTTAATTAAATTCAAAATTTAATTATTGTTAATTAAATGCTCCATTTTTTTAGTAACCAATTAATTCTTTTTTTATGATCACAATTTCCATTTTTTCTTCACTTTCCCTAATATTTATTCAGAAGTATTAATCTTTATTTGGTAATTAATTTCCATAATAGTTAATTTAGCAATATCATATGATTTCTTCCCAAACTTTACTCCCCTTTCTTTTTTTGAAAATTGTTTACTAGTAGTCAATTTACCGCTGTGATTTTATGGAGATTACGACGACACTTTTTGTGGAAATTGTTTCGAAACAGTTCCCCTTTTATCATTTCGGAACAGTTCCTCTTTTATTGTTTCAGAACAGTGATCCATTTTAAAAGTAATGGAACTTGTTGAAAATCGATTTTGTTCGTTATCACTGAATCGGAACACAGAAAATCATAAAACCTTAAATCAAATTGAAAATGGAACAATAATATCAATTTTCTGTTCCATAAGTAGCTATATGGAACAATACAAACATGTTCCTAAATCGCCAAAATGGAACAACATGGTAAGAGGGGTGAAGTTGCACAGAAACAAGGGAGGAAAAATGAAGAAGTGTGGCGTGGGGGCAGATCTGATGATGGCGGCGGCGGATCTGATGATGGCAGCGGGGATTGATGATGGCAGCGGGTTGACGGTGGCAGATCTGATGATGGCGGCGGCGGATCTGATCCTTAAGGGGCTGGAGCGCGGCGGCGGATCTGATGCAGCGGCGTGACTTCCCTTCTTTTCTCCTCGATCTAGATAGCCGGATCTCCCAATGAAAGCTAGGGTTTGAGGCAGCAGAGATGTAGATGGCGAGGCTTGTGACGACGAGGCTAGCGGTTGATGATGGCGGCGGCGAGGCTAGCGGTTGATGATGGCGACGTCGAGGCTAGCGGTTGATGATGGCGATGGCGAGGCTGGCGGTTGATGATGGCGGCGGCGAGGCTGGCGGGCGGCGAGGCTGGCGGTTGATGATGGCGGCGGCGAGTAGCTGGTGCGCGGTAGGTTGATGATGGCGGCGCGAGGTCGGTGAGGTCGACGACGGCGAGGCTGGCGGTGATGATGGGCGGCGAGGATGGAGACGCGGTGGGAGCTTTGAAGGGAGAGATGTAAAATAGAATTAGGGTTTGTGAAACCCTAATATGATTTAGTATATATAGGAATTTCAAATTACTATTTTGTCCAGATTAATTTAGACCATTAGATCTACCTTCTAATCCTGTGGTTGCAAGGGGTGTCCTAATATGAGGACACTAAGGGGTGTCCTAATGGTAGTAGATCCAAATTCCTAACTCGCTAATATGGGACTTCATCCCGTACTACCTTTTTGGTTTATGAGCTTGCCATTCGTCTAAAGAAACCCAAGAAACCTCGTAAAGAAGTTGTGTCAATTCAAGATGAATCACTTTGACATTCAATATGGAGTCTCCCGATTCAGCCCAAACTGAAATTTTTCCTTTGACATATACCAATAGGTCGGGTGCAAAACTTGTTTTTATAAATAGAGGCAGATACTAATATTTATTTATAGAGGCAAATTAAGATTTTGTTATCTAAAACTACATTTAGAGACAAATGTCATATTTAACTATAAAATCCTAATAGTCTCCCTAGTTAGGTTTATTTGTAGTGGCATAATATTGGAAACTAAATAAAAAACTTTATAAAATTGAAATCATAAATCACAAATAATACTAAATATTAAAAAACACATGAGCAATGTCGAAAATAGTCATTTTTATATGCACTCGTAATTTTTTTTGGGTGAATAAATTGACCCCAAACACGACCTTAACCCACAAAAAAAGTAAAGTTATCGGGTTTAGATCATTTCGGTTTCGAGTACTATAATAGTAAACCCAACTCTAAATTTCCAGGAGAGTTCGGGTCGGGTCTGGAGTTCGAGTTCAACTCAATCTTCTCCAATTCAGTTAATCAAAAGATCATAGTTGAAACTCGCTTTCTCTTTCTCCATACAAACCACATAGCTAAAGAGAAATTATGAATCAGAATAAAAAAAAACCACTAACAAATGATTTTGATGATACTAGTGTTAACGGCTCTCCCGTCTTCTCGATCAATTGATAATACAAATCTCTTCTTCTCTTCGTGAATTTGCTAACTCAACATTAATGAACCACGTTAAAAAAAAAATTAATAAGGAGGGGCAATATACAGTGAGGACAGCCTATCATGCCTTTCGTACGTCCAGGAGCGCCTTCATTGGGCCACATAATCGCCAAGAGCAGGACGATCTATGGAGGTGGCTTTGGAGTCTTTCACTACCACCAAAAACTAAATTCTTTATCTGGCGTTGCTGTTCTAATGCTCTAGCCACGACCTCTAATCTCTTCAAAAGGAATTGTGCTCCCACAAGGCTGTGCCCTCTTTGCTCCAACCATGAAGAATCTACTATGCACTGCATTTCCTCTGCCACAAGGCTGCTTCGATATGGAGGGTTCTCTGTCCTGAAAGCATCCTTTCTCCAAGGGAGGATTCGTTTCTAAAATGGCTCGAAAAAATGCAGAGCAACGATAACATCTCCTCTCTTACCAAAGCCAAAGCTTTGTCTTGGAACATTTGGAAGGCTAGAAATGAATTCATCTTCCGTAAGAATCCTCCTCACCAGGATTATATCGCTTCGATCATGGCTGCAGACATCGAAGAATGGTTGAGCTACCGCATCAATCCAACCAATGCCATCAACAGCAATCCGAATTCGATCCCTCCTGTTCCCCTAACCACAACCACCCAAGACAGTATCCTCCGCCGGTATACCTCATAGGAATATACACTGCGATGGTTCATTTTTAAATGAATCCCAGAAGGCGGGATACGACATTATTGTTTCAAATGCCGAAGGACAGGTCACGGATGGTAGGGCGGGAACTTCCTATTGTTCTTCTGCTATGGTTGCCGAAGCAAAAGCCATCTACGAGGCTGCGTACTTTGCTGAGTCTTCTAATCAAGACACTACTATTTTTTCGGACTGCCTCAACCTAGTCAATGCGATCAGAGGTCCGAAATCTAGGTGGCCATGGGAATGCTTCGGTTTACTTGGGGAATGTTCAGGGAGAGCCGATATTACGCCACCATAAGACAATCCCTTAGGACGTTTTCCATCATAAACCCTAGAAAAAAATTGCAAATAAGAAACGATGATACAGAGAAGGAGAACAAGTGTAACAGAGTCATTGATAATACATCGGTTTTCCATTAACTTGTCGAAGTAATCCCGTAGTTCTTCATCCACTTCATCGTCTTCCTCGCTGTCTACGCTGGAATGTTTTCGTCGGCTTCCTCGACCTTCTTCAGCTTCTCTGGATCGGAAGCTGATTCGTTCGTCGGCAAGGGGAGATCGGTTAACCATAGCTAGGAGCGATTTTGATACGAAGAAACCCTAGATTTCCAAGACTCTGTAATTAGTTTATGCTTCAACAAAAGAAAGGGTTAAAATACTTTTGCAGTCATCTAAGTTTGCATGTTATGTCAACTCGGTCACTTAATTTTGAACTCAGTCCAATTGATAACTTATGTTTTAACTTTGTTACAACGTGGTCACTTGGTCTGATTTTTGTGATGATTTTCGTTGGAATCCGTTACATAGTGGTCCTATTACTATGAAAAAAGGTTACAAACTAGTCCTGCTCACGTTATTGGTATACTTTTTCAACCCTTTGTAATGTCATAAAAAAATATAATTTTAAATTCAGCTCGTATAAATTATATTTTTATGACGTGTCAACGATGATATGGAAAAATGGCTGAAAATACTACACCGATAACGTCAACATGACTAGTTTGCAACTCTTTTCGTGGTATTAGGATAACTATGTAATTGATTACAATTTTAGGATGAGTATAAATCCGACATGTAGTTTGGGGACGTATTTAAGTATTTTGACCATATAATTATTTATTGCTTAAAAAATTAAATTTTTAATCTCTTTTGGTTAGGACCGTGATTTCAAGAATCAATCGAAATCGAATTATAAGGTCCACCATAGGGGTGGGCATATGGGATATGGGTAGTGAGTACTCGTGTATCCAACCTGAAATTTCATTTTCAAATCGGTGATTGGCGAACCCTAATTTCTAAAATTGAAAAACTTATTTCCTCACTGCTTTACTTTCAATCGTCTCACGAAGACAGAGTCACTATCACGGATTCATGGAGACAGAGCCTCTGCATTCACCAGAGGTGTTGTGTACTAACAGGCTCGATGAAGACTTGTTTCGATATCCCTTTCACGGAAAAGGCTGGTTTCCTTATGCCCATCCCAGCAGGCATACACCTTGTTTCGTACTCTTTCGCTGCTTCTACCGGTCGACAAATCAACAGCACTAAAGGTAATGTAGTAGTTAGCACCGGCACATGGCGAACAATTCGCCCTCAATATCTCGGAAAGTTGCAGCTCCATCCCCCATTCGGGCTTCTTGTTGTGTTCCTCGATCACAAAATCGACACATTCCTCCACATCGCTCAGGCAGTGAGGGAGAGCGACGAAACGCCACCCCAAACTGCCCTTGGGACGTTCTCCATCATAAAAACCCTAGAAATTGAAATCAAATTGAAATCGAATTGAAATCAGAAACGATTATGACTCTGTTTGAAGAATGTGTAACAAAGTGTTCATTGATACGTACTTCAGTTTGCTTTAATTTCACCATACTATTCATGATACGTTGCAAATTTACCTCCTGACCAACTTTCCGTATCCTACCTCCAATATCTCTCTCTCTCGGGTGCGGATATGTCCAGATTTAATGTTAAAAAATGAAAGTTGAAATGGAAGGATCAAAATGACAAAATAGTCGAAGTAGGTGGGGTTAAAACGAGCGATTTATAGTATAGGGGGGCTATTTGTTAAGTTGGAAAAGTAGAGGGGGCCAAACTGCTATTTACCCAATACTAAAAAATGTAAATTAATGACGGTTTGAATTTTCAATTTAGAGAAAAGTCAACATAAATCCAGATTCCAGACTGTTTGCTGAGTATGATACGGTGTCGTTTTATGGAGCTTGCAATGTCAGACTGTTTGAAGATTGCTATCACAAAGTCATAGTTTTGAACTCCTCTTGAAAATGAGTGATGAACCTTATTATTGGATTGTTAGGTCAAACCAAAAATCATTTTTTCGGGTAAGGAGATCGTGTTAATGAATAATATAAAAATAATATTGAATTCTCTCTCAATAATTCGAGTTATTGAAATGTAACGGTTCTTGATATGGTATTAGAGAGAGTCTTGGTTGTGAATCACGGTGACCCTAGTCGTTATACATGACTCACTGAAACTGTCCAAAATTCAGACTGTATTGAGAGCTTTAAATTGAACGGGCGTGTTAATAAATAACATTTTTAGTGTTAGAAATACCTCATTGAAACATATAATAGCATATTGATTCACATCGAATCTCTATGTGTGACTCTACCACTGATGGAACCAGAGGGATGCTAGGGTGAGACTCGACTCACCCTTCTTCTGGTACAGTGAATCAAAATTCTACGTAAATTCTGAACTTCTTGTGGTTTGGAATTGGAAAAATCAAAACAATGTTAATCGAAAATCGACTAATCGTAGCTTCGTATGAACTAATAAGCAATAGCTAAATACAAAATTATGTTAGTAACTAAACTCATTAGGAAAATTATTATGAGGAATCTTATTATCTACAATTTTTATATAATAAATTTGTGTATATAAATACCTGAAATTCGTTGACATTACAACGTGGAGTAGGTCGTTCGGTTTGAATCAAAACACGCCATTCCGTTGACTTTTCTGTACCCCAATTCCAGAACCAGTCAACAACTACTCTACAACAAACTTCTCATCATTAAACCAAACCGGTTGAACCAGTCTCAAAACCCCCATTAACCGAAACAATACCGTGGTCAAAAACTCAAAATCCTTTTCTTATCAGTACAATATCAGGATTGATATGACCTTTTCATTCCTTGCTCTGGATCATCTTCAACCTATATAAGAACACAGAATCACACCCTTTAGCCATCAGTAATACACACATTCGATTCGATTCGATCTGATAACCGAGTTCCCGAGTTTCGGTTTACTTTGAACAAGTAAAAGAAACGAACCCAACAACCCAGCTTTTCTTAAAAGGAGGGAACAAACAGACAAGGTTTGCCAGCCGAGCAAAGAACAACACCAACCCCAAATTGAAATCAAATCCTTCTTCTTTGATTCCTTAATTCAAACCCTTTCTGGGATTTTCAGAAGATCGATAAAAAAGAAGAAGGAAATCAGAGGAAAGGAGGAAGCTTTTTTCATTTTTACCAGGTTTCTGCAGCAATGTGTCCTATGAGGTTCATCCTGGTGTTCTTCTCTGCGATTCTGGCCGGCTACTTCGCCTGGACGACGGTGGCCACATCTCCGTCCGTAACCGACGACGGTGACGTCTCCGGTGAGTCGATGGCTGATGCCAAGAAGCAGGAATCAAATATGTTGAAGGTAAAGTAATACAGATGATTCTGCAGACAAGTTCATCATCCTTGTTCTGCTAAAGTTTGCTTAATTTGGTGCTGTTCTTTTGTTGCAGATGATTCAGAACGGATTCTGGGTGTTTGTGGACATGGCGAGTGGGAGGTACCTGTGGAGAAACATCAAGGAGATGAAGAATCAAGAGAGTTCGAAATCAAGTTGATCAATGAGCTTGGCAGACTTTTGTTTTGTTGATCCTTCTTTTCTTTAGCTGTATAAGAAGAAAGAGTTGAAGAATGAAACCACCTTTTTTTGTGTAGCTTGTTGATTCTGTTCTTTGTTCATATGAGATGAGATGAGTTCCTGGAGATTCTGAAAACAATGGTTAGCTCACACATACAGAATCAATAACAAGTCTGAGATGGTAATTCGAGATTGATCGTATCAGTCCAATCATGTACTATGTAATCTCGGAACGTCCTTCGATTTCCGATAGTACGGATAAACCTGCTAAATTTGGTCATTCACAGATCACAGTACACAACAGTTGTGCCAATATGATCCATAAAAACGTTTGGGAATCGATTATAACTGTGTATCAAATCCACAAACCTAAATGTACATCATTTCTAGGAAGAACAAGCGAATCAATCACGAATCAGCTTCAGGTTTAATGGACATGAATTGATTCTACAACACTTTTAACATAACGAAACCCTATATATACAGCTTTCTGGGTATATGGGAAGCGAGCCGATACCTATGCCGAAACCCACAAGCGTTCTGAAATCGGGCTTTCAGGTCAGGTCAACCTGAAGCTTCATGGACATGTGCAGCAGAGCAAGGACAGCACCGGTCGGGAGAGGGGCGTATCGAGCAAGGTTCGAGGCTACCCACATGGCTAAAACCATCAGAGTAACCATACTGCTACTGGTCTTCCCGCATACCCAGCTCGTAAACTGGATGCAAAGGGTAAGCACGACCCCGTTCCTTCCCCCGAGAATCCATGCGATCAAATGGCCCGTCTTATATCCAGCATCCAGTTTCGGATCGAACAGCGCCATCAGGCTGCTGCACGTGATCGAGACTTGAGCTCCTAACGTCTTGAGCAAGAACAGTGATAAAAACGCGGACCCAATCACTTCAGCGAATGGCGCCCTCTCTTGATCCAAGCTTCCTTCTTCATCAGCATCTTCTTCTTCTTCTTCATCATCATCATCCTCTTCGACATTGTAATGGTACATCCTCCTCTTCACTTCAGCCCACTGGTGGAACCTTTCCTCGTCGACAAATCGATGGCTATAATACTGTTTCCTTATGTCAACCCTGGATCTGTCCTCTTGGAGTCTTAATTCTCGATCGTACTGTCTCCTTTTCGATTCGTTCGACAGTGTCTGTCAAGCAACAGAAACATCGAAACAACAACGATGTTAAAACTTAAAAGAGAGAAGGCAATCCTGGTTGAATTAAGGACCTGGGATGTTTGTAGAGAAATGCTTACTTCATATGCTCGACGAATGCTTTTGAACATCTCACCAGCCTGTGCATGCTTGCTAACATCAGGATGATACTGTATAAGAAACAGGATCAAAGAGCTCAGTACAGGAAGATAATCATAAGGCAAGAATGAAGAAACACCAGAGCAAATTCCAGGAGACTTCGTTGAGCCATATTCAAAGCAAACACATTCTAATCAATCAAACTCGAAAACGATTGCCAAACTCTGAACCTCATTTAGTGATTCAGTTATGGCACCATACAAACACGAGTATACAAGCTTATACAGTGTGCATATCATGAGTAGCACGCTCGAATTAGGGATTGCAGGAAATGGAAAGCTTCTCTAATTGTATTGTGGACTGAAAATTTTCTGTGCGAGTAATCCAATCAGAACACCAGAAATGAAACTATCTAATGTATTAACGACTCAGAAACTGGAATCGAATCATAATATTCTGAATCAATCGAAGGATTTGTTGTTCGATCGGGCGGGGGTTCACCTGGCGAGCAAGAAGGCGATAAGCTCGTTTGATGTCGACAGGGGAGGCGTTCCGATCGACAGCGAGCACGGAGTAATAGTCGCGGCTTCCGTTGATCGAATGCCGTGATGAAGACGCGACGATGAGACCGCGCTTGTGGTGTCGGCGGTGGTGATTGCAGCTGCTCCATGGTGGTGCGATGACGGAAGTCCATCTGGTGAAGAGTGATGAGGAGAAGGGGAAGATATTGGCGTCGGAGAAGTGGAAGCAGGCGCTGGGGACGGGTCCCACCTGGAAGTGAGCCTGCATCACCGCCGGCAGTTCATGCGATCCGCCGCCGCCGGCTGGTTTCGTCGGAGAAAAATTTTGGATATTCTTTTTGGATTGGAAGTTGAGTGGCGTCGGATAAAAGTGAATTGGTTATTTGGTTTAGTGGTTGAAAACCGGTTATTCATCTGAGTAACCACAAGACTTATTTATTATACACCTAAACTTTCAGGATCAAACGAAGAAGAATTGATAAATAAAAATACCAATTCGAAATTTTCCAAGCTTCTCCAAGCCAAACGACGTAGTTTCATCCTCAGCCGACGCGTCTTAGTTTTTAGTTTTTACCATTTCCGAACAAACAAACAAGCTCTAAGATATTCTCATTCCGTCTCCCCCAAAAGTACAATAGGAGAGGTCAACGGCAGGGAAGAAAGCTGATCGGCGGCGAACGGAAACTGAAGCGATGGTACTGAACACGAATCTGGCGGTGGCGGTGGCCGGAGTATCGGCGAACCTGTGCCAGTACATCGCCTGCAACCCAGAACGACTCCCGAGCGACCAGGTCCTCCACCTCATCTTCTGTCTCCCTGTCCAGCAACTCGGCCGCGTCGCCATCTCTCTCTGGACGTACCTCTGCTACAACCCAAATCCGGCCAATTACATCACCGATCTCGACTCCGATTCCGATTCTGACGGTGGCTAATTGGCGGGAACTCCGGGATGGTGTCGTGTTGTATATTGCAAATCGAATTTGATTTGGAATTTGGATTTAGGGTTCTTTCTGTTTTTTGGGGGTAATTGTACAGGGGTGTGTTTGTTTGTTGGGATTATGCAAAAAGTTTTTTCAATATTAATCAAATCGGTTACATTATTCAACCTTAAACACATTTCTAATTATTAAATAATTACTCCCACATGATCACACGCATATATAAGCTGGTTCGGAAAGAACGGGTGGTTCACCCTGAACTCTGATGGGTCTCTGTACTCACGAAGAACGAACTCAGCAAATGGGTTCTGGGTTGAAACTTGGTTATTGTTGATTACATGACATGTTCTTTTGTCATAAATTAACGAAAAGTTGATTGAATTTTTAACAGAAGAAATTAATTATCAAGTTGATCAAAGTAGAAAGGAGAATAATGAGCATTTCATAGTTCATGACTTGTTTGTCAACTTAGTAAAGCGAAGAGCGTAATGATATGATTTAATAATAACTTTTCTATGTTTAATTAAGGAATAATAGGCCGTGAGGTCCCTGTACTATTGAAAGATAACAAACAGACTCCCTTATTATTAACTGCACCAAACAAACCCCTCTACTTAGAACATATAACAAACAAGCCCTTCCGTTACAAATGTGACAAATGGCGTTACTGAATTGCTGACACAATTGACACGTCACTGACCCGTAGTTGTTAGAGTTTACACGTCAGCCGATTGGAATGTCAACAACGCTAAACGGCTCCGTTTTGACTCAGGGTTATTAGCAACAAATAATTCAAATAGTAAAAAACGAAGTCGTTTAGGGTTGCTGACATTCCAATCGGCTGATATGTAAACTCTAACAACCTACGGGTTAGTGACGTGTCAATTGTGTCAACAATTCAGTAACGCGTTTGTCACATTTGTAACGGAAGGGCTTGTTTGTTATATGTTCTAAGTAGAGGGGCTTGTTTGGTGCAATTAATAGTAAGAGGGCCTATTTGTTATCTTTTAATAGTACAGGGGCCTCTTGGACTATTATCCCTTTAATTAACTTATACCTATGTGATGAACACGTAAATATGTTTTGACCAATGAAAAAAAGCCGTTAACAATTAAAAACCCAAATTTGGATAATTCCAATAATGCAATTAAAACCAAAATTAGGACTTCTAAATGAAGAAGAACTCCATAGGAATCGGACGACTTCCTAGTCTCGCCGGCGACCTATATTAACCCAATTCCTCCTCCTCCATTTCCATCAATCGCTCAATTCATCTCTTCAATTCAGATCAAATTCAATCTCTTTTCTCCCAATTCATCTCAACCCATCTCCGATTTCCAATCCTTCCCATTTCCCACCTCCTCAAATCAACGAAAATGGCTTCCACATTGAAAATCGTCTTCGCCCTCGCCGCCATCTTCGCCCTCTCGCCACGGCTATGGCCGCCGGCGAAGCTGCAGCTGCCAAGAACGAGACCGCCGCCGGGGGAAAGAACGAAACCGCCGGAGCACCCGCGGGTGACGCCCCTGCTTCCGGACCTGCGGCGGAAGGAGCTGCCGGAGCTGCGACGGAAGGAGCTGCCGCAGGTTCCTCCGCCTCCCCAGCTGCCGCTCTCGGCCAGCTGGAGCCGCCGCCGTTTCTTTGCCGAGCCTTTTGGGCCTCGTCGCCGGCCCAATTGCTATTGCGCTCGTGAACTACTAAACGGTGTAGTTCGTTTTCAATACGGTGTCGTTTTGGAGAAAAGGAGCAATTTTATTTAATTCCTTTTTTTTTGTTTTTTAATTCCTCATTTATGTATTTTTTTTTCATTGCATAATCGTCCAAGGCGTGACACCACCACTTTGTTATAATTTGTTTCTTACAGCTTAATATAAATTTGCTCCACAATTATAAGTTGTTTTTGCTAATTAATAATCTAAATCAAGGTACGTAAATTACTCGTTTGTACTTTGGATACCCATACAACCATCGAAGATTGTTGAAGTGACTAATTCCTTAAAAATGAGATGTAAAGTAAGATTTTTTTTGGCACAAAGTGGCTTAGGTATTATTCAAAATAGAACTGGGATCCCGTAGTGTCATACAAGAGGAAATGGGTCAACATCATGAGTAAGAAAATTATGAATTTCGATCGGTCTATTGTGGCCCACGGCTAGCAAGGAAGTCCGCAACTCGGTTACCTTTCCCGTAAACATGTTTAATTGTAACCATCCAGTCACGGCTTGAAATCTCTTGGAAAGTAGCAACCTCTGAAGCATGTTGGTGGGTAGTTTCGTCATCTTTTTGGAGGATCAACAATGCTGCGATGGAGTTCGACTAAAACAACAATTTCCAAAATCCACCCTTCCAAGGCCAATAGTTATAACACACAACTCGACTCTTGTAATTGAAAAGACACTTGATGCTTATCATACTTGTCTCTGCCATTAATTTCCCAGACAAGAACTAAAACAGAAGCAAGTTGCAACTAATTTGACTCTTTAGCCGTCGGTGTGATTCTGTCGCATTTTGTCCAGTCTCATTGGCGAGATTCCGTCGAAGAGGGGGTTTGCAATTCTGTCAGCGATGCAAACGTCGATTGGACGAAGGTTGGTGTCAGGCCAGTCAGAAAAGAGGGAAAAAAGGGGTTTAGGGCTGGGATCATGAGAAAGGGGATGTGAAAGAGAGGGGGTGGGCGGCGGGAGAAAGGACAGTGGAGGGAAGCGGAGTTTTGGTCGGAGAAAGGACGGTGGAGGAAAGAGGGGTGGTTTGGTTTGGGTAAATGAGTTGATAAGTTTGTTGGATAATCGAGTCGGATGGTTGAGTTGATGTTGGGTAGATAAGATTTGATGTGGCTGACGTGACAATTGACTTGTCATTGCCACATAGGCGAATGGATGGAAAATTGGATGTTCGTAGACGGTACTGACCTATAGGATAATCGGTCAAAGCTCAGTAATGTCTAGAATTTTTTTTAAAAGGCGGTGATGTCTGTGTTATTTGGCCAAAAATCGGTGACTGTTTGTGTAACCAACCTCTCCTTCCAGTAATGATCTCATCCCAATAGTTAGTGCTAATCCCACTCACATACACTACAAAACCCTAGTTGATACTTGATGAGGTATGCAATTTTGAGTTTAATGATACACATCATGTTATATTTGTTCATTAGTGGCTAAATGATGATGGATAGTCTCATACGATTGATTCAACTGCTCAAGAAAATGTTTAATCAGCGTGACATGCATGAAATCATGATCAGTATTGAGTATGTCAAGGAGACGATACGGTACAAGGTGATTTGACCATTATAGTTGAAAAAATGTTGACTTTTGTCTGGTCCATCATATCATCTCGACTCTCTGTCGCTAGTAAAAGCTATATTCTTCCTAAGACAAATATATTAAGTTCATTAAATGAGCAAATATATATTCTCTGAGATTCCTCAAACAAATGTTCAGTGTCAACATCAGCGCGATTCACTCATTACGAGCACCTGAATGAAGTGACAATAAGCAAAATCTTGCTAAATTTTCACAACGATAATGAAAATTCTGGTTAAGTAACACGAGAATCGACCAATGCTACTAGATACATTTACTAGTATACTTAATTGGTGGTACATACTCTTGCATTGGTATATTCTATTGATTTTGAAAAAGTAATTAATACCTAATTGGCCACTAAAAAGAGAGAATCATGAGCAAGAAGATCAATAAATCAAAGATAATTGAAAGCATTACAAAGAGGTCACTTAATTTTATATCATCCCAACTTGGTTTAAGTGAGGGATGATTAGGTGCCAATAATACTAAAAGGGAATCGAATTTGGCCGACACAATTCCAAGTTGATTGGAACTTGTATTATCTTAAAAGGTAATTAGTCTTTTTATTATACATATTATAGATTTAATCCTAAAAATCTCATCCCATATGAGTAAAATCGGTACTCATACTCATCGATCGATAGACATATGAGTATGAATATTGCTCTGGCTGAAAGCGAACAATATTGTACCAGTGTTGGCAAGTTGGTGGCGGCGTAATCATAATAAGACTAGTTGAAGCAATAAGTGATTTGCTACTGCAAATCATGAAATAGTGATTGCCGTAGCAAATATCAACTATTTGCTTGTAATTTTGTAGTAGCTTGCTGTAGCTAAAGGTAAACTTTTTTGTAGTGGTATAAGAAAGTAGTAACTATTCTATAAGGGGCCGGGATAGTAAGGTGTTTGGTCAGTATGTGGGACAAAAAAAGTATCGGGGGATGCCCCGTGGACGAGTATGCAGTCTTAGACATCCAAGGTGTTTAGTGTGTGTGTGTGTGTTAGATCGTGTTCCATCATTGCCACAAGAGTGTCGCGTTTATAGATCTTCAGGATTATGACGTGTCACCACGTATCGTTGATTCATTAATAACTTGGCTGAGGATTAATCACGATCGTCCACGTGCTAAGGACTGCGATCATCCCGAGCTAACCCTATATGCAAATTAATTACAGTTAGGTTAGGAGTGATTAACATTAATATAATTATGTTAGGAATCTTTGTAGGATCCCACTCCCCAAACAACTGAATCTTTTTACTTTGGTTGGTTAGTGTTATTCCATGTAAAAAGATTCTTAGATTCTCTTTCCTTCCCTCATGATCTTCAATATATTCCTCTCTTAAGGATGCTTGTATTAGTCATATTTGATTATGTCATGGCACTTTAAGATTTATGGGATGATTTTTTTTCGATCGAGAATGAAGAATAACGATTGAATTTCAAAAAACCGAACTAAACCCAGATGACAGTTTTCCTCATATTAAACAATCGAGATTCGAGACTGAAACAAAACTACAAGAACCCATTTTCTCTACGAAACCGAAACCGATTTCCCAACCCTAGAACCACCAATATTCCAAAGGAAGAGACTTGTGGTAGACAAACAAAACTAAATGCTCTCCAACACCATATGTTTGCTCCCCACATGGGTAGTGGGTTGTGTTGCATCATGTTCCTCCTATTGGATTCCTAGCTAAGATTATTTTGTGCCCTAATTTTGGATTGAAAAGAATTGGATTCCTTCTTTTCTAGGGTTTTTAATTTCCACCCCCCTTTGTTATGTATATATAGTTGTTGATTCATGTTCTTGTAAATTAAAACCATCTTCTTCCTTTGTGTTCTTTAGTGATTTGCAGCTTTTTGCTTCATCTTCTCTCTCTAATTTTTGTGGTAAGCTTTGATTTGTTGTATTTTTGGTTGTTTAATTGTGTCATAACATCATAATCTCCTTTCTCGTCACTAGTTAAAGATCGATATATCGAATCAGATTGAAGAAACAGGTTAAGAAAGGACTTGATCTGGTTAGCAATCATGTTAAACCCCGAATTTTGAACAAATGGGTCATTGTAGTTTGGATTTCGACAGTGTAACTTAGGGGCTTACTCGTAACTTTCACAAGATCTGCAGTCAATTTCATATACATAAAAACTTGACTATCCGTGAAGAATAGTATCTTATATGTTTTTAATGATTATTTAAAAAGTAAGTTGTAAGTTAAACCACGTGTTTTTTGTCGAGATTGATAAAGATAAATTCTAGTTAAAAAGGACAAATAATATTACAATCATTACATTCTGTTAAATTTATATAACGTACAGTGTTTTTGTCGGGATCGATAAAGATAAATTCTAGTTAAAAAGGACGAATAATATTACAATCATTACATTCTGTTAGATTTGTATAACGTACATTTCCAACACGTGGACATACCCTTTAATTTTTTTTAACAGAAACCAATCTGATTCTATTAAAACTCGCGACTAATCAGTGCTTCTAATTTCATATCGAACTACTATCATAAACTAATCACCCAGTTGTCTATCTATAATCACGATTCAATTAAGGATCATTAAATCATCATTAATTTCATATACATAAAAACTTGACTGTCTATATTGTGAAGAATAGTATCTTATATGTTTTTAATTATTGTTTAAAAAGTAGGCGGTAGGGTAAACAACGTGTTTTTTGTCGGGATCGATAAAGATAAATTCTAGTTAAGAAAAGGAGGAGTAATATTACAATCATTACATTCCGTTAGATTTAATATAACGTACATTTCACGACACGTGGACATACTCTTTTAAATTTTTTAACAGAAAGTCAGAAACCAATTCAGTTCTATTAAATTATGTAATGTCGCTGTTAATCAGTGTTTCTAATTTCAGAACGAACTACTACCATAAACTAATCGCCCATTTGTCAATCTATAATCACGATTCAATTAACGATCATTAAACCATCATCATATACATTTTGTTTTAAACTATGATAACATTTAACTATTGTAATTAACATCATTCATGATGATAAGAATGAAAGAAAGATCAGATTGATGAGTCAACTCATCCTAAATCAACGTTGACTTCCAATTAACAACATTCTGGAATTCAAATTCCGGCAGCTGTGATCTTGTCATTGCCAACAAAGCCGCCATTAATAACAATTAACAAAAAAAAACCTTCTTCGAACAGCCGCGTACCACTTGGAAGCTAATCGGACCGGATATCGAACCGATTCGACTCGATTCTTGCCCACATATGACATGGAAGCTCTATCCTTTAACAAAAACAAAATCAGTTGACTTGAATTCGTCTCTATGTGTATAAATAAACCAAAACTGATTCATAAATCAGAATCCAAAACATCGTCTTTCCTTCTGATCAGAGAGAAAAGAGAAAAGAGAAAAGGAAAGGAATTGGAAATGAATGCATTAGCAGCAACGAACAGGAACTTCAGGCTTGCAGCGAGGCTGCTGGGTTTGGATTCGAAGCTGGAGAAGAGCTTGCTCATACCTTTCAGAGAGATCAAGGTGAGTTTTTCTTCTTCGAAGTTTCGATCTTTTCTGGGTTTTTCTGGGTTTGAAATGGGTTTTTTTGTTGTTGTTGCAGGTTGAGTGTACTATACCGAAGGATGATGGGACTTTGGCGTCTTTTGTTGGGTTTAGGGTTCAGCATGATAATGCCAGAGGACCCATGAAGGGAGGGATCAGATACCATCCAGAGGTATTTTTGTTAGAATGATTCGGTTTGATTGAACCGTTGAGGCTAACGGTATTGCGGTTTAGTAACGAAATGGTGTGAGAATTGTAGTATGGGTAGTGGGTATATGGGTAAACTCGTGCATGTCGTGTTATGTTTATGAACGGGGGTTGAGGCACGAGATTGAGTTTAGAGTCATGATTCGTGATAAAGATAGAGTTTTGGGTATAATGGGTACTCATTTTTCATTCTGGAGGGTGGATTTTGATGGGATACCCGTTCTAGATCCGTGTTGGGCAGGGGACTTGGGTAATGGGTATGGGTTTATATGGTGGGAACTCATACCCGTTAGTGCTTATTAATGGGTATGGATGCTGGGTTTTTACTAAGTGAGTTGAGGCACGAGTTGGGTTTAGGATCATGATTCGTGATAAAGATAGAATTTTTGGTTGTAATGGGTACCCGTTTTCCCATTCCAAAGGGTTGTGTGGGTATCCATTTAACCCGTTTGGGACAGGACACGGGTATTCAACCTCATTGTAGAACATAATGAAAATCAGTTTAAGTTGAGCGATTGAACTGGTAAGACTAACGATTAACGATATTCAAAGTGATCGAGGGGGGTTTAACTGGTTTGAATTGGGCTGATTCGACAGGTTGATCCGGGTGAAGTCAATGCACTAGCACAGCTCATGACATGGAAGACTGCAGTGGCCAACATCCCATATGGAGGTGCTAAAGTGGGATTGGATGCACACCAGGTGAATTGAGCATCTCAGAACTTGAGAGGCTTACTAGGGTTTTCACCCAGAAGATTCATGATTTGATTGGAATTCACATTGATGTTCCTGCTCCTGATATGGGTACTGGCCCTCAGGTAAGAACTAAGAACCCTACGTCTCTCGTTTCGTGTCCAAAGCTTTCGCCTTTGCACCGTGAAACTGATATTTCTGGTGTTCAAAACAGACAATGGCTTGGATTCTTGATGAGTACTCCAAGTTCCATGGCCACTCACCTGCAGTTGTTACAGGAAAGCCTATTGTAAGTGGAATGTGGATTAGTCATTGTGTGCATTGATTCGATCGTTCTACGAGTTTTTGTTGAATGTTCGTTTTGTTTAGGATCTGGGTGGATCGCTAGGCCGAGATGCTGCAACTGGGAGGGGAGTTATGTTTGCAACAGAAGCATTGCTCAACGAGCATGGGAAGTCTATCTCGGGACAGCGATTCGTTATACAGGTGGGAAAGATTCGTTCTTTACGCTAATCTGATTGACCCATTTCGAAACTTTGCATTAGAATGATGAATTGATGATGGGTTTTTGGTTGCATTTTAAGGGTTTTGGTAATGTGGGTTCATGGGCTGCACAGCTGATTCATGAACAAGGTGGTATAGTTGTTGCGGTAAGCGACATCACTGGTGCTATAAAGAACAGCAAAGGGCTTGACGTTCCGAGTCTCCTAAAACATGTCAAGGAAAATAGAGGTGTTAAAGGGTTCCATGGAGCTAACTCGATCCATCCCGATTCGATATTAGTCGAGGATTGTGACATCCTCATACCGGCCGCTCTTGGTGGTGTCATCAACAAGGAGAATGCTAATGATATCAAGGCCAAGTTCATCGTCGAAGCTGCTAATCACCCTACTGATCCAGAAGCCGATGAGGTATGATTGCTTTCATTTGTTCATTGGTTGCTTACTGATCAAGAAATGAAGAACCCTAATGCAGATCATCCCATTGGCTGTGGTTTTGCAGATACTGTCAAAGAAAGGTGTGGTGATTCTTCCAGACATTTATGCAAACTCTGGTGGAGTCACTGTTAGCTACTTTGAGTGGGTGCAGGTATTGTAACAAACTCGACGAATCGAATCGAACCGTGGTATTGTCGTATTAACTCGATGATCCTTTTGTTGATTATGTTCTTATTGTGTTTCCCAGAACATCCAAGGATTCATGTGGGAGGAAGAGAAAGTCAACAATGTGCTGAAGACTTACATGACTAAAGGGTTCAAGGATGTGAAAGAGATGTGCAAAACCCATAACTGCGATCTTAGGATGGGCGCCTTCACGCTTGGAGTTAACCGTGTCGCTCGAGCCACTGTTCTTCGTGGTTGGGAAGCGTAAAAGATTCGATACAATGATGAGCACTAATTTGGAATAACGCTGGTTTCAAGTGCAGCCATCTTGCAGGGGTTTTTTCTCTCTTTGTTCTTCAGTAACTTAACCATAGTTGTACTCTTTACCTACCTCTATATGTATTGATCCATTGTCCTCAATGAGCTTTCCCCAAAGAGTGTTTTCGATTTCGATTCCCTTGCATAAAGGATGGAAATTCGTTCTGAGATGCATCAGTATATCAATCTTACATTCTTACGCCACGAATGAATGTGAATCGGTCATCATGGACGAGTCTGAAACATGTGAGAAGAACACGAAATTACGGAACAAATGAATGTGAATTGGTCATTATGCTTGAGTTACGTGATACGAGCCTCAACTAGGTCATCGAATCAGATTAAGAAGCTCGAATTAGGTTGTGATCAACAGAAATGGAACAAAATTAGGGCACAAATGAATGCAATAGCTTCAAACGGGTCATCAAAGCAGATCTAACGGATCGAATTAGGGTTTCATAGACATAGGGGGATCAGAATGCAAGGGAAGAAACCAGATTGCTACATTAATGCTCAAAGGTTGATATCTGAAACATGGTACTGATTGTTAATAGCAGAACAGCATCTTAAGAAGAGTACACGAAAAGTTTGGGATTGTCGACGATAATATTACAGAACATCTGTGCCCTAAAATCTGCCTCTACCCCTAAAGCCGCCACGGCCACCTCTGGGAGGTCCTCTGCCACCTCGTGGAGCTCCTCTTCCTCGGAAGCCACCACCACGGCCGCCACCTCTGCTGCCTCCCCTGCCTCCTCCTCGGCCTCCTCTTGTAGATGCCGCTCCCCTGCAACAACAATCAGAATATGAATACTTGTTGAGACTGTTGCTAGAACCAAAAGATTGTGTTGATGAGGTAAAACGACTGATGAAACCGTTATGTAAGAATACTACAAGATGCAATCTCAATGGTTATTACTACATGAATACTGCATTTAGAAATGAGGATGAAATGCTAGAAAACTGGAGACAAACAGGATCACTATTCAAGAAGATGATGCTCTTCAGTTTTCAACTGCGAAAAATATGAAGCCTTTGGACATAGCAGATAGATTCTGGCATCCCAAAGCAACAAAAACGACGAATAAACATGTATTGAAACACGAATCAAGTAAAATCCAACAAGACAGATGCCAAAGAAAAGTTTGAAAGAAAGAAAGAAACATACTTTGGCTGTGACAGGAATCTTGCAAGGGGTAACAGCTTATTCGGGTCGATGAAGAATTTGTCCCCAGCAGAGTATGAATTGGCCACAATGCCTTCCATCATCTTGATCGAGAAGAACTGAAAAACAAACAAACAGAATGCAGGAACCAAAAGCTTAGAACAGAAAAAGTAAACAAGCACTGAAACGAATGAGATCACAAGGAACACCTACAGATTCGTTAATGGGGCCGAAGATTTCATCCACTTTCCCTATCTGAGTCTTGTTCTGCAGAAAGATTGGGGCGTTGAAGTACGGGATCTTCTCGTTGGTGAGCTTCGTCACAGCATCGCCCTCGCAGGCATGAACAAACTTCGACACCTCTGCCCAGAAACAAACAATAAACAAGTCAATATCAGAAGCTTCAATGAACAACTGATAGTCTCACGAGTTTAAGCTACTATGATCCATCAAAGCATATACGATTCATAATCACATCTTCCCAGAACAACAAACCAGTTGAAATCATCACTCAAAGTGTGTGAAACTGTAAGATATCAGACAGCTTAGTCTCACAAGTTCAATCTACTGATGCAAATGTACGATTCATTGAAGCATATACGGTTCAGATTATTAAGTTCAAGCTCAAGTAACCAATGTACTTCACAGATTATCATCTTAAACGAAGAACTTTAACTTAATCCCTTCTTTCCCAGTACACAAACAACAAATGAATATCAAAAGCTAAAAATGAAAAATCACTAACCAGTAAAAGGAAAAAATAATAAGAGACTAACCAACGACTTCAGAAGGAGGTCCTTCATCGCGAAACCCGCCACCGCCACCAAAACGCCCGCCACCACGTCCGCCGCCGAAACCTCTGCCGCCGCCGCCACGACTGAATCCTCTTCCTCCGCCGTCTCTCCCTCCCCTAAACCCGCCGCCTCTCGGTGGCCTCATGTTTCCTCTTCTCCGACTTGAACGATCCCCGAGCTGAGGAAACAGAGAGACTTTCCTCTGACTCTTCTCTGAAAAATTTGTAGGGTTTACTGGAAGAAGAAGCAGAAGAACGCCATTTTTAGACAGTGCTAGGGTTTTAGCTTTAAGGGGGGGGGGGGGGATTTTCGTTCCTACTTATTGGGCCGTTTGCGTTAATGGGCCTAGTCAGGCCCATTGAGAAGTCCGCGCAAATTTGACTAAGAACTTCCCTCCAGCGCAGTTTAGCGGGGAAACATGAGGTTTTACTAACGTAAACCGGTGCTGAAAACTAGGGTTTTAGCACAGTCCTGGGAAGAGAGGGAGAACGTGAGACGAATTTTTCTCTGTAATTATAAAATGGGCAGTTTTTGAGCTCTTTCATGAACTTGTTTCTAGTTGCGAAATCATTGAAACTGCAAAAATCAACCAATTTTGGATTTTTATCGCTGAAGTCTCTGTCTTCAAAGACTGAAACAATGGCGGATCTTGACGATTACACAATAGTGAAGGAAGGAGAGGCTGAGATCGTTATGCACGCCAAAAACGAAGTGTTCTACAACAAAACCCAGGTGCTAATGTCTCGTCTTTCTCATTTGCGTTTCTATAATTGGATGGAGTAATTGAATTGGGGTTTAGGGTTTTAGTTCTCTGATTAGGTGTTTTTGTTTTCAAATGGGTAGGTTAACAACAGGGATATGTCAATTGCTGTGCTGAGGACGTTCATATCGAAACGAAAGGAAGAACACGAAGCTAATCTGTCTAAGAGAGCTAAGAAATCAGGGCGTAAGTTATCTGAGAATGGTGCTTCTGGGAATGAATGCAATGGGGACTCTGAAGTTACTGAAAAGAGTTCTGTAAGTGAAGAGCCTTGCAGTACCTCTGAGGAAATGGTGAAGACTATGGAGGGGAAAGCTCGTGGGGAGCTCAAACCGCCGAGGGTTCTCGAGGTTTTGGTTCTTTCTTTGATGGAATGTGTGTGATTGTATTGATTGAGATGTTAAAGTTCGTTGAGAATCGAGTTGTTTGAAGAGGTTTGTAATGGTTGTGTATGTTTTGCAGGCTTTGTCTGCATCGGGGTTAAGGGCTCTTAGATACGCTCGTGAGATCGAAGGGATCGGTCAAGTTGTTGCTTTGGACAATGACGAGGGTGAGTATGTGTTGTTGTGGAAGTTATGGTAGGATTGCATGCATTAAGTTGATGGGTTTTGGGTGTCTTTTTTTCGATTGCAGCATCGGTTGAAGCTTGCAGAAGGAATATAAAGTTCAATGGATCGGTAGCGATTTCGAAGGTGGAATCCAATCTCGCAGATGCTCGTGTATACATGTTGACTCACCAGAAGGAGTTTGATGTGGTATGCTTCGTCATCATATTTGTTCCTTGTATTTGTTCGAAAACCGGGGTTTTAAATGTTTATCTTTTCTCAGGTTGATCTGGATCCTTACGGATCGCCTGCAGTTTTCCTGGACTCGGCAATTCAGTCGGTTGCTGATGGTGGAATTCTGATGTGCACTGCAACTGATATGGCTGTGCTCTGTGGAAATAATGGCGAGGTTTGCTATTCCAAGTAAGATAAAATGCTTCCCTGAACTTCACTTGGAAATGGTCTATTCGATTGTTGTTGTTTATGGGTTGTCTTGAACTGTATCTCAATCTTTAGGTACGGATCGTACCCATTGAGAGGTAAATACTGCCATGAAATGGCCTTGAGGATCCTGCTTGCTTCGATTGAGGTAATTTCATACATGATTACTCCTTCAAAGCCTGTTGAAAAATTAGCCGATAGTAGGGTTAGTTGTGAACGATTGATGGGTTTTGTATTTCACAAGTAATGTTGGAGAGTGACAGTTGTGCTTAACTGATGAATGTGTTTCTTGGATTGCACTTTGAGAATTGAATTTGAGCAAAAGATCCTTTCTTCGACGATATACTAATTGCATACTAGAGATTCTTTGGTTTGAATGCAGAGCCATGCGAATCGTTACAAGCGGTATATTGTTCCTGTCCTATCAGTACAAATGGACTTCTACGTTAGAGTTTTCGTACGCATCTACACGTAAGCTATATACATGGTTTTCATTTTGTTTCAAACTGATAGATAAGCAAAGAAGGCTAAAGTTGTTGCCTTTGCAGCTCTGCCGGTGCGATGAAGAATACCCCTCTGAAGCTCTCGTATGTTTACCAATGTGTCGGATGCGATTCTTTTCATCTCCAGCCGATCGGAAGAACCCTTCCCAAGGTTTGTGTCTTTCTCCATTGACATACTGTTAGAATGAAGTCAAATACTCTGTTTATCTTGAAATGTACTGAATTGCTTCCTTGTGACTTGAGTAGTCGATTCTTGATAGAACTTGAACTGAATTCATGACAATCGATTCGAATTTTCTCAGAACAACAGTGTCCGGTATCTACCCGGGTTTGGCCCCGTGGTGCCTCAAGAATGCACCCACTGTAGGAAGAAATTCAACATGGGTGGACCGATCTGGTCAGCTCCGATCCACGATCTGGAGTGGGTGACATCTATACTCGACGATGTGAAATCTATGAAGGAGCGATACCCTGCTTATGAACGCATATCGGCTGTACTCACAACAGTGTCTGAGGTACAATCAGTTGTTCTTCATTATGGCCCGGTTTACCATTTCGTGTTTGTTAAATGCTCGTTCTTTTTTGCAGGAACTTCCTGATGTGCCCTTGTTCTTAAGCTTGCACAACCTCTGTGCAACGCTAAAATGCACCTCCCCGTCTGCACTGATCTTCCGATCGGCTGTGATCAACGCAGGATACCGTATCTCGGGCACTCATGTGAACCCACTAGGGCTGAAATCAGATGCACCTATGGATGTCATATGGGATATAATGAGATGCTGGGTGAGAAAACTTAAAACTTCAAAACTCATTACTATTATCTCTTAGACTGACTGATCCTGCCTTTTTTCGAGCTTAGATTAAGAACCATCCGGTGAAGGCTCAGGGACCTGACCAGTCTGGAACCGTGATCCTCGCAAAGGAACCGGTTCTACAAGCTAACTTCGCCCGAGTTGTGGGCAAGGCTCAGGTGAAGAAGGCGATCCGGTTCCTCCCCAACCCGGAGAGGCATTGGGGTCCCAAGGTTAAAGCGGGTCGTACTATCACTAGCAAGCATGTCTCTTTACTGGGACCCGAGGCTGTGAATGGATACCTCGATCGTGAAAATGGCGGTGGTGGGGATGAGGAAGAACGCGAGGCAAAGCGTTTGAAGACGGAGAAGGAAGAAGAAGAGGAAGTGAAGAATGATCCTACTACCATGGAGAGTTCATAGTTTGTGTATGAACTCTTTAGGCTGTTCTTCTACCTCCATTGTTGTTTTCGGATTGGTTACGTTATCGTGTTTTGTGTTTCGAATCAACCAATGGTTCGATGAACCGTAGTCATTAGTCGAAACTGTGTGAAAAGATCAAAAGAAAGTTAAATTTGTGCAACTCTTTGTTCATTGACAACTTGATTTGGACGTGACTACTAATGATGTTCAATTGGTAGTCATGTACAAAATGTAAAGTTGTTTGAAAGTAGGCAAATAAGTAAAAGGGAAAATTTCATTTTGGCCCTTTTACTTTTGCTAATTTAACAAATAACCCCTTACTATAAATTGCTCTTTTTAGGCCTTCTACTTCAACCACTTTGTCGTTTGGGTCCTTCAGTTCCAACTTTCGTCTTCGTGGTGTTAATTAATGTGCATTTAGTACATCATGTTAGCTCCAATAGTCATGTATTGGCTTACTAAGCGTTTTTTAATTGATAATATAAATATATATGTGGATAATAGGCTGAGAGGCCTATGTACTATTGGAAGATAACAAATAAGTCCTCATATGATTATTTGCGCAAATGACACCCCTCTATTTAGAACTAGTTTTTGTACCTACCGCCCTATGGGCAGTGCTGTTTCACCTGTTTGTTTGATCATAATAAGAATAAAAAAATTCAAATACAATTAATTATTATTTTTTATTCTTAAATTTCTAGTCATTGTATTATTACTCACAATTTCAACACAAAATATTATATTATTACTCACAATTTTAACACATAATTTCAATGAGTGTTTTTTTACTTTATTTTTAAAAAAATTTATATGTTATACCATGTATTGATTTAGAGATTTGTTTGACTATGATTATTTTATTATGTATTTTTACATTAAAATAATATATTTATATTCCCAAATTTGTAATCAATGGTCATATGTATTTATCAATACTTTGGCTTAGACTTTGGAAATATATATTTTAACCGTTATTTTTTTCAAAATAATCTTAGAGTTTATTAACCGAATATTCTATTTAATTGAATAAAATAAAGTAATTTCAAAAATCAATTTAACCTTATCCAGACTTCGCATATTCAGCTAGTTGGTTATCAAACTCAATATTCATAAACTTCATTCATACCTTAAAGGTTGCTTAGAGGTAAGTTGGTGATGAAAATCCTAAGAAGCTAAGTTCGAAACAATAACTTATTTAGAAATACGTCATTCAAATATAGGAAATGTAATCTTTGAGGATGGGAAGTTTCATTATAAATAGAAAGCTCATATGTAGTCTGCAAAACGTCATGACAACAAATAATTATGATTGTACTTTCGTTGCTTACTGGTATAGTGCGTCACTAAAATAATATTGTTACAAAAGACCTAGTTAATACTCATTAATATATATTGAAAAAATTATGTATAAAAATATTTTATTGCTTCAAGTTTAGTTTTCATTGGATTTTGAATAGAATGAATGGGTGATATATAAAATATAACATAACATTTTTATATAGACAATATATATGAACTATTAGTTAAATAAATCAGATATTATAGTTAACCATACTTACAATCATGTTAGATAATATATCTAATAGAGTTCACAAATAACCATTTATGCACAATACCATCAATCCATCCATAAAAACATTCTCATCTTCGCCCTCTAGTCATTTCAAATATACACAACTCACTTATCTCTATCATCACCAAAACTCTTCCTTATGAAGTTCCAAACTTAGACTGTAAGGTGTTCATACACACTTCCAAATGTCATAACAACGACGAAGGATGTGAAATCATTGGTCATGAAGCTGCTACAGTTGGCAGTGACTCTTGGAATTGTTGGTACTCTTGATTTAAAAGGTTATCTATGAATATTTTTTTGGATAATTCCATGGAAATTGATCAATGAACCCATCCACCAATTACTACAAACCCAATGGAGTCATTGTTGCTGCCTTGGACGTTATGGCCGAAAAAATCTCACATATTAGTATTGTGTGATGGACATAATGACTCGGTCTTTCTCGTTGCAAAGATTTGAGCCAAATTTTGGCTCGTTATAGATTGTGATGGTTGGAGATGATAGAATGATAAACGTATTGATTTACGTATTAAACTCGAGAAGGATTGGAGCCTACTAAAGATGAAAATTATAGATGAAGAAGATATAGGAAAAAGAATCTTCAATCATGCTAAAAGGGGTTTGGCTGAATCAAAATGAGTTGGATCTAATGATTGATTGTTTGATGACATGGAATTTTAAAATTATTATTTTAGTTGACGTGGTTGGCCGTAAGATTTTGGATGGAAAATTGATCTCTTCCTAAATCAAACTTGAGTCATTTTTGTGTCAAAGATGAAAGTGTAAGTGACCAATATGATAGATTGGCTTAACTTAAATGACCAAAAATGTTATTAACCAGATTTGTCACAAATTATGGGTTAGATTTGTCACAAAATTATGGGTTAGATTTGTCACAAAATTATGGGTTAGATTTGTCACAAAATTATGGGTTAGATTTGTTACAAATTATGGGTTAGATTTGCCACAAAATTATGGGTTAGATTTGTCACAAATTATGGGTTAGATTTGTCACAAATTTTGGGTTAGATTTGTCACAAATTATGGGTTAGATTTTTCACAAATTTTGGGTTAGATTTGTCACAATTTATGGGTTAGATTTGTCACAAATTATGGGTTAGATTTGTCACAAAATTATTGGTTAGATTTGTCACAAATTATGGGTTAGATTTGTCACAAAATTATGGGTTAGATTTGTCACAAAATTATGAGTTAGATTTTTCACAAATTATGGGTTAGATTTGTCACAAAATTATGGGTTAGATTTGTCACAAAATTATGGGTTAGATTTGTCACAAAATTATGGGTTAGATTTGTTAGAAATTATGGGTTAGATTTGTCACAAATTATGGGTTAGATTTCTCACAAAATTATGGGTTAGATTTGTCACAAATTATGGGTTAGATTTGTCTCAAAATTATGGGTTAGATTTGTCACAAATTGTGGTTTAGATTTGTCCCAAATTATGGGCTATATTTTTCAAAGTTCGAGGTTAGATTTTGGGACAAATCTAGCGCATTTGTTGAGACAAATCTATCGCATTTTGTGATAAATCTAGGGCATTCTGGGCCAAATCTAGCGCATTTTTGGGCTAAATCTAGCGCATTTTGGGCCACATCCAGCGCACTTTGGGACAAATGTAGCTCATTTTGGTTCAAATCTAGCGCAGTCTAGGCCAAATCTAGCGCATTTTTTCGGTCAAATCTAGCGCATTTTTTGCCAAATCTAGCGCATTTTTGGACAAATCTAACTCATTTTTTGGGCAAAATCTAGTGCACTTTGGGCCAAATCTAGCTCGTTTTTGGCTAAATCTACCGCATTTTTCGACAAATCTAGTGCATTTTGGGCCAAATCTAGTGCACTTTAGGCCAAATCTAGCGCATTTTGGGATAAATCTAGCGCATTTTTGGTCAAATCTAGCGCACTTTGGGAAAAATCTAGCTCATTTTGGGCCAAATCTAGCGCATTCTAGGCCAAATCTAGCACATTTTTTGGCCAAATCTAGTGCATTTTTGGCCAAATCTAGCGCACTTATGTGGCCAAATCTAGCGTATTTACAGACAAATCTAGCGCATTTTATGGGCCAAATCTAGCACATTTTTTGGCCAAATCTAGCGCATTTTTGGCCAAATCTATCGCATTTTTGGCCAAATCTATCGCATTTTTGGCCAAATCTAGCGCATTTTGGGACATATCTAGCACATTTTTGGGACAAATCTAGCGCAATTTGGCTAAATCTAGCGCATTTTGGGACAAATTTAGCGCATTTTTTGGGCCAAATCTAGGGCACTTTGGCAAAATCTAGCGCACTTCGGGCAAAATCTAGCGTAGTTTGTGACAATCTAGCGCATTTAGGACAAATCTAGGGCACTTTAGGCCAAATCTAGTGCATTTTTTTTTCCAAATCTAGGCAATTTTGGCAAAATCTAGCGCATTTGGGCCAAATCTAGCGATTTTTGGGCCAAATTCAGCGCACTTTGGGCCAAATCTAGCGCATTTAGGACAAATCTAGAGTATTTTTGGGCCAAATCTAGCGCATTTTGCAATTGCATTTTGGGCCAAATCTAGGCATTTTTGGCCAAATCTAGCGCATTTTTTGGCCAAATCTAGCGCATTTTTTGGCCAAATCTAGCACATTTTTTTTGCCAAATCTAGCACAATTTTGGCTAAATCTAGCGCATTTTGTGCCAAATCTAGCGCATTTTTGGGCCAAATCTAGCGCATTGGGCCAAATCTAGCGCATTTGGAGATGAATTTAGCACATTTTTGGGCCAAATCTAGCGCACTTTGGGCTAAATCTAGCGCATTTTGGACCAAATCTGGCGCATTTTTTGGGCCAAATCTAGCGCATTTTTTGGACCAAATCTAGCGAATTTTTGGCCAAATCTAGCGCATTTTTGGCCAAATCTAGCGCATTTTGGGACAAATCTAGCATATTTTGGGACAAATCTAGCGCAGTTTTTAGCCAAATCTAGCGCACTTTGGACAAATCTAGCTTATTTTGGGCCAAATCTACCGCATTTTTTTGGCCAAATCTAGCGCATTTTGGGACAAATATATGACACTTTAGGCCAATTCTAGCGCATTTTTTTGTCCAAATCTAGCGCAATTTTGCCAAATCTAGCGCATTTTTGGGCCAAATCTAGCGCACTTTGGGTCAAATCTAGCGCATTTTTGGCCAAATCTATCGCATTTTGAGACAAATCTAGCGCATTTTTGGGGCCAAATCTAGGGCACATTGGGCCAAATCTAGCGCACTTTGGGCCAAATTTAGCGCATTTTTTGGCCAAATTTAGCGCATTTTGGAACAAATCTAGCGCACTTTGTGCAAATCTAGCGCATTTTTAGGCCAAATCTAGCGCATTTTTGTAGTTGTGGACAAATCTAGCGCACTTTAGGCAAATCTAGCGCATTTTTGGCCAAATCTAGCGCATTTTGAGCCAAATCTAGCTCATTTTGGGCCAAATCTAGCTCACTTTCGCCAAAAATCTAGCGCATTTATGGACAAATCTAGCAAATTTTTTGGCAAAATCTAGTGCACTTGGGCCAAATCTAGCGCATTTTGGGCCAAATCTAGCGCATTTTTTGTGCCAAATCTAGCGTAGTTTGGGACAAATCTAGCGTATTTTGGGACAAATCTAGCGCACTTTGAGCCAAATCTAGCGTATTTGGGACAAATCTACCACATTTAGGGACAAATCTAACGCATTTTTAGGGACAAATCTACCTCATTTTGGGACAAATCTAGCGCATTTTGAGAAAAAATCTAGCCCATTTTGTCGGACAAATCTAGTCCAATTTTTGACAAATCTAACGCATTTTGGGACAAATCTAGCGCAAATTTTTGGGACAAATCTACCTCATTTTGGGACAAATCTAGTGCGTTTTGGACAAATATAATCTATAATTTTGACAAAACTCTAGTCTAGGATTTTGACCAATCTAGTCCAGTTTTTGAAAAATCTACTCCAAACCTTTTGACAAATCTAGTCCAAATTTGACAAATCAAGTCCAAAATTTTGACAAATTTAGTTCAGTTGTTTATAAATCTAGTCAAAATTTGACAAATCTAGTCCAAATTTTTGCCAAACTAGTCCAAATGTTGACAAATTTAGTCCAAAATTTAGAAAAATCTAGTTTAGAATTTTGACAAATCTAGTCCAAATTTTGAAAAATCTAGTCCAAAATTTTGAAAAATTAGTCCTGAATTCTGACAAATATAGTCCAATTTTTTACAAATCTAGTCAAGAATTTGACAATATTAGTCCAGATTTTTGACAAATCTAGTCCAAAATTTTGAAAAATTTATTCTAATTTTTTACAAATATAATCCCCTTTTGACAATTAGTCCACATTTTTACAAATCTAGTCTAGGGTTTTGAGAAATCTAGTCCAGTTTTGACAAATCTAGTCTGAAATTTGACAAATCTCATCCAAAATTAAAAAAAATCTAGTCCAATTTTTTTAATCAATCCACAATTTTGACAAGTCTAGTCCAAAATTTAGACAAATCTTGTCCATAATTTTGATCAATCTAGTCCAGATTTTGACAAATCTAGTGTAGAATTTTCACAAATCTTGTCTAGAAATTTGACAAATCTAGTCCAGAATTTGGCAAATCTAGTCCAGATTTTTTGACAAATCTAATCCACATTTTGACAAGTCTGGTCAGAAATTTAGACAAATCTAGTCCATAATTTTGATCAATCTAGTCTAGATTTTGACAAATCTAGTGTAGAATTTTCACAAATCTAGTCTAGAATTTTGGCAAATCTAGTCCAGTTTTTTACAAATCTAGTCCAAACATTGACAAATCTAGTCCAGAATTTTGACAAATCTAGTCCATAATTTTGACAAATCTAGTCCAGAATTTTGACCAATCTAGTCCAGATTTTGGCATATCTAGTCCGAATTTTTTACTATTAGCCATTTTGAGTTTTTTTCCCATTTTTCATAAGCTAACACATCACGGAAATTGCCAAAAACGAAAATTGCGGTGTTCATGACTTTAATGCCTAGATTTTCTCAAAATTTCGATGCCAAATGTCGTTGGGTAGATATTTTAGACAGTTTACTACCATTCAGGAGAATATTAGCCATTTTGAGATTTTCTAATTTTTCATAAGCTACACCGAAATTACCAAAAACAAAAAATTGCGGTGTTATGGCTTAAATGCCTAGATTTTCTCCAAATTTCGAGGCCAAAAATCGTTGGACAGATATTTCAGACAGTTTACTACCATCCAGGAGAATATTAGCCATTTTGAGTTTTTTCAAAATTTTCATAGGCTAACTATCACCGAAATGACAAAAAACAAAAATTGGGTATTATGGCTTAAATATCTAGATATTCTCCAAATTTCGAGGCCAAACATGGTTAGGAAGATATTTCAGACAGTTTACTAGCATCCATGAGAATATTAGCCATTATGAGTTTTTTTTTCAATTCATAGTCCCATCACCGAAATTACCAAAAACCAAAAATTGCGGTATTATGGCTTAAATGTCTAGATTTTCTCCAAATTTCGAGTCCAAACGTGCATGGACAGATATTTCAGACAGTTTACTACCATCCATGATAATATTAGCCATTTTGAAATTTTTCCAATTTTTCTTAGGCTAACCATCACTGAAATTACATAAAATAAAAAATTGTGGTATTATGGCTTAAATGCTTAGATTTCAAGGTCAGACGTGGTTGGCCATATATTTCAGAAATTTTAGTACCATTTAGTCAAATATTAACCATTTTGAGTTTTTTTTTTCAATTTTTCATAGGCTAACGATCACGAAATGACTAAAAGCTGAAAATTGTGGTATTTATGGCTTAAATGTTTAGATATTCTCCAAATTTCGAGGACAAACATGGTCGGGCAGATATTTCAGACAGTTTACTACCATCCATGATTATTTAGTTTTTTCCAATTTTTCATAGGTTAACCATCACCGAAATTACCAAAAACCAAAAATTGCGGTATTATGGCTTAAAAGCCTAGAATTTCTCCAAATTTCGAGTCAAAACTTGGTTGGGCAGATATTTTAGACAGTTTACTACCATCCAGAGAATATTAGCTATTATGAGTTTTTCCAATTTTTCATAGGCTAACCATCACTGAAATGACCACAAAAAACCATAAATTATGGTATTATGGTTTAAATGTCTAGATTTTCTCCAAATTTCGAGGCCAAACATGGTTAGAAAAATATTTCAGACATTTTACTATCATCCAAGAGAATATTATCCCTTTTGAGTTTTTTTTTTCAATTTTTCATAGGCTAACCATCACTGAAATTACCAAAAACAAAAAATTGCGGTATTATGTCTAAAATGCCTAGATTTTCTCCAAATTTCGAGGCTAAACGTGGTTGGGCAGATATTGCAGTTATTTTACTACCATACAGGAGAATATTATCCCTTTTGAGTTTTTTTCCCAATTTTTCATAGTCTAACCAACATAGAAATGGCCAAAAACTGAAAATTGCGATATTATGGCTGAAATGCCTAGATTTTGTCCAAATTTTGAGTCGAAACGTGGTTGGGTAGATATTTCAGACAGTTTACTACCATCCAGGAGAATATCAGTCATTTTGAGTTTTTTTCCAATTTTTCACAAGCTAACCATCACCGAAATGGCTAAAAACTGAAAATTACGATATTATGGTTTAAATGCCTAGATTTTCTCCAAATTTTGAGGCCAAATGTGAATAGGTAGATATTTCAGACAGTTTACTACCATCCAGGAGAATATTAGCCATTTTGAATTTTTTTCCAATTTTTCCATAGGCTAACCATCACCGTAATTACCAAAAACAAAAAAATTGCGGTATTATGGCTTAAATGTCTAGATATTCTCCAAAATTCGAGGCCAACCATTTAGTAGCATATTAGCCATTTTGAGTTTTTTTTCCAATTTTTCGGCTAACCATCACCGAAATGACCAAAAACAGAAAATTGCGGTTTTATGGTTTAAATGCCTAGATTTTCTCCAAACTTCGAGTCCAAACGTTGTTGGGTAGATATTTCAAACAGTTTACTACCATCAGGAGAATATTAGCCATTATTGAGTTTTTTCTTATTGGAGATCAGCAGTGGAGAGCATGTAGTGGAGATCGGGTGATAACGAGAGAAAGAATAAGGGATGAAAATCCGCTTCTCAATAAAATTAAATGTAAAACATAAGTGAAAATTGGTGTTCACAATATAAAATTGAAAATTATAATGATTTGATATATGGCAAGAAAATAAAACCACTATAATATCTTCTCATTTTAATATCTTACAACTTTCTCTTATGTGATAAGAAGGAAGAGAATACATGTAAAAAGCTTGTGCATTGAGATATTGAACACAAATTGCTAAAACCTAACTATACTTTTAGAGTCTATGCTCTCACAATCTCAAAATTAAGTCATGATTTTGTATTTGAAATTAAGTTTTTGGCACAATCCTCGAAATTTGGTCTCGACCCAGTTCCCGAAACGTGGTCTCGACCCAATTCTTGAAATTTGAGACCAACTCAGTTCTCAAAATCTAGTCCGGACCCAATTGCTGGACTTTGGGACCGACCTCGTACTCGAAATTTTGTCTCGACTGAGTTCTCTGAATAATGGAAATTCACCATTTCACTTACTTATTTAAATACAAGCTTGAACACGGAAAAGTGAAATTCGGGCTCGACTCAGTTTCCAAAATCTGATCCCGACTTAGTTTCCAAAATTCAAGGTCACCTTAATTCTTAAATTTGAGACGAACCCAATTCATGAAATTGGAGTCGACCTAGTTACTGAAATTCAGTCCTGACCCAGTTCCCCAAATTTGAGATCAACCCAATTCTCGAAATTCGAGCCTGTTGGACCCAGTTCCCAAAATTTGGACTCCGACCCAATTCTCGAAATTCAATTTCGACATGGTTTTTGAAATTCCAGACCAGTCCAACTCCCAAAATTTGGGCCCCAACTCAAATTCCCAAATTTGGGATCCATCAAGTTACCAAAATTCGATCCCAACCCAATTCTCAAAATTTGAGCCCATCCTAGTTCACGAAATTTGATCCCGATCCAGTTCTTGAAATTTAATCCCAACCCAGTTCACCAAAATTTTGGACCGATCCAGTATGATCGATTAATTTTTAATATGTATCAGTTTAATGATCGGTCCAACCGGTTTTGGTAGTTCATGAAATTTAATCATGACCCAGTTCCCGAAATTTGATCTCGACCCAGTTCCCGAAACCTGGTCCCAACCCAGTTCCCCAAAATTTTGGACCGATCCAGTATGACCGATTAGTTTTCAATACGTATCGATTTGATGATCGGTCCAACCGGGTTTGGTAGCCATGTGTGGTTGAAGAAACTTAACGTCAGGTGGTTGAAAACACTCAGAAATGCAAGACAGTTACTATAACGGTTTGAAAAGTCGCGTCTCAGTACAAAAGAAAAAAAAAATCGATACTTAACAAACAGTCTGAAGAATTGAAAGGTTCAACATTACTCAATTTCCAGGTAGCTAGCTATCAATCTCCTTTCGCAGAAGCTCTCGGAAGCTAAACAATTGAAATCGGAGGTGCTTCGGTGAATCGATTTCGGCAGGTAAGAATCCTTCTCCGCTGTTTGCATTTTTTGCTTGAATTCAGTCGCGCCGGTGTCTTCTCCGGCGAGTCGACAGTTGATAGATCATAGATCCGTTTCTTGATGATTTCGCGCGATGTTCTGTGTGTTTCGAGAGATGGAGCGAGTTGTCGGTTTGATTTTGGGAGTAATGAAGGAGGTTAAGTAGGCTGAAGATTCGCGCCAGTTCGTAGCTGTTTGGTGATTGTTCTGTGATTTCTTGGATGAGAATTTAGCTAAATAGTAATGCAGTCAATTTTTTGGCTCGTGTCTTCTCCGGCGAGTTGACGATGGCGGCGGTGGATAGATCCGTTTCTTGCGGTTTCTTGTTGATTTTGCTCTATGTTAGGTAGGCTGAAGATAAGCACTAGTTCTTAGCTGTTTGGTGATGGTCTTTTGATTGCTTGGATGAGAATTTAGCTAATTGGGTTGATGAATTGGTCGAAGGTTTAGGAGGAATCGAAGGAACTCTATGGAAATTGGACTGCATTATTGATTTATATCCATGCTTGAACCTGAATTAGTTTTGGGAAATTAACTGTTGCAATTGATTTTGATTCTATCTTCATTTCGTTGTATATAGAAGTTGTTGTTTCATCTGCAAGATAGAGTAGTGCCCTTCTGGAAAGAGATCCTAGGGGGACATGGAAATGCAGTAAATAAGCAACATCTATGGGAGAATTTTTAGCTGTTGTTTTCAGAAAGAATTGAAACAGCTTCTATGAAGTCTTCTACTTCAGAGTTGGGACACACTGATGAGATGGTTCAACCTCAGTGTTCCAACATTATGCAGGGCCAGAGGTAATTCTTTGACCTAGTCGCAAGAGTGATTCTATTCAGTGACAGTGAAGTTCCATTGAACTGAAGTATTCAAGAATTACAGGAATGGCTAGAAGTATAGAGGTCTGCTGTTTGCTTTCTGAAGTAAATTCTCGTGTTGTTCTGTAGGAGTGATTTTGGAACACAGCCTACTCAGAGGGACACAACTGGTGATGGTAGTAAACTACATTTTGCTGATGACAAAGAAGCAATGGTGTGTGCTCATTCCTATATGCCTAAACTCATATTTTTGGTGAACTAATGACTAAGTTTATCAGTTCCTTGTGATTCTCTTACTTCACAATTAGGCTCTTTACTCGAGGGTCATGAATCAGAAAGAGGAGATTCTGATGCTTCGTAAACAGATTGCTGGTGCTTGTGTGAAGGTATGGAATATTTTTTAGCCTTACATGTACATATAAGCTCAAGTTTATAACTGGTTGTATTGTGATTGTTATTCTTGCTGAATCTTTCACCCCTTTTGTGGCAGGAACTCCAATTATTGAGTGAGAAATATGCACTGGAGAGAAAATTCTCTGAGTTGAGAAGGGTTGGTCTATCTTATCATAAAACATCTTAACATTGTCTTTTATTCCTTTTCCAATACTCTGTGTTAACATAACTTGCAGTATGATTGGTTTTGTGCATTACTTTTCTTGTTTAGTATATGAGGTAAAACTTTTCGGGTGTAGGCAATTGACGATAAGCAAAATGAGGGTGTTACAGCTGCTTTAAATGAATTGGTTCGTAGAAAAGGTGATCTTGAAGAAAATTTCAAATTGGCTCACAACTTGAAGGTACGGAGCTCTTTTTTCATCATTGCCATCGCCTACCTGTGCTAACTCTAGAACTTGTGAGAACAGTAGAGGTGAACTGAAGTTGTGTCATGCTTCTGTCATAGCAACATCTTGCTTGTTTATTATGTGCTTTATCTCCGTAAATTCTCACCAAAATAGATCATACAGAAATTACGTATATGTTGCATTCACATATGCTTATTGTTCATCTGGGAAAATAGCGATGAAACCAACCTCATTTCTTTCTCTAAATCTTCAGGTGGTAGATGATGAAAGGCATGTTTTTGTGTCTTCTCTTCTTGGCTTGTTGGCTGAACATGGAATTTGGCCCCATGCTTTGAATGCTTCTGCAATATCCAATAGTGTGAAGGTACATCCATCTAACCCAATTCATGTTGAATTTTAACTGGATAAGTAGTCAAAAGTATTGCTATAATACCCATGGAATTACTTAATAAATGTGCTTCCTTTCTGTAATGTAAATTTCTTATGCCAGATGTACTGACATTTTCCTTTATTTTTGCAGAATCTGCATAATCAGCTGCAGTGGAAAATCAAATCTTCACATGTGAGCTCCCTTCTTGTATGTTTTCAAGATTATTTCCTGCAGCTAATGATTCAAATTCTAGCCTCATTCCGTCTAGGCTGGTAGATTGACTACTTTCCTACACAAGTTTTTCACCAACTGTTTGATTTGTATTCTCCTGTCGAGTTCTCGTCTCAAAGGATATTTACATTGCCAGTGTTTCCCGTGATATTATCTAAGAGGTTGGAAGCAATGCCTTCACAACTGTTTTCGTCACTTCATAATATGGTTTTCCTTAATATCATCTCAGGAGAGGATACGAGAGTTGGGATCACAACCTGAGAGTAGAAATCGTGACAGAGATAACTTTGGGCCAGGCATGCCGACTGGTCAATTTCATGATCCAGCCATGGTAAACATACTTGACTTGTTTGATAGTCTTGAGGTTGCAGTTCTGGTAAATTTACTTCCTCTACCATGATGTCATCAATTTGTATTTGTAGGGCCATCATGCGAATCCTCATAATGTACTTGCACCAAGAGATAATATGCTGGGAAATATGCCTCAGAATATTGCAGATAGAGCAAGTTCTATGCTTGACAATGACCGGCAACCACAGCCTCATAACAGCAATTCTCCGGAGTTTGAATTCCATCATGATAGGTGAGTTCTACTTTTGCACACTATATGCTTTGTGGAATTTCCTTCATATTTGTGGTATTGGTGTTTGCAGGATTAGAAGTGTCCAACTAAATTAGAATACGGAAGTAGGAGAGTATTCATATTTAATCATTTTTCTTTATGTGCTTGTACGCTCCCTGTGACACTGTCTAGCATAAGATTGTCATTAAAAGTCTGTTTATGAATTTGATTAATCTTTTTCTGTCTTGATTAGAATGATTTGCATGTTTAAGAGTATTTTTCAATAGATACCGTATATGTACAGCAGTTGTTTTACATGTCCATGACACATCCATGCAAGTAGTTTCGGTGCAGCTAGTTCACGCTCTCTCAGTTTCAATAAAGGTCTCGGCGACGCGAGAGGACAAGAGACGAGGACCAAAGACTTGCTTCTTCCTTCTAATGGAGATCATGAAATGACTTCCTCTGTCTCTGATGGTGAGAAATTGGCTTTCGCCTGTCAATGTCCCATGATCCTCCATTTTACCAATCTTAATATAGCTTAGTTTTTTTCCCTCTCAGATGGTCCTGGCATAGAGGGGTTTCAGATTGTTGGAGATGCTGCCCCTGGAGAAAGGCTCCTTGGTTGTGGATACCCGGTGCGAGGGACCTCTCTTTGCATGTTTCAGTGGGTCCGGCATCTCGATGACGGAACCAGGCAGTACATTGACGGTAATGTTTCGGATATCTCTGCTATGGTTTCTGATTTTGCCAGTCTGGATGCATTTTTTGATGCTTCTTAAACATCTGCCTCTCAGGAGCCACAAATCCAGAATATATTGTTACTGCTGATGATGTTGATAAGGTCATCGCCGTTGAGTGCATACCGATGGATGATCAAGGCCGTCAGGTTAGTAAATCAACAGTATCTCCCTCTTTTATTCATGGAACAACTTTCTCTTTGGGGATTATCGTTCCTCCTTACCACCATTGATTTTGCTCGAGCTCGATAGCTCAAAGCATCAATGTTCTGAAAGTTCATGTGTTTAAGGGTACAATTGCTTTAGCTCTTAGAATTGTTTGTGGCCTATTTTACACTGCTAAATGCGATTACAGTATATGTTATTCTGGTGCTTTGTAACCGCAATTACTTCGCTTGACATTAACGAACTTTTTCTTGCTCTAGGGAGAACTAGTGAGACGCTTTGCAAATGGTCAGCACAAAATAAAATGCGGTAAGCACCCTCGAAACCTTTTCGAATCTCAAGGGTGTTACCTTCTTTTCTGCTCAACTCTTACTCTACCACAATGTCTTCTTAGACTTAGTTGAATCTTACTGATTCTGTGTTGATCCAATTTCCAGACCCTGATATGCAATCAGAAATCGACACATATATCGCCAACGGGGAAGCTACATTTAGCGTCTTATTGCTGGTAAGCTGCATTACCAATCGAGATCAGTTATCAGATGCATATAGCTAACTAAGCCTACCTCCTTTCCCTTTTCTTAGATGGACACTTCGGAGAACTGGGAGCCAATTGATCTAGTCTTGCAACGATCTGGCTACCGTATGAAGAGCAAAGTCACCATCGAACTAGTTTTCGCCGAGAAATTCTCCAAAGATCTTTCGGTAACCTTCCTATTCCTCCATATACCTTGTTTTCATTTTCAATCACTCTTAGTTAACATACAAATACTCATCTGTTGCCAGATAAAAATCCCTTCTGGTTCGACACAATTCGTTCTGATGAGCTCCGATGGAACATCGTATCCCCTCAGTACATCCACCGTTCGGTAACCGATCCTTCCTCCCGTCACTAGTTTCATCTTTGCTTCAAACGTATTACTGACAATAGCCATAATTTTGGTTTCGATAGGATGCGAGAAACTCTAGTGTTGACAATGAGAATGTTCCAGAGTAAGGTATATATCGACTCATAACTAGTTTCGTCGGCTGAACCATGTTCTTCTCTCCCCCTGATTTCGTTTCGTCTTTGTTTCCGGGATAGGCATTGGATGACAAGAGGAAAGGCAGAGCGTAAAGAATTTTCGATCGAACATTTCCACAAAGGGACGACGAAACGATTGTATACAGAAGAGCTTAGTGAAAATTGGCAGAGAGATTAGTGAACAAATTTCGTGTATACCATAGTAAATGCAATTTTGAATTTTGGTCTTGTTTTTGTTGATTGATACAAAGAGTTTGATTCATCTGGTAAAGAAAGAACTTCCCTTTCATCATCGGTTCGCAAATCGTAAAAAATGTTACAGCTTTTTCGAAAACTGGGCTAGATTCATCAGTCAATTCGATAAAAAAACTAGGCTAGATTTGTCAGATCGTTATAAATGAGAGCGAATTACAACTTTTTCATTAGCGGGTATCGATCCTCTAATCTCGTGGCTAACATATACATAGTGAACATCAACCTCGTGATCCAAAAAAATCGAATTTCTACGAACACTGTAACCTGTTCCACAAGAAACAACCATTGTCAGCTATCAAGCAAAGAAGAGGAAACGTGGTCATCAAGGAAGCTAGTAAAGTACAAATAGTGAACAACCTTCTTGGACCTCTGCAGATGTCGCGGTACAACAAATCCATGTCTTTCAAATCGGCTGCTATATGGATCGGGCAAGAAAGACCGATGTTTTCTGCTATAGCCGATGCCAGGTATCAGATGAAGAAGACTGGGAATGAATAATGCTTTTATTCGACATGGAAATTTCAATGTTACCATTGCCAAGGCAGAGCAGTTTCGAGATGCAGCAGAATTTCATACTTGATGTCGAACAGAACTGAACAGAAACTGAGTGTGCCTCGCTCGATATACTGGTGATTTGACTTCAATACGCAATGCAGCTTTACCACATCAGCCTGGCTTTGCAGATATGAACTCTCCGTTCAAAGCGCCTTCTCGTACAGCTGTATGTAGGTTCCGTAACTTTGTTCGGGTACACCTGTTAGCGATTAACAAGGTTTACCATCAGGAGACCAGAAAAACATTTAAGCAGCTGCACAAAACCTACTTAACACAGTTTAGAATCTGCAAAAAATAGCACGGAACGACTTGGACGCGTCTGCAATCAGTTTTCGTCAACCACCAAAGGTTCCTGGTGGATTCATGTACATATTGTCCCGTCTTTTTTTTTTATCTGAGCTATTACTCTAACAATCCTACTTCCTCTTTGTCCTATAAACCCTAGAAATATCAACAGAAATGAAGCAGATAGATACACCAACGTGACAAATAGAGAATGTAAATTGCTTAACATACCTCGAAACAGCTGATGGCACGTATCACAGGGGCTTATCGGCCTGGCGAGAGTAAGAAAAGCAATCTGTTTCGACTGCGATTTCCTCCCTTGAAAACTGTCAGAACATTGACCTTTCTTGAACCCACTATTAACGGAACTGCGGTTTTGTGACTTTTAACAGACCATGCTCTATCAAAGCCGAATCGAGAATAGCATCGCGAGTCAACTTTTTGTCATACATTTCACCAAGAAGAATTCTAGCTCCAACCCTATCCCCGACATTTAAGTGCCCACATAAGAGAGCTGTGTATACAACATTATCAGGTTGTAGCCCTCTATCAATCATCTCCTTGAAGAGTTCTTTAGCTCCCTGCAGATTACCTGTTCTGCAGTCTCTGTCTATCAAAACGGTATAATGACCAACATCAGGCTCTACCTCCATTTCCTTCATTTCATAAGCAATAGCATTCTTGACGGACTCCTGTTCTCTCCTACCAGGCAGTTTTTTCAGTGCCCCGTCAAGCAAAACCGTGTAGGTGATAACATCTGGTTTAACTCTTCTTTTTTTCATATCATCGAGAAGGTCGATAGCCTCTTTCAACCGATTGACTTTGCAATAACCATGTATCATCATTGTGTATGTCAACAAATCGACACTTATCCCTACCTTACTGAGAAGATGAAACAAATTTCCAGCCTTTTCCATTTCTCCTGCACAAGAAAGCGTGCCGATGACTTTGCTGCACAGTGTACAGGAATAGTCGGCATTTCGAGCCAACATCATCTCAGCCAGCTGAACAGATTTCTCGCTATCGTTTTCCAAACTGGAAAGCAGCTTCCAGCAAGAGCTTTTCTTCAGTGTATACCCTTGTTTAACTAATTTGAAGGCCTTCTCTACGCTTTTCACAGAACAGTAACCATTAACCATGGCATTACAGATGTCCGGGCTCTGATCTTTCACATCAAAGAAAAAGGCTTCAGCATCCTTCAATTTTCCTGCGGTGCATAGCCCTTCAATGATGACACTGTACGTATCGTTCCTAGGTTCAATACCTTGATCCATCATGTAGTCTAACAGCCTCTTGATTTCTTCTGTATGACCAGATCTGGAGAAACCAGAAGCAAGTACATTGTAAGTGATAATATCAGGTTTAATCCCATTGTCCTTCATTTCTTTGAATAGCTTCAAGGCCTCGTTGAGTTTACCTCCAAACAATAACCATGAATGAGAGTTGTATAATTTACGAAATCGGGAATCATACCCTTCTTCTTCATCTCGGTCAACAAAGCAGTAGCCGCATCCACATCCCTAACTTGCAGAACGCCTTCATCACTGTATTATAGCAAAACTTATCGAGGTAAACACCCTTACTCTTACACGTCTGGAACAGATTCAGAGCTTTGGAAACCATGCCTACATGAGACATCACCTGAAGAATCGAGTTGACAACCACGCAATTTGTCTTCACCCCTCTTGACAACATCTCATCATGAATTCCAAGGCTTCGTGTAACTTCCCGTCCCTGCATAACGCAGAAATCACAGCACCGAAAGCATAAATATCAGGTTCAAATCCCTGTCTTTCCATCTCAGCCAGAACCTCTATAGCCTCTTCTACCTTCATGACCTTACAAAAGCCTCGAATCACGACTGTAAATGCGAATTTATCCACGGGAAGCTTGGCTGTAATGAATTTAAGCACTTCAAACGCTGCAAAAGGGCTCTCATGCTCAACTAACCCTTCAATATAAGTCGAGCAGAGATAAGGAGTCGGAGTCACCCCACGTTCTTCCATCACCTGTAATACAGTCTCGGCATCTCCAAACCAACCTTTCTTACAGAATGCCTTGACTGCAATGCAGTAAGTATAATCATTAGGAACCAATCCGAAGCAAGTCTCTAACTGCCGATAAATCGCCACAGCAGTATCAACCTTGTTCGAATGAATCAAACGGTTCATAAGAAAATTCAACGTAAATATACTCGGAGTGACCCCCAAGTCCTTGACACAGACAAGAACATCCAGAGCCTCGTCAAACATTTCAAGCACTGCAAGAAGTTTAACCAACACATATGAAACTTTCGAAACAACCTCACAACCATCATCCGCCAGAACATTCAGCAAATCAGAAAGCCCGAAACCAAGCTCAACTCCATTCTCTGTAACTTCTTTGAGCATGGAATCCAGCTTCCGGTCCATACTCCAGAAACAAAGTATCCTAATCATAGCAGCATAGGTCGAAACATCGTGAACAAATCCGCCACTCTTCAACCTATTGAAGTCCGAAAGTGCGAGGAAAGGCTCCTTCCTCAATCCGTGTAAATGATTAACAACTCTGGAGCAATTCAGCTCCAGCCAATTACCAGAACCTTCTGGCGTTGGCTCATCCGAATTCGAGTTTGACAAGTTCGGATTGAGGACGGAAATCGCGGGAGCAGCGGCGTAGAATCTGTTCAGCTTAACTTGTTTGACTCGAGTAAATGAGAAGAAGATGAAGATGGACTTACCCGCCGATAACCACATGGAAAGGCTGCGAACTGTTTCTGGCGGCGACTGAGCATTGCCAACTCAATCAACTCGCGAGCTCGGATATTCTTAACTCACAATCAACTCGCGAGCTCGGATATCCTCAACTCACAATCAACTCGCGAGCTCGGATATTCTCAACTCACAATCAACTCGCGAGCTCGAATATTCTTAACTCAGCGCAGCTCTCCCAGACGGCGGTGAACGGCGGTTCCGGGAATTCAAAGTTGCCGGCAAAGATTTATCAGTTGAACTAGGGTTTTAATTCCTGCATAAATTTTATTGACGGTTGGGCTATTTCAAGTTGACCGGTTAATATAACAGTCAACTGACAAATCTACCCCAAAACTTATGAAAGTTGACAATACTGTTTAGTGACAAATATAGCCCAGAATTTTTAGAGTTGACAAAACAGTCCACTCACAAATCTAGTCCAAAATTGTTCAAAGTTGACAAAACAGTCAACTGACAAATCTAGCCCAAATTTTTTAAAAGTTGACGACCGACAAATCTATCTCATAATTTTTTAATGTTAACAAAATATTCTGTGACAAATCTAGCCTATAATTTTTTAAAGTTGACAAAATAATCTACTAACATATCTAGTCCAATTTTTTTAAAAGTTAATAAATCCAACACTGACAAATTTAACCTAGAATTTTTAAAAATTCACAAATGACACGAGTATTGGTTTTTAATTGGCTCGTTATTGAGTATTCATAAACACGAAACACGAATCACCCAAAGCTTCATTCATCATTTCACAGTGTTTTTACATCTTTTTTTTTTTATCTCCCTAGTAAGTCCATTACTAAAACTAAAACACACAAAAATAGCAGAGGGCATTTTCCAGCTTGGAAGCTCACCGGTAACTTATGCTGCGGTTGCCGGTAGCTGGAAAAGCCTGCCGCCTTCTTCCCGGTCGAAGCAAATCATCAGTTGACCCATCATCGTCTTTCACAACGCTTCCACCACCACCAGCCGAACTTCTCTTCTTACCCAACTGATCGGAGTCTCCTTCCGGTTTCTTGGGCTCTTTCTCAAACTTGAACAGAGTTTCTGACGCGGTAGCATAGTCGAACGGCTTCACCTGGGGCATGTCACTTGGTTCCTGAACTACACCCTTCTTTTTCTTCTTGTCTCCGGACTGGAAGCACTTGACGAAGCTCGATGACAAGTCGGATAGAGAAACCGATCCAGATCCAGTTTCATCGTCTCTCTGGGAAGGAGACTCCGCTGATTCCTTCGTTTCCGAATCATCTTCCAGTTCTTCGTTGCTTGAATCTGAGTCCAGCATTATGATGTCCTTTGCATCGACGCGACTCGCTTGTGGGACTGCCGGTTTTTCAGGTTCCTGCAAAATCCTAGTTGCAGCCTCTTCCACAGCGGGTTTTGATTGTGCATCTCCTCCTGCAAATGAATGGAACGGAAGACTGACTGACGATTTGATCTTTTCCAACTTCGTGTCTCTCTTATCCTGAAAAAAGTTCATGAAATGTGTCCTTATTTACGCAACTTTTATAGACTTTCCGACACTCAAAGACGACTGAGAATGAGAACTAACCTTATTATCGGTATCAACTCGTTTCTTCGGTGCTGCATTCCCAAGCATTGCTCCAAAGATACCGCCTTGCTTCTTCTGCACCTGAACGGCAGTACCTGCAGTCTGTTTCGCAAAGAAATAAGCATGTCAATAACCAAGCAACGAGTACAAGAGCTTTTCAAGGAAGCAGCAATTCTATTAACGAACAACGATTTCGGACCTTTGCAGCAGTAGGAGACAAGTTGGATTTCTGGTTCTTAGATTGGGGAACCTCTGTCTTTCCGTTTTCACGAACATTTCTGCCATGGCCATCACTGGTTTCACTGACCAAATGTTTTCTTCTCAGCCGGTGAAGAACCAACTGGCATGGCTTGTTTTGCATTGGTAATGTGATTCTCTTGTGCTACAACATTTGGAGCTTCTACACGAATGTCAGTTTCTGTATCATCATTGGCAATCTTCGAATCATCATTCATTTCCATGTTATCCCGTCGCGCGGCCTTCACAGGAAAGAAAAATCTCGTTAACCGAAACCTCACTACCCAACAAACTGAAAGAAGTTAGATGAAACTTCCAACAAATTGACACTTTACCATTTCCAAGGCCATTTCCTTCAATTGCTGAACAGCAGGTTCAAAGGCAGCAGCATTTTGCATTTGATGTCGAACAACTTGAAGGACAGAACTAAGGTGCCGCTCGATGTACTGGTGATTCAATTTAATTGCACGACGCAACTTGCCAGTTGATACAGGCATCTGCTTGGCTTTTCCATTTCAAAAATTTCAAAGCTTTAGGTGTCAATATTTTGCCATCAAATTAGCCAGAACAGAGAGTAGAATAAATAAAAGTTTGTGAAAACATAGTATGTTCTTACCGATTTCAAGCAGAACTTTGTTTGGTAGAATATAGCCGGTACTCTCATCTTCTGTCCGGGCCACAACATCTCTCCATTCATAGAGTCCCTACAAGCCGATTAATTTGATCAATTAAGGCTAGTGAATACTCAATAAAATCTGCATAACAATGTTTCACTCGGTAATAGAAAGATATTAATAACAGAGCAGGATGTCTATGGGATTATGAGAAAGAGCTTAACTGCAACAATGGCAAGCTGCTGATTATCGAAGTTAGCACTTGGCAACCTATTCCACCATCAGATACAAGTGAAGCATTGTTAATTTCCAATCAGTAATCACTTGAATCACTACAATGGCGTAAACGTAAGCTCTAGATTCCAGTTAATAGCTATAGCTCTCGTAAGTGCGATGCATACCCATACATATGCAGATATGAATTCTCCGTAAAAAGATCCTTCTCGTACAGCTGCATGCAAATCTCATAACTTCGTTTGTACACCTGTTCATGATGATAAAGATTAACTGTCAGGGGACAAAAAAATCATCCAAATTCATTTGGAAAAGAACTCTATAGCTGCTTGCACTCCAGTCAATCATGCATGTCCAAGTCAGTACCCAAAATACACAGTGCATATTCATTTTGTTTATAGAGTGACCTCCAAAAGCTACGGAAGATCAAACTTTATACATTACAAAGCAAAACCCGGAAATTTATGGAGTATTCAGACACTGACTGTCCTCGTGGAAGAATCTTTCAACCCCCAGTAAAAAAGCAAACACAATATAGTAAACAGAAAAAGTAAAAAACTACGTGTAATTATATGTTCGGTGTGTATTTCAATAAAAGCAACATAAAGATGATCTTAGCAACAATCACCGTACCTCCACCAGTGGAGTATCAGAACTTTCAGCTTCTTTAGGCAGTGAATGCAACAAGCCTCTCATCAGGTCATAGATGTATAGCAGATAATGAGTATCTTCTCTAGCATATCTGTCATCAAACAGCAATAAACCAAATTGTCAAACAGGATAAAGAATGAATAGAGGTCATCTGAATTTTCATAATATAAGGACATGAGCTTCCTCGGATATGAGTGATTAACCATGCATGGAAATCAATATATAGAAGCACCAGTAAAGAAACATACTCACCTAACCATCTCAACAGGAAGAGGGCGTAATCTCCAATCTGCATTCTGATATCTGCAAGCCATGACCATTTCAATATTGCAGATAAGACAGTAAGACAAACAAACCATTCCAATAGAAAAGTGGAAGTCAGAGTAATCATGTAAAGACCTACTCTTTGTTGGCAACAACTCCGCAAAAGTGATGCAAAAGATGTTCCAAACTATTCCTCTCCATTTTCAGTATCCTTGAAGCCTGAAAGGACAAGACAATGTAGCAGACAATATACTAATATTAAATACTCATAACATATGAAGAGGTTTCCCAAGCCTTCAGACTTGTTTCTTTGAGCCAACTCTTCTACGGCGGATTCTCATGGCAGTCCCAAAAATACACTAATCCATTTCCAGTAGCTAAACTTATCAATACTACCTCCTCTGGCCTAATTAACCCTAGGCGTATCAACAGAGACTAAGTAAATAAGCACATCAAACACAAGAGAATTGTAAACTCATTTCATTATATTAAGAGAATACCAACCTGTCCTGTATCAAACATATTGCACACATATATTCCAAAGTCCCTTTGAAGCCACAAAATGTCTGAATTAGCTCCATGCAAGACCTAGATTATAAACCAACACTGGATTAGGGATCATGTCATGTAGCAGGGAAGCATGAGTTTCCAAGATGCACCTTTTTCTTGGTTGGATCCTTAAAAACTTCCCTAAGATAAGGACCAACATGTATTCGGAGCTTTAAAGTGTCTACAATGAAATCCTCTGTTCTTGTTGAGATTTGCATCAGACATGTCAATCCTTGAAAAGAGCGATATGAATTGTGTTCCAAATCAACCTACACATCACAGTATAAAAAATAAAAATCAATTTCACCTAAATGGAACAGGAAACACTTAAAATTATAACAGATGCTTCAATGATGCAATCCTTGAAGTAACATATTAAAGTTGTGGGGAAAAGAATACACGGTAAAACACAAATATATCTGAATCAACAAATGAAACGTGCAACTATGCAAGCCAACATTGCAAACTCACCCCCACCAAAAGAAAAAACATTGCAAACTCATAAAGAACATACCGCAAATTCATTTACATCACGCAGTTTAGCTGCCATCTCCTTCAAATCCTTCACACCCTCCACAAGCTTGAATGGGGTACTCTCCACCGCAGGTGGAACCACCGGTACAATATTTCCAGCATCTTTGTCAACAAAATCCAAAACGGAAAGCTTTTCCTGCACATGCAACAGCTGTTAACATCTAACAAATCAACCAGAAAGCATCGGAGCTAACTAAAGATTGAAAAAGAAGACAGTAAGTAATTAAAGAACTTCAAACCAACCCATTCAATCACAGTGACAATCCTCAAGCGTGATATACAAAGCTAAAAAGCACTGCCTGGGAACCGAGTAAATAGCGAGGATATTCTTCAACATTCAATTCACATTGCATGCAGCCAAACCTAGCAAATAAATTAATCACCAGACTCCGCTAAGCATGATACATGATCAACATCTTTCCAAAAGCAAAACTTTCAATGTACAGTATCAGGAAGCTCACACAGTGATGAACTAACAAAGCACTCCATTAGACTTGGTTACTATGAAAACCTTCATCCATGCAATCAAGATAAACAAGATCAACTTACCAAGGGATGAACGAACCGCGATCCATCAGCACTCCTCTCCAACCAAACATGCTCAAACGGCTGATTAGCATTATTCACCAAGATACTATGCTCCTCCTGCGGCCTCCTTATCGTCGGAATATGAAACGGAACCTTCGCCTTCCCACCAACATTCCCCTTCTTATCAGCAACCTTCACTCCCGTCTCACCACCGGAGTTCCCCGGCCCCAATCCACTATTTGGATTAACCCAAACGTTATTCTTCTTCTTGTTCCTCCCATAAACCGTCTGAAACCCGTCGGCATCCATCATCACCTTCGCGCTCTCCTCCTGCCCCTTCCGCACGGCCTCGAACTCGTCCACCGACGAGTCAAACCGCTCGAGCACCTCGTCGTTGACGTTGACGAGCCAATCGGAGGCCTCCTCGCTGTCGATGTCGTTCGGGAACGTGTACTTCTGCTTGAAGACGGAGCCGGATGAGCCGATCGAGCCGAGGAGGGAGTGTGACTTGGACGCGATTCGATTGACGGGGGTCTTGAACTCGTCGAAGTTGTTGAAGAAGTGGAAGTCCTTATTGGACGGGATTGCGCGGGAAGACGCGGCGAGGGATGAGAGCGACGAGGAGAGAGGTCCGGTAGTTAAGGATGCTAGCGCTTGGGATTGAGACGGTGGTTGGTTGGATTGATCGATCTCCATGGCGTTCTGGCTCATTGCATCGGCCAATTTGAAAAAGAAATTAAAGAAGAGAGATGGTGGCTATGGAGGTGGGATTAGGGTTTACGTTAGGGCTAGGGTTTTAGGAGAGGAGCTGCCGCAAAGAAGAGAAGCCATTTTCTTTGGCTTAAACAGAAGTGTCCACAACAGAAAGCTTTACCCAGTTAGTTGAGTTAAGTCTGTTACGGTTAATGGTTTTCGAACCGAATCAGATTCTGACCCAACCTGGTTAGACCTATTCTATATCGGTCCAACCCAAAACGTGCTTGCCATTCCTGGGTGGTTGTAGGGCTGAAAGCCTGAAAGTAAACCTGTACGGTCTGAAATTACATGAACATGTTCCTAATTCATGAGGGTCTAGGGTACCTGTAACCCGTTCGTGTTCGGGGTTTGGGATCGAAATTGTGGATTGGGGCCCGTAACTCGTACGAGCCCGTCCCAAGATCCAAACGTAAAAAAACTATAACTAAAACCCAAACACTCATTAGACTGGACAAATCCAGTCAGCCACCAAGTGCCAAAGTCGAACACAATTATGGACAACGAACTTACACAGTTACACACTCCCAACTGCTAGCCAACTTTTGCCAACTACCATCGTCATCGTCCGTCTCTTCGCAGTTAGTCAGATGTCGGCAAGGGTCCAAATCGGCAGCTCCCGCCTCTCGATCGGACACCGGTGTCGGCGTCAGAATCCATACAACCAGACGAGCTCGTGCCTTCCCAGCTTCCCATCATCTCTCCTCTGAGTCGCTAACTCTTCTAACAATTATTTTTCTAAACTAAAATTTTTCTCTTCCAATTCCAACATTCAATTGAGTTCGAGTAGCAACCTGTTCGGGATTAGGGTACATGTAAACCCAACCGATTCGGGTTCATGGTGAGTTTCGAGTATCAGGATACCCGTAACCCGTGATAGATAGGGTACAATATCCAGAAGACCAATATGAAATCCAGGAGGACACGTCGTGCAAAATAATTGGACCCATGACGTGGCAAAATCAGTCGGCTTGAGCGCCGAGCTGGCGCCACCACGCGGCTTGAATTTCCAGCGTGTCAATGCAGTTATAAATAACAAATAATCGTTAATTAATTTTCTTCTGTTTTAATAACGGCTTAATTCTCTCTTAATCGATTAATCACCTAATTATCTATATACGAAGAACAAGAAGAAACGAATATAAATCAGCATACGTTCGTTCTTCTGAATCACGTCAATTCGATCGGAATCGGCGCCGGCGGGAGGAGTTTCTGGAAGAAATAGAGCGGATATGGCGATGCCGATTCAAGGAGGTGGAGGAGGAGGAAGGACGTTGTCGGAGATTTACCAGAGCGCGAAGAAGCTGCTGCTGAAAGCTCGAGACGGGATCGAGAGAGTGGAGCGGCTCGAGAGCTCGACCTCAAATGGCGGGTTGGATTCTCCCGAGCTATCCTTCGCTGTGAAGAAGGATATCTCCCAGATCCAGTCGCTTTGCGCCGAGATGGATCGTCTATGGCGCTCCATCGCTTCCAAACCTCAGCGCGATCTCTGGAAAAGGTAGGCTTCGATCTCTGTTTTTTTTACTTCTGATCTCGATTGCTGATCGTGGCCGCGGGAATCAAAATTCTGGAAGTGCTAGTTTAGAGAACTTTCCAATTCATCGTTTCGTTGTGAGCTACCTAATGATCAGGTTGATTGCTTATTCTCTGCATTTTTAAGAATTGCGGTGAAATTCAGGTCTGCTGCTTATTCTTGGTATTGTTAATGTGTTGTGGTATTGCTGTTTGGCTACTGCTTATTGGGTAGAGATATGTAGTCGATTAGCTCTGAACAATCATGAGAAATGCTCAGTCTTGGATGTTTTTGAATATCTGAATTGATGTTTATGTTGCGCAGAAAGGTGGAGCAAGTAGCAGAAGAGGCTGAATCTTTGAAAGACAGTCTAGATCGATACTCTGCGAGGAATCAAAGACGAACAAAGGAGGCACAAGATAGAGCAGAGTTGCTAGGGAGAGCGGTATTCAGATTATAGCACAATTTTTTATTTGTTCAATCTGATTAATGTTATTTGTTGCATCATCTGATTGAATTTGTTTTGAATTTCAGAATGGGGAGTCGTCTCATGTGTTGCGAATATTTGACGAAGAAGCGCAAGCAATGCAGTCGGTTCAAAACTCGAAACGGATGCTGGAGGATTCTTTGTCCACGGGGACAGCTATCCTCATGAAGTATTCTGAACAAAGGGAACGTTTGAAGGTATGTCAAGTCCTGTGTGTTTGTTAAAATAGGTGTTCTTGATGCTTCACTAGGAAATGCAAGCAAATAAATCGATAAACTTGAAACAGATCGTTCACTCACATATCAATTAAGGTGTTTCAGTGTGAGAACCTCGGTTAAGTTGGTACATTTTCCAGAATGTATGGGAAACCCTGATGCTTGAATTGTATGGTGGCCCTGCTTCATTCCTTATGTAGACTAGAAGACATAGGATTAGCCTCTGTTACTCAAAGTCATGAGCTTTACCGTTCCGATGAATATGCATTGCTACAACAAATTGCCTGCATTGATTAGTTCCTGGTATGTGTCAAGTCTGTATGGTTGCCCTCTGTTTATTAGGTTCATGATGAAATCCATTCTCTATTGTCAAACTATTTTTGAGAGACAGTTTTTATCAACCTGTAGCTGCAGTAAAACTGATGCTATCCCGAAAGTTCGGCAGTCATTTCGTCATCACTAGGTCGATTAATCAAGCTCGTGAGCTTTTCATTACAACGATACATGTTGCTAGAATGAATTTCCTGCACTAACTAGTTCATGTTGATATAAAGTCTTATCGCTGCACCCTGTTTGTTGGATTCATGAGGATATTGAGTCTATTGCTGAACGATTTTCGAGAGGCAGTTCCATCTACCTATTGCTTTAGTACGAAAGTTTGACGATTGTCTCATCCTCGCATCATCACTACGTCAATCCCTCGAGATTGCTGCTGTTTCCATTAACTAAGACCAATACCCTTTGTATCTTCTGTACCATAAGCTTTTATATGTCTGCTTGCAATCTGATTGCTGCATAAACTTCAATTGCAGAAAGCACAAAGGAAAGCTCTGGATGTGCTGAACACAGTGGGGCTCTCCAACTCAGTGTTGCGACTGATCGAGCGACGAAACCGGGTGGACACGTGGATCAAGTACGTCGGAATGGGCGCTACGATCATAATCCTCTACTTCTTCATCTCCTGGAGAGGTTGACGAAATTGGTCTCTTTTCATTTGTTTCCTTTCACATGGGAAAGGTGTATAGTGAGTCTTCATCTTATTATATATCTTACTATGACATGCTTTGTACCTTTGAATCTTTATGCCATGAATTTGTATGTAGTTCTGCAGAGATGGATTAGAGAATGTGATTTCAACGGTAGAGTTCGTGCTATGTCGAAACTATTTCAGAGATTTTGAATCTATGTTGGCTCGAGCTAACAGACGTATGTCGAAACTATATCGGAGATTGAATCGGTGAACTAGTCTCGCAGTAAGTTGACATTGGTTCATCAAGGAAGGAAATGAACCATATCAATCTTCGACCACTTTAACGAACTGGAACTGGGTTTCAAACGGAATTCAATTTTGGATTTGACTTTTGAGCCACTTTGTAAGGGAATTGCAATTCCTTCCAATTTGAAAGGGAAATTCAATTCCAGCGAAAATTGAAACGGTCACATTTAAGTAGTTAGGAGAACCAAAAGCAAGAACTGAGCCAACTTGTCACATGAAGTGTCATTAGAAAGGAACATTAAGATGTGAAGTTTGTGAACAATATGCAAAGGATAAGAAAAATCAAAGAGAGAGAAAGTGAAAAGACATGAAAAAAGCAAAGGAAAAAAAAAGGATACAAAGGACAACAAACACACAATGCCAAGAACACACATCTTCATTCTTGATGCTGAAAGCTCTTCACTTTCCAGTATGGTTGCGAAAAACCGGAATCGATTCGAGTCTTAATGTTGTCAGAATCGGTTTACGAACGTAGAACCGGATGGTTAAGCGGGCTCAATCGAGACCGAACTTCTGAATATCAGTATAAAAAACCAGTCGCTTTAACATAGCAAATGTGGTAATTCAACTCCTAGTTCATATTCACAGACGATATAGCCAGTTCACTTTAGAGTCATTCAACAGCCGAAAACCGACCATACCAGTCCGAAAACGGGTTTTTGAATGGTTCTATAACATCAAGGGGGCGTTTGGTTGATGAAATTGAGTATGAGAATCGGGTCTCAGTTCCCGGCCACTAAGAATCTTAGCGTAACTACTTGGGCCAATTCCCAGTAGACCGGGAATTAGAACAGTTCAACGGTTTTGGAACTCGAAACCGATCTGGTTCTGCTAGTGATTACTCAATCATTTCTTTGCTTTTGCATGCATTTCATTCATACCTTAGAAGGAATAAAGTCACTCCCCCACAACACAAAGAATCTTTCTTTTCCTTTTCCAATGCAAAAAGAGGCCATTACAGCAGATAACCCATTAATCAACCCAGAATTTGACAGCTAAACAGTAAGTAAGCAGCAAACACACAGTTCACTGTCAAAAGTTGTTCAAAGATTTGTTCAGCTTTAGCTTTCAAACTGTTCATTCTTCCTTCTTATGAACTTAATCTGGTTGCAGTCTCACTCTTCTTTCTGGAATGCTCCTTTAATTGCAGTTCCCGATTAAGGTATCAATCAATTTTCTTCTGGTGTTTTTACTGTTCTTCATTTCTGCAGAAACAGAACAGCAATTCATCAGTTAGCTCAACAGATAAAACTGCAGCAGCAGCAGCAGTACTGATTCCTCTTAAAGATCTCATCTTTTTCATCAATGGCGTGGTTCCAGATATCTGCAGCTGCATTACTAGCTTCCATGATCATCTTCCTCTCGATTAATCGCTCCGAACAACTCCAATCGTCAAAGGGTCAGACACTGCTAAGGATTCAGAACCTTCTGAACAACCCATCTGTGTTAAGCAGCTGGAATTCCACCACAGATTTCTGCAACATGAACCCGAGTTTATATTCAACTGTGGTCTGCTACAATGCAGCATCACTCAGCTCCATGTAATAGGCAACAATGGAAGATCACTTCTCCCCAAGAACTTCTCCATTGAGTCACTCTTCACAACTCTGGTTAGCCTCCCCAGTTTGAAAGTCCTCACACTGTCTTCACTCGGCTTATGGGGGGCACTCCCTCGCAAAATCGCTCGATTATCGTCGCTGGAGATTCTCAATGTGAGCTCGAATTACCTCTATGATTCAATCCCGGGTGAGCTATCGTCGCTTTCGAAGCTACAGTCGCTTGTTCTCGACGATAACATGTTCTCCGGGGATCTGCCTGGTTGGATTGGTACTTCATTTCCATCTCTGGTGGTTCTTAGCATGAGGAAGAACATGTTCAATGGGACATTACCAGATTCAATTGGGGAGTTGGAGAACCTGAGGGTTCTCCAACTCTCACACAACTACTTCCATGGAGAAGTCCCCGGTTTAGCCCGGTTGACGAACTTGCAGGTGCTTGATCTCGAGGATAACGAATTCGGTACCGAGTTTCCTGATCTGGGTAACAAGCTGGTAACTTTGGTGTTGAGTAAGAACAAGTTCAGAGATGGACTACCTCATGAAATCAGCTTATTTCGTCAGTTGCAGAAGCTCGATGTTTCGAGCAATAGCTTCGTGGGACCGTTTCCTCCATTGTTGCTAGCATTGCCTTCGATTTCGCACTTGAACATTGCAGGAAACAAGCTGACCGGGATGCTGTTCGAGAATCAATCCTGCAGTGATGAACTGGAATTTGTAGACTTATCATCCAATTTCTTAACTGGACATCTGCCAAATTGTCTTCTTCTTCTTCAGCAGCAGAAGAAAACTGTTCTTCTATCTAATGGGAACTGCTTGGATGCTCGAGATGGTCAAAACCCGGTTTCGTACTGTCGAAATGAAGCTTTAGCAGTAGGTGTTATCCCACAGATGAAGAGCAGCAGTAAAGGAAGATCTAATGCTGCTGCAGTAATTGCACTAGGAGTAATTGGAGGGGTTATAGGAGGAATTGCACTAGTTGCTTTGGCTTTCTTGCTGGTCAAGAAAGTGAAATGTGGCAATCTCGGACTCGAGAGACGTTCGACAAGAACGATTCTGGAGGATGCGTCAACTGGTTATCCATCAAAGCTGCTCCAAGATGCAAGTAAGCTTTCATTTTCATTTCCCAGAAATTCTGCATATTGTGATCTGGTAATCTGGTAATCTGGTATCTTATCTGTGTTGTTCAATCTGAAGGGTATATATCTCAAACAATGAAGCTAGGAACAGTTGGACTATCACCTTACCGTGCTTTCTCGTTGGAAGAGATCGAAGCTGCGACGAACAATTTCGAGTCGTCTGCATTCATCGGTGAAAGTTCTCAAGGGCAGGTATGCTGATACAGTAGCAGTTTTGGTAACTTTCCGCCCAAGGAATCTTGTATTGTTGTTTCATGGTCTTCAATGGTGTGCAGATGTACAAAGGGAAGCTGAAGGACGGTTCTTTCGTCGCGATACGATGCGTGAAGATGAAGAGAAGCCACGGAACTCAGACATTTACTCACCATATAGAGCGGATCTCGAAGCTCAGGCACAGACATTTGGTTAGTGCACTCGGACACTGCTTCGAGTGCTACTTGGACGATTCGAGCGTCAGCAGAGTGTTCCTTGTGTTCGAACATGTGCAGAACGGGAGGAATCTGAGGAGCTGGGTCTCTGGTAAGAAAGGAAACGTAGCGGACATACGAATCAACATCTAACATACATCCTAGAATAAGCTCGATATGCAGTTACGATATAAGCTCGATACATGTAACAGACAAATGTTATTACGGTTTTACCTCTTGAAGCGTGATTACTAGTTCGTCGACTAGTACTTAGTCCACGCTAGTTGGGATCCGAATCTTCCTCGTCAATGTTTGATCGAATAACGGAGAATTAGGCTTATGGCGGCTAGGGTTTCTCTAAGAGAATTATCATTGGTCTCTAGCCAAACATACTAATTCTTAATCTACCCGAATTAATTTCCATTAATCAACTGAAATGCAGAGAGACATGTCAGGGAGAAGCTCAACTGGATGCAGCGGCTAACAGCTGCGATCGGTGTGGCTAAAGGCATACAGTTTCTTCATACCGGGATCGTTCCAAGCGTATCTGGGAACAATCTGAAGATCACAGATGTTGTTCTTGATCAGAACCTTATCTCGAAAATCAGCAGCTACAACTTGCCCTTACTAGCTGATATAACAGGACAGATAAAACCTGATGCTCATAGGACTTCTTCAGCTGGTTCAACTCAAGAAACCAAAGCTGATGTTCTCGATTTCGGGATCATACTGCTGGAGATCATCGTGGGAAGACCGTTGGAATCCAGGATCGAAGTAGATGCTGTAAAAGACCAAGTAAGAGTAGACTAGAGCCTTACTATTCGAACATTGGAGTCCGAAAACTGATTACTGACACACATTCTTCGGTATTGTTTTGTGCAGCTGCAGGCTGTTGTAGCAGTAGATGGTACTGCAAGGAGGGGAATGGTGGATCGAGACGTTCGAAGAGGATGCTCGAACCAGTCGTTGAAGACTACAATGGAGATCTGCCTGAGGTGTTTGAGCAAGAACCCTGGAGATAGACCTTCGTTCGAGGATGTTCTGTGGAACTTGCAGTTCGCTGCTCAAGCGCAGAGCGGCGAAGTTTCTCCCTCGTCGCCGTTCAACATCATCTGATGCAGAACCAGCACAAAAGTTCTTCATCAGAGAGTTTTGTTTCTTCCTTCCTTCCCTGTAACTTATATGTGTAAAGAAAGTGTTAATATCACTAAACGATGAATCTTCGAAGAAATCGATACGAAGCAACGATGAAACTTCGTAGAAATTTATACGAATCGGAGTGGACAAACGGTTTCAGTTATTGATCAAAATCAATTACTCTTTTATTATACAAACAAATGACAAGGTATACAGACTCAGCATTGAGCTTCAAAACTGGTAATCTAAACAATGTATGTATACACACACTTCTGATGTCTCTGCTATATGGATCATAAGAGTGTGCTAACGAGACCTATACCGAGCTCCTCTGCGAGCTCGTCCCAGACCGGTACCAGGGTCAGCACGACCATGAAGATGGCCGTCATGACAGCTGCTTGTCTCCACTTCCCCACCTCCGTCACGTCGTTCAAACATGGTTTCTCGGGAGCCCTCTGCGAAACCCAAAATGCATAATCACCATTGTTAAAGATGGAACCTTTACCGGCAAGGTATCGTCTGTTTTGACTTGACAGGTCTTACCTGGCATATCAGGACGTACAGTCCCCACGGGAGCGATAACTCTCCACCGATCTGCCAAGGAAAACGGAGATTTTTCAATGTCAGGTGTGGAGAACTGTTACATTCAAATAAGATTCATCTAACAGTTGGTACACAGTTGAACCAGTACGATCAGCCTGCTCAGTTTTCAAGGTCGTTTTTTGAAAATGTAGTAATCAACAACATCAATAAACTATGATAAAAACTCGTGCCGGGTTAGTCTTTGATACTAGTGCAAATAGGGTGCTCATAGTTTGGATCGTGGACTCATGAATTGTACTTGTTATATAAGCATGTACATGGTACGATACCCTCAATCGAAAACCCATGAAAGAAAATTGAAGTATGCACAGGTTCTACGTGCTTTGTAAAAGTGAATTTGTTAAACTAGGGGATAACATGATCCAGTGTCATGATCTTTTGACCAAAGACTCTAATACTGTGTGAAGAACAATTGCATCTCAATGACTCATTGTCAGGAGGGATTCAGAATCAGTCTTTATGACATTCCTTAACATCAGGCAACACAAGATCGACAGGTGCTTTGCGATGAATGACAAAGGGCTTACCAATCCAAGACCAAGCAATGAGTATGTTGCCAACCCGAATCCGATTAGAGCACCTTTCCCGAAAGCACCCTGTAAAAAAGAAGAAGAATTTGGCATAAGGATGAACAGAGTTCGACCCGATTGATCTAGTTTTGGGTGTATAACATCCGACCGTGGAAGCACAACAAGACGAGAACGAGCCTTCCAGCCTGTCTCGTTCTCGACTCTTCCTATACTAAATTCATTCTTATACAAGTCATGCAACTTTCTAGTTCCTCTTGAAGCTTAGTTTTAACCATAATATAGGCTACAAATCGGCATGTCTCGACTTATGTTAGATGCTATGACTCGAATCTCACATACCTGTATTGCTCTTCCCCCATCAAGGCTTCCTACTGGCAGCAGATTAAAAGCCGTCGTCGTCAAGCCACACCTAACAAAGGATAATGATTTGTATGGTAAGAATCTTTCTAACTATTTTTCACCGAAAAGAATTGAGAATTTCGACAGCTGTGTCGAACTTTACCAGCCTGCAATCACGAGGGATGAATTGAAACTGTTGCAGCATGCATTGCTCTGCATAATTCATAACATCAAGGTCGTATGAATCAAGAGCAATAGCAATCCTCATTACAAAGAGAAAAACTCGGGGATGACGTACGTGTAACCGAGGGTAGCTCTGCTGATTAGCCCGAGAAGTAAAGAACCCTGAAACAGCATGCTAGGAACCTGTATCAAGTCCTCCGTAGCTTCCGGACTCGAGGAAAGCAGCAGACCGACGATGAACATGGAGAACGAGAGTGTAGCTCCGGCGAATGGACCAGCTAACGAAATGTCAACTTTCGTACTCCGATCAGGAAGTATAGATTTGAACTACAGACACGGTAATCGTTATATTGAAGAATAGGATGCTTCACTTATGATTTACAAACACACAAGTTTTGAACTTTACGCGTTCATGTACCTGAGTTATTGCACCAAAGCTTCCAAGAGTGATGTTTGGGATGAAGAACGGTATGCTGAGTTTCACCTTTTTCGGGAAAGCAGCAATAAAATGGCCAAGTTCCTGCAACCATATGATCCAGATAACATGAAACAAGGGAATATGACATCATTCCGCCAAATTTTCACACGATTTAAACTCTATAGCATATGATATTACCTAGGCTAATAGGCTTATTAATTCAAATGCTTTTCACAAGGCATAGTGTCCGGTTTCTGTTTCGTTTCTACGAGAGATTAGGCCTCAAACTGCAGGTCTATAATAGGAATACGAGAGAAAATTCGGTTCCGTATTCAAACAGCAGAGTCTAATCAGATTCCAAATGAGAAAAAACCCCCCAAAGAAACGCAATATCTTACATGAAACAGAAGGATCCCTAAGATACCATAGGCTAATGGTAAAGCAGAATCCACAAATGGGAAAATCAACTGCATATCTGGAGGGTCGACAGCATTTGGATCTGTAAAATACTTCACAACTTCCGGAGGAAGACGATTGATCTGTCAAAAAGAACGTAATAATTGTCATGACAACACGAAAATTCATCACAAACTGTACACAAGCAAGCAAATTATATATATAGCTAACCTGAGATGCGATTCCCAACTCTACAGAAGAGCCAACCGTTAGAACAAACAACAGTAGAGCAATCACATATTGCCAGAGTGTCGTCGGCCCTGGCTCGGACACTTCCTTCCTTAACAGACCAAAGCTAACTCGTGGACCGCCACGAGGGTCTGGTTCTTCCGAATTCGGTTCCTCGACCATGAAGAGGTTGTACTTGTCACCAGTGACCTCAGCTAGCTGTCTCTGGAACAGAGCGAAAACGTCTTCCCTTTTACCTCGTAAATTCCCTAGGAAAAGAATGCCTTCACCTAAATCTCCAAATGTCTCTTCCTTTGTAACCCAGAACGTTGCGTACCCAAATAGCTTGTCCTTGATAAGCTTGACATCGGCTGGATCGACCTTTTCGGGTCCGAGAAGCTCCAGCAATCTGAAGGAGTCCACTTGGAAGTTACTGTAGACTGGTCCAAGAGGAGATATGGTTGGCGGCTGGACAAGGAAAGAAAAGAACATTCATGATCAACGTTAAACCTCGAACGTTCACAATTCAATCTCCAACACAATTCCGACACAAATTCATAAACATTGCAGTTAAGAAATGAACTTGTAAACTGTTCAAGCTTGATTTTGAAACAGTATGCAAATAAGCAACAGACTCGAACGTTTCATGATCAAGATTGCATAAACACAAAGAAGTTGAATTGGTAACATTACTACTTACTTCGACGATTTTGGCATCAAAACAACCTTCTCGGTTGAATCTCCATGGCAATCAAGAACTGAACTATCAATTACTGAAGCTTGATTCTAAACGCAAGTAAGCAACAAATTTGAACATCCACAATCAATATCAACATCGTCTAATCAGAAAGAAGCTCCAATTGGTTAAACCTCGTAACGGAGATTGGAGACTGACACAATTCACAAACACTGATTACAACAAGATAGTGCTTCCCAAATTTAAAACATAGCAATCAAGAAATGAACTATAAACTCTCTAAAAGCCATTTCCAATGTGTTAAATAGAATGTTATTGCTTCTTAACACAATGAACTACAGACATATATCTCACAGAACCAACAAGAACGAACAAAACGCACACAGAAAGAGATAAGATTGAATCAAATACCCTTGATGAAACAGAAGCAGGAGCCTTATCAGAACCAAACTCACTATCCCCATCCTCCTCAGGTGAAGAAGCAGTAGCTACACCAGAATCTTTCCTACCAATTTCACCATTCTCCACTTCTTTGCTTCCCTTACCATCATCATTTTCCCCACCAAAGCAATTCACCTTCTTCTTCTTCCTGAAAGTGTACTCCCTCTGATGATGACCAATCATCCTCCCGCCACAAAGATAGCAGGAACTGAAACCAATTTTCCTCCTTCCACGGAGATTATCGTCGATTTGGCCCGTCCGGTGCCGGAAAATCGTTGTGCTAAAGCTGTAGCTCGCCAGAGTCGCCATAGCTGAAAGGAAATTGAAATTGTTCCGAGTTTCTTCTGATGCTTCTCTCTGGTTAAAAGTATATCTTCTTTTTTATTTCTGTGAAGGTTTGTTATTGGGCCTGAAAGAGTTAATAAGGCCCAATGGATATTTGGGTCCATTGGGCCTAGTTAAGTCTATTGGGCCCAATAATAAACGCATTAAGCCTGCTGGATATGGGTTATTATAGTAGTGGGAAACCGGTTGGTTAGGATGGGACTAAACCGATTGGTTGAACTTAACGATTTTGATTTATCTGTTAGTCTGTTTCAATGAACCGTTAGAATCTCGAAAACTATTTGAATCATTAACAGGCTCAGTTAAAAGTAAAGCAATGATTTATTCTCGAATTCTAGTCACAATCGAGTTTTATGAAATTCGATCTCGACGCAGTTTTCGAAATCTACTTCCGACCCAGTTTCTAAAACTTGGTCATCAACCTGGTTTAGAAAAATTGATCTCGACCCAGTTCCCAAAAACTTCAGTTCCAACCTAGTCACTAGAACATGGACCCGACCCAGTTATCGAAAATGTTACAGATGATGTGTTAGTGATGACATGGCAAAATGACCGGAATATGCTATCGCCAACGACTGCAGGACTGATCGTTCGTAACTCGATTTTGAACCAGTTTGTAACATTTCAAAGTTTAAGAACCAATTTGTAACTCGGCCCAAGTTTCATGATGTAATTCATTATTTAATTACCTATTAAGGATCTATCCCTTTAATTTACTAATTTTCCAGATCCCATAATTATCCAATCACAAAAGAGCCGCAAATCGCAATTAAGTTAGAAAACAGATAGTCAACTGAATTCATAATCATCAATCTAACTTGGACTCAAATCCGTCCTACATTCATTCATTCATTCTCTAACAACAAGAACCAAATTAAAAAAATATTAAAAATTTGATCTTTTCAAGCGATTGCGTGCTTCGAGATGTGTGCTAACGCCACCTCCAGATTCTGATAAAGTCTTGTCCTTTTCCCCTTCCTGAATCCGAGCTTCCGCCATCTGAGGTATCTGCAAGTCTGCATCCATGGTTGCAGGAAAGAATGGTTCTTCGTCATCTGGGTTCGGGAGCTTGATACGGAGGAAGCAAGTTGATTCGGTGTTCGTGAAGAGAGGTCAAGAGGAAGGGCCTCAGTTGGCTAAGAGGCTCTCTGTGATTGATGTTGTTGCGATTGGTAAGAACTTTTTCTTTCCTCTGGTTTTTATTATCTGTTGGATGATTCAATTTGGGGAATTGGGTTGTGTTTGATGTTCAAGAATTTGATTTGGAATGGGTTGAGAGTTTGGGAGTTACTGTTTTGCTTATCTGCAAATTGGGTTTACTTCATGGATGCTGAAGTTGACCTTATGATTGATCATTTTGGAAATGAGGATTTGGGGTATCAGTCTTTTGATTGAGTATGTTGAGCAATGATTGTTGTTGTTGATGACTTTAATCAATTGTCCGAGTGAAATGGTTGTATTGGGAGCTAATCTGCTAATGGTTTTCGATGGCATTGCCAAGATCACTCGGTCAAAGACTTTGGTATAATGTGGAGAACGAGAACGGTTACATCGTAATAGCTCTAGTTTTTGGGAGAGGGTTCGAAATTGGTTTTATAACATTCCTTAACATGTCCTCTTGAACAAAAGCCCGTGAAATGGAAATGAAGTTTGCATAGGTTAACTAAGGCTGGTTACATAAGGGGCTAGTAGGATTCGATGTCATTGCCAAGACCTCTCGGTCAAAGGCTGTGATACTATGTGAATAACTGTTGCATTCCAGTAACTCGAATTGTTACATAACTCGTCCTTTAACGGCTGGTTTCTATCAGGAGTTGGAGCAACAATTGGAGCTGGGGTATATGTTCTGGTTGGAACAGTTGCTAGAGAGCAAGCAGGACCAGCTTTGGCCCTTTCTTTCCTTATTGCTGGAATAGCAGCAGCTCTATCTGCATTTTGCTATGCCGAGCTCGCGAGCCGGTGTCCATCTGCTGGAAGTGCCTATCATTATGCCTACATTTGCATAGGAGAAGGGTAATCCATTAGGGTTTGCTGATTGTTATGTTATTATCCTTGTTGGCCTCATTGTTAATTGCATTGATCGATTCACAGTGCGGCATGGTTGATTGGATGGGCGCTGATTCTCGAATACACTCTTGGTGGGTCAGCCATTGCTCGTGGCTTGACTCCGAATCTGGTGCAGTTTAACTTCACCTTCATTCTAGCTATATCTTAGTTTCATCGAGATTTTCGATCTCTGAAGTATTTGCGTTCTTGTAGGCGTTGTTCTTCGGAGGACAGGAAAACCTGCCTTCCTTATTGGCTCGTCATTCAATCCCTGCACTAGGAGTCGTGGTTGACCCGTGTGCAGCGATTCTTGTTATCATTGTGACTGTACTTTTGTGCATGGGGATTAAAGAGGTGATTTTTATTACTTTGCTTTTTCGGAATTAGATCATAGTTCTTTCTGTGTCTACCCTTATTATAATGCTTAGTTTTTTACAGAGTTCCTTGGCACAAACTGTCGTCACGATGATCAACATCTGCGGGATGATCTTTATCATAACAGCCGGTGGATACATAGCTTTCAAGAATGGATGGCCTGGATATGAACTTGATAGCGGGTAAAGACCCGGTTTTTCGTATCTTATCATCCTTCAGGTCTTGAACATTATTAGGTCTGATCGATCAAATTCAACTCCTCCTTTTAGGTACCTTCCTTTCGGACTGAACGGGATGCTTGCAGGATCTGGAATCGTGTTCTTCTCGTTCATTGGTTTCGATGTTGTAGCTAGCACAGCTGAAGAGGTATATATACATTTGATCACATGAGCAATGATTAAGAATCTTAAAGTTCAAATCTTTGATTACAGGTGAAGAATCCGAAACGAGACTTGCCTATTGGTATGGGGATCGCGTTAGCTATATGTTGCATTCTGTACATGCTTGTTTCGGTTGTCGTTGTTGGATTAGTGCCATACTATGCACTTGATCCAGACACTCCAATCTCTTCAGCTTTTGCTTCGTACGGGATGCAGTGGGCAGTGTAAGCTTGACAGTTCTCGAATCGTTAACAGATGCCTCGCAACACATTTTTATCAGTGTACTGTATATAATCCCGTCTCAAAATTGTCAAATTGCAGGTATATAATAACAGCTGGTGCTGTAACTGCTCTTTGTGCCAGTCTCATGGGTTCACTTCTCCCACAGGTACGACATTTTCGATTCTGGAAGTTCGAAATGTTGTTAAATATGCTGAATATGCTCTACTTTTCACTGCCTTCAGCCCAGGATGTTCATGGCTATGGCTAGAGACGGATTGTTACCATCGTTCTTCTCGGAGATCGATAAACATACCCAGGTTCCAGTAAAGAGCACAATAGTTATCGGGATTCTTGCTGCAGCCCTTGCGTTCTTCATGGATGTTTCGCAGTTAGCAGGGATGGTGAGTGGATTTTGTCAACAGAACTTCTACCTGCATAGGTTTCTTGCAACGCAAGTAACGTAAGAGGGTTTTCGTTGATATTCTTTTTTCTGAGCAGGTTAGTGTGGGTACACTACTTGCATTCACTGCTGTTGCGGTTTCTGTCCTGATACTGAGATACGTTCCGCCAGATGTTGTCCCGGTTCCCTCTTCACTTTACGAGTCGATTGATGCTTCACCCTTGCTGTTTGGTTTCGATGTCGAGGAAGTCGCTAGCTTGAAGTGCAAGGAATCCGATCATGGTAGTAAAGGCTTGCATCACAGTGAAGGGACATCACTCGGTCCAAAACAAATCGGTCAAGGTACTGCTCCAAATTGGGTTTCATTCTCGATTTCGACCTCGATTTACCGGGAGTCTGACATTTGTTTGTGACATAGATGATGGAAATCACGAAAGGAGGCGAAAGATTGCTGCTTGGAGCATAACCGTCATCTGCATCGGGGTACTCATTCTCACATACTCTGCTTCATCAGAGTACCCACCCAGGTTCAATACCTCTGCTTACTTGGTGTCTAAGTAACAGTTTCTAACCCTTACCGTATTTTAATTTTCATTCTTACTTGCTGTTTGTGGCTCTAGGTTTCTACGATTTACGTTGTGTATAGTCGGTGGAGGTCTTCTCTTGTGTGGCTTGATCATCCTGGCTTGTATAGCTCAAGATAATGGAAGGCACAGCTTTGGACACACAGGAGGTACGTGTTGCTTGTAATGCAAGTTACCTCCAATATGCAAATTTGGTCTAGTATATTCCCACCTTAAGAAAACTCGTCGACTATCTCATATATCGTGTAGCTCGTCGATTAATCGATTGATGGGTACCCCTTTTCAGGCTTCACTTGCCCTCTGGTCCCGTTCCTACCTGTCGCTTGCATCCTGGTCAACACCTATTTGCTCGTAAATCTAGGGTGAGAATCAGAATCCTACTAACTTCAGTGTTCTCGTATTTCGTGTATTAAGCTCTAATCGATCCTTGTTCTCCGTGTTCGAAATGCAGGGGCGGGACATGGCTCCGAGTGTCTGTCTGGCTGCTGCTTGGAATGCTCATTTACGTGTTCTATGGCCGGAATCACAGCTCTCTGATGGATGTCGTCTATGTTCCCACCGCTCACGCGAACAAGTATCATGCTTCATCGTCGAGTTCTCAAGTGGAAGATTAACTCGCAATACCGTAACTTCGGTCACGGTCACCAATCACGAAAGACTATCCAAAGCTCTAGTCCAAGACTTGAGCTGAAGGGAAGTGAGTGTAGATAGCTCTCGTGTATACCTTGAACATATGTACATTTATAGATTCGTTCTCCGGTACACTGTGAACTGATACGACGATTCTTTTGTACCGATTAAATCCAACTCACTTATCTACAAATGAAACGATAAAGACCATAGCTTTGACCATGTTCATGTTTCAACTTGATTCGTGAAATCGATTACTTGTCCGAATCGACAAGACGAAGGGTTTCTTCGTCGTAAAAAGAATTCACAATATGCCTAGGTTTCCAATTAATACACATATACTACAAAGGAAGAAAGACTAGGTGGTACAAGCAGCAGTCAAATTCAATCCAAGTACAAGTACAGACTACCTCTTAGATGACTCAAAAAATCAAACCGAAAAAATCGAAAAGTAAGACTGGTCCAACCAATAGCTTGGAGTTCTAAACATTTATAGAAAATCTATAAATAAGTTAAAACAAACAAGAAAAGATGCATCAAATGGTGCCCTTATGGATTATTCTTCCCTTCCATAAGCAAATCTCGAATGCTGCTTATTGTGGGTATCCCGGGCTGGCTGACTCGGCATGCTTATGTTTGATTTGTACCAGATCGAGCTGCTACACGAGTTACGACTCTTCATCTAGCGTGTTTCGACTACATAAATAACTGTTCATCTAGTAGATCAGTCCCTACGCAAATGGATTCCCTCCGATAGAGGCGACTGGACCTTGTGCGGGTATGGTCCTGCAAAACGAGAGAAAATCCCTAGTCAAGTTTCGACGGAGAACAAACACGAACTATAAGTGGGAGACGATATAGGGCTAAAAGTTACCCTAATGGAGGACTTGGAGCCGGACCAGTAGCATATGGTAAGCCACCTGTGGGAGAAAAAGGTTTACGAGATTGGACGGAAATGATATGCAATGGATGTGGTCAAGTTCGGAAAGTTCATAGGGTACGAGAGATTTTACCTGGGTTAGGCATGTAATTCATGACAGGGTCTTGGGGAAACCATGAATGAGATGCATCCACGACGAAGCTCGATGATAAATGGTCGTTCGGCAGTGCAGATTGCAAAGAAGCCATGTCCAGGAACTGCAAAATTTTACAGGATGATGAGTTTTGTATACATGGGAGCTAATTAAGAGTCCCTAAAACCTGTGACCAGTGAAATGCAGAATCAGAGCATTTGCACATACCATCTTGTCTGGCTCTAAATCAGAATCATATGGGAACTCAAATGGGTTGGTTGATCTGCTAGGAGGTGCCTGTGATACTGTTTGCTCCTGGAAAATAAAGGCGAAGGAAAACAATTCAACAACACATACGTCATACGGTAAGGATAAAACACGTGGAAGAAGTGGATTGCAGACCATCATTGGATGCCCGGGATGAGATGAGCTGTTAGTAGCAGAGGGTTGGAAATACGTATCAGATTGCATATCAAGAGCCGCCAAAGGATTGTATGGAGGTAGCTTCGGTTCAGTAAACTGCTGCATGTGCTCAGTAGCGAAGGACACTGCAGAATCACCAAAGGCATTCCATGTCTGTACATAAATAAAACTCGGTGATTACGATATTTGTGAGAGAAACTCAAATCCATTAACAAAGAAAGCATAACAAATATTACATGGATGGATAACTTACTTGTGCAGGTGAGTTACTTTGCAACTCTGGATTCACAACAGAGGAACTCTTTTCAGCACCAGTATTTTGGAATGCTTGTAACTCCACTTGCGTGTTCGGGGATGAGATCTGGCCAAGCCGTGCAACACCAAGATCCGCACTTTTTGCCGTAAATGAAGGTGCAGAATTTCCAGTCCCTGCTGTAGATGCTACAGGCTGAATGTTGTCAAAGGTAGCCCATCCTCCATTTTCAGTGACAATTGGTTCTGGGGAGATTTTATCACCAGTTGGAACTGGTTGATTCTGATCAAACCCGGAAAACAAATCCAACGTGGAAGGTTGAAAAGTTTGAGGAAGTTTATCCGTGCTTTTAGACGGTGGCTGTAGTTGAGGCGCACTAAAAAAGTCGAGGGGAGGACTGGATGCTGAGGGTAACTGGAACAGGTCAATAGGTGCAGTTCCAGAATGGCCCGACGAGGAAGAGCTGGGGGAGGCATTGGCACCGGGCCATTCTGCTTGTTATGCACAGCAGCTTGCTCGAGTTCTGGGAGATCATCGAATAGGGTAGGCAAACTGTTGGACCTATGAGATAATGGATTGCCAGAAGATAGCCCTTTGCCTCCTAAAGACATTGTTCTCTGAGTTCAAGAAACAGATTCACATCAATCTCAACTCTCAATGAAAATGTATCATATGTAAGCAATGAGGCATGCACCGCCAAAGAAAGAACATTAAGAATGATGAGATGTGCAATCAAGTCACTGAAGCTGAACATGAAGCCATTACAAGAATTCTTTCAACAACTATAGAGCCAATTCATTCTGTTTCTATTTAAACTGAGAGATGCGTGTCCCTAAAATGGCAAAACCATGAAAACGATGCCACTGAGTAGAAGCTGAAAAAGAACATGTAATTTTGCCATTGGCAAGTCGGTTAGGAAACATCACCTGTGGTTGTACAATCTGGTTTCTTTCTCTCCTAAAGTCGGCCTCTGGAGATGAACTTACAATTTGATGCGGCACGCACTCTCTTGGAACATTTCCTAGGGGCTGAGGCGATGGACTGTTACCTCCACTTCCCTTTTGAAAATTTGGAGATTCGAAACCAGATCCAGGTCTACCTAGATCACCCCCGCTAGTAACTGAGAAGTCTGATAGTCTAGAAACAGATCCTTCATTTGCAAACCTGTCCTCTGACGTTCTATCAGTAGAGCGAGTTGGACTAAAAATAAAACTAGACATTTTCCCAACAGAAATGCCTCGATCAGAGCCAGGTCTTCTAGCAAGCACTGCACCTTGTTTCCCATAACGCCTTTCTTCGTATTGGAAGTCATAAGGAGGACTCTGAGAAAATGAATGATAAGAACTTGCTCGCCTGTTCTCATCATCGTAGCTTCCTACCCTCTGTCATTGTCAATGGTTCACCATCAAGCAAGTGAGAAGACTTTAGAGAGGAAATCACAAAATCACCACAGATAAGGAATATACATAAGTCTTCAAGAACATAATTTTAGTTCTTCTTGATCATCGAGTAAACAATAAGACATAATCACCAATACACACTTTCCAATTTACAAGTATACATCTATCGAAATCATCACCTGCAAGTCCCTTGGAGGCTTATCAGCCGTCTTTGTCCCAACATACTTTTTATCTTCATATACATGCTTTATGAATTCCCGCACTCGATCAACGTTACTGAGAATAAGAATAACATTTAATTGAAATGAACCTCTCAATGGATATGAACTTAAAAGTACAATATCATAGATCATGCACCTGCTAGCAGGCAACCTCTGCCTCTCCTGGTCCCATTCTTTCAAATATGTCTCCCTTGCTCGCTAAACAAAAACAAACAAAGAAATGTAATCAGATACACCATAACTTCTTTCAAATATAAGCCCCTAATTAGTAATCACCACTAATTACCTGGTTACCACCGTTTTGAAGCGCTTCGACTTCTTGGACCGTAAATTTCGACATGGAAACAGACTTCACACGATGAGTGAACTCACGGCTGCATACGATACATAGCATTATTGCACACATTTTAGACCGATACACCATCGCCAATATCGAACAAATAAAAGCAAATTTACCAAGTGTGAAGATGAATTATCAGCATTTTCCATAAGCGATTTACAAACAATTAACGATGCATCTCAAATTAGTGAGTTAAATCATAATTCATAAATCAAACCATTTACTGATTACAGATACATCAGATGTGACTAAATCCTTGACAAACAAGCTTCCAAAGCCAATCTTAACGAGCAAGATTGACGGGCAGGAAAAAATTCACAATACCCAACAGAGAAAGAATACCTACTGTATTCCACTACAAGTCATGCAGACAAAAGTCCAGAAGTTGGTGCAAACATACTGCGGACCCTGCAAAATCCAAAATCAAAACAGACAAAACAATAATCAGCTCTGGTATAGCTCTCCCAGCTCAGAATGACAAGCTTCAGCTCCCGTAAACCCATAGAAGAAAACATATACAAATCGAAGTTTTTACCAAGGAATTGCAATTGATACAACGACGATTCGGAGGGAGCTTCAGCAGCCCTCTGATGATCTTCTCGTTACGCTCTTCTTCCTTCCTACTTCCCATCATTTCGGGAATAACAGCTTTCACAGAACAGAAAAACGAAGACCCCTTAATCTCTCAGCTCACCCTCCCCAAAATGAAAGATGACAGCAGCTTCGATTCCTCGAGCGACGGAGATGAAACCGGAACGAATCTCCGGCGAGGGAATTCGCGGAGGTGGAGAAAAGGAAGCGAGGAGATGTGAAGAAGCTGAAGAAGAAGAGGATTGGAGGAGGAGAATCGAGGGTTTGTCAGATTTGGGGGTTTTCGAAATTCTGTTCCTTTTTCGAATCTGATTTCTGTTGGATTATGTTTGTGTGGAAAATGTTTGAATATTGAATTGGAAAATTACGGGATCGAGCACTGGAATGATAAGAGTGTCGTAGAAGTCACTGAATTTGTTTTGTTTTGCATAATAGTTCCTATGACGTTTTCCTTTCCAAATTAAGTCACTGAAAATATCCCTCGTATTTAAATAATTCACACTCACACTATAAAGATTTTATTAATATGAACGAAGTCTTAAGTCATACAAAAGTTTCTTTCTTTCATTTAGTTCCAACGATAGTGTATTTTGTTATCGTCATTACAATCTTATAAGACATAACATGTAAATCATTACTCTTATATAAGTCTCTTTTTAATATTGACTTTTCAACAATAACTGTTATAAATTTATAATGTCACTCTCTATAGTTTTCTTACTTTTTAGCGAAGTTGAATACTCTATGATGCTAAGTCGAGTATTAATGACAATCTAAAAACTCATATTTGCTTGTAAAATTTATGTGTCACGTTTCTCCGGAACCAAGGTCCAAATCTCTAACGGGTCGGCCCCTCAGGACCTAGAAAAGGGCTCAAGCTACCAATGAGGAAATCTCATCCCCATATCTCATCAATAGACCATACCTTTCAATAGGGAATCACCACTCAAAAGATGACGGGTGGCCATAGGCACGAGTCTTAATGTTGCTATAAACTGAAGGCCACGTCATCATTTATGACATTCAACAATGTGTCATCTACTCATAGCGCCTCACGCATACATGTCCAAGAGGCTCCCCGATACTTCTTTATTTCCCCTAGTCATTGTCCTGTATCCCATTCTATATGCACGTTTCTTAATTCTTACTAACTTCAAGCCTCGAGAGGTACACATCCAAAAGCTTTCTCTTATGTGGACAAGGACCAAAACGAACAAGACCATCCCCTCCTCCTCACTCGGCTCTCCAAATCAAACTACTTATTAATCAACCTAATTCATCATGGTGAATCATAAAACTTTGTTTATCGTGATTTAATGGATCATTTACACAATACAAGCAAATTAATAGTCTCAATTAGGACATTTGTGCACGGTGCACAACATATGAGGTAAAAATGCTTTGTCACATAAAGGCTAGGTTACTCCGCTTCGTAAAACCACACCAAAGCAGAATATTTGCAACATAATAAATATTGACCATATAATAAATCTCACATATGTCACATAAATATAAAGTTAATGACACATACATGTCATTTGGAGTTATTATGTGTACTAATTTACGTAGAAAGTTCAACTAAAACAACCTAACAAAAGTACAAAACCATCGCCGTCACTCAATTTAACTTTATGTTAATACAAAGTACCAAAGAGTATTTGTTAATTCGACATATGACCAAAATGAAAATAGGAAAAAGTTAAAGTAGTATATTGCAATTGATTAACCCCCCCAATTATTGAATGATTTTCCTCTGTCTTTTATTTATTTATTTAAAAGGGATAGTCGGATGTCACGCCGACAAGCAAAACAGCTTATGTAAGCTGTAGTTTGATTATTATAAATTGGGAAAATAGCACTTTGGCTCCCTCTACTTTTTCAACTTAACAAATAGCCCCCATACTATAAATCACTCTTTTTACCCCTCCTACTTTGGCCACTTTGCATTATGGGTCCTTCCATTCTAACTATCATCTTCTTAAAATTAAATTTGGACACCTCCGCACATCGACGAAAAGTGATATCAGAGGTAGTAGACTAAGAGTTGGTCAGGGAGGTAAATTGGGGAGGTATCGTGAAGAGTATGGTCAATTACAAAGGGTTTTAAAATCACACGTTTTTTCATCGTTTTCATCCTATGTAATTATATATACTTATATTCTCAATTAAAAAATGCTTAGTAAGTTAATGAATGACTATTGGAGCTAACATGGTGAAATGGATACACACCAATTAACGTCATGAAGACGATAGTTGAAATGGGAGGACCCAAAATGCAAAGTGGTCAAAGTAGGAGGAGTAAAAAGAGTGATTATAGTACAGGGAGCTATTTGTTAAGTTGGCAAAGTAGAGGAGGCCAAAGTGCTATTTTCCCTTATAAATTAAAACAAGACAAATAAAACAATTATACAAACCCATCATTTGGTCACCTTTATTTGTTTCAACGGTAAAATGGTTTGTCTCAATAGCCTTTTTTATTTCATAATTTTATTTGCACCAAATTGATATAAAATTTTAAAAAGGAAAATAGCACTTTGACCCCTCTACTTTGAAAAATTAATAAATAGCTCCCTACACTATGAATCACTCTTTTTTACCCCTTTTACTTTAACCACTTTGCATTTTGGGTTCTTCCATTCCCACTATCCTCTTCTTAACATTAAATTTGGACACATTCACACATCGACAGAGAGAGATATCAGAGGTAGGAGACTAAGAGTAGGTTAGGGACTCAGGGAGGTATATCACAAAGAGTATGTTCCCGTCAAATCTACTGCTTATTGCGAGCTTGAAATCCCACTCCCGAAAGAGATTGTTAAGTTTGTTATGGTTCCAGACCAACTCCTAGTGTCATCAGATTCAGACGAGATAAACTGGGCTTTAACATACAAAGTGTTTCAAAAGCACACATTTTATTTGTCGATTTCATCTTATGTAATTATATATACTTATATTCTCAATTAAAAAAATGCTTAGTAGGCTATTGGAGCTAACGTGGTGTACTGAATGTACACCGATTAACGTCATGAAGATGAATGAAATGGAAGGACTCAAAATGCAAAACAGCCAAAGTTGGAAAAGAGCGTTTTATAGTATAGGGGCTATTTGTTAAGTTGACAAAGTAGAGGGGGCGAAAAAGCTATTTTCCCTTTAAAAAACGTCTAAAGTATAAACGAATTTAATTATTCAAAATATTCCACGTCAAACAACTCTTATGGGCTTGCATTTTACGGCCTGCCACCGGCCCAATTAATCCACAACAACAATAATTAATTATTATTTCTTATTTTATACATATTCGTATTTTTTTTTTAATTTCCGGATAATTCGGATTCCGCCACTTTCCCCCAAAAAGCAGCAACTTACCCGCGCAAAAGGCACAAAAAATCTACACTGCTCTGCTTTCAAGGTTCAAATCCTCCACTGATACACAGTTGCATTCGTCGGAGAAGAAGAATAGAGAACGGAAGATCTGATCTGAGCTCTGTGATTCTCTCTGAGCGTTTCTCTCTCGCCGATTCCGATTTCAGCACAGTCTTCCGTTCCTCCGGTAAGCAGGCAACTCATTTCTTCGAGTTCCGTCTTTCGTTACCAAGTTACGTACGTGGATCTCGATGGAAACTTGTTCGTACGATTTTCGTTCTTCAGCTTGAAACGTAGTCTGGAAGTCATAAACTACTGCTGGAGGAAGGTGAAGAAATGACTTAAAATTAGGTTTCCGTTTCACCTCCGGCTAGTAATTGCTAGTTTCATTTTTCTTCAGCTTGTTACGTGCGTCGATCTTGAGAAACTTGTTCGTACGATCTTCGTTCTTCAGCTTGAAACGTCGTCGGGAAGTCACACTACAGAAACGACTTAAAATTAGGTTTCCGTTTCACCACCGGTTAGTAATTGCTGTCATTTCGGAGAATCTGATTCGCCGTTCTTAAATGCGGTGGTTGAATTGATGTAATTGCGGTCCCTCGTTTTCAAGCCGAGAATGAGTATTTTACTATGTATTTTCAGATTTGTACTTCAATACCAAATTGAGGATACGTTTCAGAATCTGTCGCCTGAAAATGGCGATTGAAATAATGCCTTTTTTAATTCCAATTTTTTGCTCCATTTGAAGTGTAATAATCTCTGTAGGTCAACTGCAGGGAAAGAGGAAGAAGGGGACCATGTACGTTGGGGCTTTCTACTGTGTGTTGATTGTGTCTTATTGGATGAATTTAAATTATCACATAACTCTCCTTGTTTCTTATTGTTTCGTCTTCATTGATAAATCTGAGAACTGCATCATCACGATCTTGGCAGATTGCGAAAAGGGTGCGAGTGGTAGTTCTCAGGCTGTTGACTATTTCTTTTTTAGTTAGTTAGCTGCAGTAATTGTGTAATGTGACGCCTGACCTAATCCTAACCCCACCAGTCTGGTTAATGGCGTTTTAATGACTGGTTAATGATTTTTTATTATTAGAATTTTAGATAGTTAGTATACCCATTAAGGGATGAATTATGTGTCAGTGTTCATGTTCATTTTTCATGTCTGTCTTGGTTTGAGCTGTGAACAAGATGCATGCTCATACAGTGTAAATATACCAGAATTGAGCCTATTTATATGTACGAATCTCTGACTTTTCTTCCTGCTTTGTTTTCTTTTTCCCTTTTGCCGGGGATGATTATGTATTAATTATTTGGAACTTGGTATGTGCTTCGTCTTCTTTGGTGGCTACTGGGAAGTGAACGTGGCCTCTTTTTTGAGTGGTTGAAATAAACAGTAGTCACCTTTTTTCTGCGGATATTGTGGAATTGTTGTACTGGGTAACTTGAATACAAAAAATCACACAGCCTCATCTCTACCTTCCCAGAATCCTTGAAACTTTCTTTTTTGTTTGTACTGGTTATGAAGGTAATCAAAAGGTTTGTTTTGTCTGTTAGAAGTGGGAATATTTTGGATTCTTGAGAGCACACCACTAGATACCAATTTATTTCAACTTGCTGGTGGGTTCGTGACTAATGTTGGGTTTCCCTTCATGTTTTTTTGTGTTGGTGAAGGGAGGAGAGTGGCAGACGGCTAAATTGTGGTAATGGCGAGGGAAGATATCAACCAGAAGCTTTTGACAAAAACCGATTCTTCGGAAGTCGAAGAAGTAACTTTGAGGTCCAAGGTATGGACGGAGACGAAGACGTTGTGGATTGTAGCTGCCCCGGCCATATTCACCAGGTTTTCAACCTTCGGAATCAATGTTGTTAGCCAGGCTTTCATAGGTCACATCGGGCCAACCGAGCTTGCTGCTTACTCCCTTGTTTTCACTGTCCTCTTGAGGTTCTGTAATGGCGTCCTGGTGAGTTTCCCCCCTCCACCGATTTGGTTCTGTTTTTATGGCATGAACTGAACATGTTTTCATGTTTTTCATCTCAGCTGGGCATGGCTAGTGCATTGGAAACACTATGCGGCCAATCGTTTGGTGCAAAGCAGTACCACATGCTTGGAGTGTATCTGCAGAGGTCGTGGATTATTCTGTTCGTGTGCACGACTTTGATGCTTCCCGTGTTGGTATTCACCACTCCAATCCTGGAGTTCTTGGGCCAGAAGCCGTACATTGCAGAAGTTGGAGGGAAAATCTCTCTATGGCTTATCCCTGTGTTGTACGCTTCCATTCCTTCCTTTACCTGCCAGATGTTCCTTCAGTCTCAGAGCAAGAACATGATCATTGCCTATCTGGCTGCAGCTTCAATGTCGATTCACATCTTCCTTTCCTGGCTGTTGACCGTGAAGTACAAGTATGGGATCCCAGGAGTAATGATCTCCACTATTCTGGCGTTTTGGATCCCTAACGTAGGTCAGATCTGCTTTGTCATTTGCGGTGGTTGCCGCCAAACTTGGAAGGGTTTTTCGTTCTTGGCCTTTAAGGATCTTTGGCCTGTTGTTAAGCTCTCTCTGTCCACTGGTGCCATGCTTTGGTACATTTCTATTTCTAGACTTTCAATAAATATAAGTACCATTGGTGTATGTTCTTTCCTTTCAAGCTTTGCCGAGATACTGACCTTGAATTATGGTTTTGATTCGACAGCCTCGAGCTTTGGTATAACACGGTACTAGTTCTTCTGACTGGGAACATGAAGAATGCTGAAGTTGCTATTGATGCTCTTGCTATCTGGTAGTTTTCTGCCTTAATTTTTAACCCTCTGATACTTTCCTTGGTGCTTGTTTGTGTATGCTTGCTGAAATGGTCCATATGTCTTGCTTTTTCTAACAGCCTCAACATCAATGGATGGGAGATGATGATCTCACTTGGTTTCTTGGCAGCTGCCAGGTATTTGCATCCCAAACTACCAAATCTTTACTCGTATGATGAAATTGATAACTAAACGGGTTCATAGAAATATAATCTCGAATCTCTGAATCTCTTCTTTTGGTAATTTCAGTGTGAGGGTGTCGAATGAACTCGGGCGAGGGAACTCCAAAGGCGCCAAGTTCTCAATTGTCATGACAGTTGCAACGTCATTCGTCATTGGAGTCGCGCTCTTTGTTGTTTTCTTGTTCCTGAGGGGGAAGGTTGCTTACTTGTTCACTAAAAGTCCTGAAGTGGTCGATGCAGTTGCAGATCTTTCACCATTACTGGCGATCTCCATTCTCACGAACAGTATACAGCCAGTGCTTTCTGGTAAACTTCCCTTAAACTCGCTGCCGACGTAACCTGGTGTATGAATGCAGTTGACTAATTTAGTTAAGAACTGTAAACAGGTGTTGCTATTGGTGCTGGATTGCAGAGCATTGTGGTATACGTCAACTTAGCCTGCTATTACTTTGTTGGAATCCCAGTTGGAGTTGTTCTTGGTTATGTCTTCGACTTCCAAGTTAAAGTAAGACTGAACCCTTTTGCTCTATTTGCTTCACTCTTACCTTCATCAACTCATTCTGGAAACATACCGAAAATCGATCAGTGATAGAACCAGTTGGAACAGTCAGAAACATATTCCTGAAATGTTAACTAACACCTGCAAATTTCCAGGGTGTGTGGATAGGAATGCTGTTCGGGACATTCATTCAAACCATCATTCTTCTCGTAATCACCTCGAGAACCGACTGGGACAAACAGGTAAAACTACAAATCCCCCTCTCAAAATCAGCATTCAAACTCGATTTCCACCTGCAAAACTGTGAAAATCTCTTCTACTGTCACGATGTAACAGGTTCTGCTCGCTCGTAACCGAGTTAACAGATGGAATGTGGCATCACCTCAAGAATCTGAAGAGCAGAATTAGTTTCTTCCCAGGTCTAAACTCTAGCAACTTAAACTCTGAGTTGCAGTATATCAGTAATTCCATTAATCAAAACATCCTATGTTACATACAAGTATAAGTTGTGTACCTCAGAATGCTATATCACACTGTTAGAGTTCAGAAAAAAAATCAAAGAATGATCTACTAACATCACTAAGCCAAAAAAAAAATCACCAGAAGTTCTTAGGTGTACGTATATGCCTATTAGTAGACGACCCTCGACTACTACGAGGGTTAGCATAACCATTACCAAACCTCGAGAATCTCCTAGCCTTGTGTATCTTCATCTTTACACCAGGAACTTTCCTAGCAACAGCCTGCCATATCATCTGAACCGCATCCCCTTCCTTTGACGGGTACTGAAACTGGAAGAACTGTTCCACTTCCTTCAGTCTCGTCCACATCCTAGTCCACTCTTCCTTCCTGATGCCCCTGATGAAGTTTATCAGGAACTTCTCCTTGACTGCGTCGGAGGTTTTGACGAATATGCAGAACTCCGAGTAGTCAAGGACATCCTCGTAGGGCAGCTCAATGTTGTCGCTGATTATCACGGGGACACAGTGGCTGGCTATAGCATCGAAGAGTCGATTCGACGATGGTGTGTCTCCTGCTATGTTTAGGCAGAACTTTGATAAGTGCATCCCTCTTGAAGCGTTGCGTATACCGCCTTTCTGCACGCTTCCGAACTGGAAATGCACGTCTTTCTCTTCTTTGAGTAGGTAAAACAACTCCTGCCTAGCTTGTCCACCCTGTGAAAAAACAGAATGAGCCATATAAACTAGTAGGGCACAGAGCGTTACGTATAATGGTAAGTCTAGACATACTTGTCACGATCAATTCGTGATTGGTAGGGCACATAGGGTTACATATATTAGGGCACATAGTGTTACATATGATGGCAAGTCTAGACATACTCGTCACGTTTGATTCATGATTGTTAGGGCACATAGGGTTACATATGATGCTAAATCTAGACTTAACATTATTACTATTAGTGCACAAAGTAGGGTTACATATGATGCTAAGCCTAGACATACTCGTCATGATCGATTCGTGATTTGTAGGGCACATAGGGTTACATATGATGCTAAGTCTAGACTTACTATTACAACTATTAGGGCACAAAGTGTTACCTATAATGGCAAGTCTAGACATACTCGTCGCAATCAATTCGTGATTGGTAGGGCAACAAAATGGATACCTATAACGGTAAGCTGAGACTTACCATCATAACTATTAGCTGCTACCTGCAATCTGCATGCATTGCAGATAACCAATCCACGATTGGTAGGGACCTATATCGGTAACTCTAGGCATACTCGTCGAAGACATAATATGTCTTCGACTATCAATTCGTGACTGGTAGGGCACATAGGGATACATATAATGGTAAGTCTAGACTTACCATCATAACTACTAGCTGCTACCTGCAATCTGCATGCATTGCAGATAACCAATCCACGATTGGTAGGGACCTATATCGGTAAGTCTAGGCATACTCGTCGAAGACATAATATGTCTTCGACTATCAATTCGTTACTGGTAGGGCACATAGGGATACATATAATGGTAAGTCTAGAACTTACCATCATAACTATTAGCTGCTACCTGCAGTCTCCAATCTGCATACATTGCAACAATCAATCCGTAACCAGTAGGGCAAACAAGGTTACGTATAGCTCCGATCAACGAGCTTTATCGAATCAGCTATACAATCAAGAATGTTAGATCATCACTTACATCCTTCCTGTAAATAGCTCCTTGGAAGTAGAGCAGAGTCGGCCTAGTATAGAACTCCGACAAATCATTCTCATAGCTCTTAACAACATGCTTATAAGGAGCAATCACATCCTTCTCCACATTAGCCACATTCGGAGGATACCTCCCGAAATCCGACAACACGAACATCGCAGGCCACAGCTTCATCCTAGCACTCAACATACTATTAGGATGATGAGCCATAACCACATGATCCCTCCCTCCTGACCTCTTCCACTCCTCCTGTGATGTCACAAACCTCACAACCTTATCCTGCAACACATTGTTCCTGCTCTTCCTCTGGTGCGGATTCACCTTCGAGTACCGGTTATAGCTCAGCGACGAGAAGAATGGCACGAACACCACGTCTGCCTCGCTCGAGTTCCTGACACGAATCGCGCTCGAAGCTCGAGGAATCTGTGTCGGGAACTCTGACGCTAGAAGGTCTAGCGTTAGCCAGTACTCTATGCTGTGCTGCAGGTTTAAACCTCCTGGATAGCTCGGAATGTGCTTTCTTATGTCCGGCCATATGGCTCCTTTCTCTGCTTTCCATTCCAACAGCTCGAAGTGGAACTCCGGCGGCATGTCGTACATGAACACCTTCAGCTGCTTTCTTCCACCGGAGCTTCTGCAATTGGGAACGTTGTGAACAACGTTCCCAATTCGTCCTTCCTTGTTAGCCAAATTAGCTCCGATTTCGCGATCGACAAGGATGGTTCGAGCTCGAGACTGAGGGATGATCTCGCTTTTGACGACGGAGAGAGTGGTGACCGCCGGCAAGAAAGCGCGGTCGAGGAAGCTGGGACGTGACGTGGAGCGGAGGACGGCGAACCATGACAGCATCACCACGGCGGAGATAAACGGAAACAGATAGAACAGCAGCTTCCTCGCCACAGCCCCAATCGGCGAACCCATCTTGACCGGAAAAACCAAACAGAACACAAGCTTCCTCACTCCCCCTCCGGCGAGTCAACAGCAACGGAGAAATCAAGTTCCGATTGAAACCTAGATTAGAGAACCAGATCCTGTAGAATGATGGATGAAGAAGAAGAAGAAGAAGAAGGCCGTTGTTGTTGTGTCTGCAAATTGAGGAATAGAATGGATGAAGAAGCGCCATTTTCGTCCTGCTATTTATGGCGTGAGGAAGATGCTGGTGATTACGCGACAGTGTACGGAATCAAAATTTGGACGACGAGATGAAGGAAGAAGATCTCCGATTCGGGTCATGAAGCGGGTGACCGAATGGATGAGGAAATCGGAGGATCTTGGTAATGCGGTGTCTCTTCTAGATGCTTGAAATCGTTGTTTCAGGGTGGACCCGTGCCTGATTCTTGGTTTGACTCGAAAGACTCGGTCGAACCTGAGTAGGATTCGGTTTGATTTGTTACTAGAGATGAGCTGATTAATCATTAATGAAGGTTATCCGCATGCTCCACTAGCTTAGCCAACTGGTCAGCTTCACTAACTTCGTTCCTAAAAACATGAATAAGAACTCGCTGCTAACTCAACCGCTGCCAACACTGTTGTTGTCTCCGCACAAATTGGTGCTCCACAAAAGAGACTCCTCGCTCTTCCATCAACAACTCTCCCTTCATTATCATACATGATACTGTCGAAACCCCCACGATGGATGACCCTATCAAAAGCACCATCGCACACACGACTTTCATCTGAAAAGTCATCGAGGGAAAGGGAAGAAAGTTGACTGAATTTCTGCAGAGCTCGGAATCGAATTTGGAATAAATCTTTAGCTCCATATCCAACTCGTAAGCTCACCCTCTGAGATGCGCTTCCATAACATTATTCACCGGTTCAGTATTCTCGAAGTGCTTCTTATTCCGATAATGACATGTCTAATTCAGGCAGTGATTTGTATGATTTGTGACGTGATGAACTTACTTTGTGAATAAGACTGATGGTTCAAATCTTAGTCTAACTTGTTCGTTCGTGTCCTATAATATGTATTTAGAACTCGATGGACATTACCTGACTAGATTCGATTCAATCAATCAATGATCATTCGACTCGTGAATGGAGAAAAAAACACCCACGCCCAATTGAGGAGGAAGGGAGTTATGGTGAGAATGGATGTGGGCTGTGGGAGGTCGTTTTAACTCCGTGTAATGTGACATGTTCATAGTCATCTATCTCGATTTGGTCTTACCAATTTTGATAAGGCTTTACTTGTACATGACTAGATAATTGAGGTAAATGTCTCTATTCCAGCTCTATAATCAGTCTTGCTACACATTCTATAACCGTGCAAAGTTGATCCACCTCGTTCTTGACTTGTCCAATATGTGACATGATAAACTCTCTTTAAAAATTTGATTGATGATCCGGTCTTCGCAACAATGTCTAATCGAGTTGATTGATCAACTCGATTAAAGCTCAAATCCAACAACTTGTTTTCAAGACTCGGCTAATCTATCCAACTTAACCTAATTTGTTCAATGGTCGTGTCTTGATCATAAGAAAGAGTGCTCTAGAGCGTTTGGTCATTGGCCTTAGTCTCTCAATCAGATCTCTGCAGGTGGGTGTCACTTTGGTACTCTGTCCATGATCATGGCTGAGTTATTTGTTCATTTTGGGGCTTAGAGGCTCCTCTTGGGCTGGCGGGGCTTTTACAGGTGTGGAGCTTTTGTCCGACCTTGTGTAATTTTTGGGTGTTATGTTGAGTTCGCGGCTATGAGATTTTGCTCGAGCAGGTGGTTTGTTTTTTCAATTTTGGGGTTTGGTGGATTACATTGATCCATCTCTGTATGTATCGTTAGATTATATAGTTATATAATTCCATCCATTCATAAAAAAAAAGGTATTCTGAATTCATGAATCACATGATTTCAGAGCAAAACTATCATCCGATGTTATTTTTTTATTAAACCTTGTCTACAAAATACAAACCATTTTTAACCTGTTACAAAACTACAACCAATGCTCTTTGTTACATGTTGCATCTAGACCGACTTGGCGAATTCATCCAACTTGATACAACTCGATCACTGTCCGACTCGTAACCGACACAATAAGCAACCCGAACGAACGACTCGTGGTTTCGAGAATTAGAAAGAGAGAATTTGTTGTTCATAGATGACAATGAAACATGAGCAAAACCACAACTGATAACAACAGACCGTTTATCAGAACTGAAACTGCATCTCAGGGGAGTATCCAAGAGCTTCAATGTGTCCAGCCATGGCCTTGTTCATCGGTGGCGGTCCACACCTCAGAATCTACATCGAAAAATCGTTAGTTCTCAACACGGTTTCATAAACATCGAGAAATCTCAAGGCGATCGTGTAGTAGTACCTGGATGTCAGAAGCAGGAGCTGGGCAATGGGCTTGGATCATCTCCTTTGAAACAAAGCCAACTCCACCATTCCACACTTCTGGAGGCTGTAATGTATTCAGAAAACAATAACCAGAATGCAGATATGAGAAGAAAGGATTCGATGACGATGATGTTATAGGGATGATTCGTCGAAAAAACCTGATTCAAGACGTAGTAGATCTTGAAGCGATCAGGGTACCGAGCAGCAAGGCTATCCAATTCTTCCTGCGAAATTTCATCAACGGTTTGATCATCATCATACAACAAGGAACCGTAAATCGTAATCTCGTGAATTAGGGCTTATAGAAACCCCCCCACAATACCTTCAACAGAATGTCATCATAAGTTACATTGGCATAGATCAGATGAACCATGGTACGGTCTTTCGGGTTCTCTAGTACGGCCCTAGCAACCTGAACCAATAACACCATCAGCCAATGTAAAACAAAACCCTTAAACATCGAAATCTCGAGACAGGAAAAGGTACGTACTTGGAACATCGGTGTAATGCCGGAACCTCCAGCAAGCATCCCGAAAGCTCTAACTTGTCCCGGCTGGTATCTGAACCTCCCCTGGGGAATATTCAACCAGTGTCACGATGAGGACATAAACTATGATTCACCGATTGCTTGAAACCTGAAACCCTACCTTAGGCCCCTTCACAGCTAGAGAATCGCCAACACGCATCTCTCTGAAATGGTGGGACATTCTTCCCTGTGGATACATCTGATACAGCAGAAGATCGAGCTAAGTGAAAACCCGTTATAAAACAAAGTCGAAAGTCGTTATGAAACATCGAATCATTTGCATACCTTAATAACTAACTCGAAATGTCCAGCATCAGAGTCGAGCGTAGTCGGTGTATAGGGTTTGATAACTTCCTCCCCAAGACTATCCTTTCCCCTATTCCAAGAACAAAACATTACACAAATCAGCCATTTCGATAACGAGAGAAATCCAAACCCCCACTTCTTGATCGAGCCACGTTGTTGTATTCATTCAACTTACGTTCCAATCCTACTCGAAATACCAAACTATAACCTAATTTCGAAACTATATTCATCATGTATGCATGTCCACTTGGTCTCATTCTTGAACCTATAAAACTCCTTCTATACACACTGTGTTTTCCTTAGCTTACTTCCGTAAGATTAAGATTGAAACAAACGGGTATGAACTCGTAACGAAACTAAGCACGAACAATCAAAATATCGGGGAAATCGGTGAGAACCTGCAACTGATGTGCTGCCCAATGGGAAGACCCAATACTGAATTAGGCGTAGGAAGAGCAAAAGTGAACTTAGCCACATTGTGGCTAAGCTGATTCCGCTTCACTAGCTTGAACTCCTTGAAGCTTTCTGGGTCTAAGCAACCTGCAGAACAACCAGCAATCAGTATCAAAGAAAATCAGTGAATCCTTACTGCTAATCCGTACCGAACAATTTCGAGTCATTGAGATGCAATAGTTCCCCGCATCAGAGCATCTGATCGCGAGGTTCGGACATTGAATCGTAACCATTTCACTTGCACAAGCACAACCCTAGTAAACTTCAATTCCCTATAGCTTCTACATGAATCCAAATCCAGCTAAAAAGCTTAGAGAACCCATCTCACAGAAGCCCTAAATTAGAGACACCCAGATGAGTGACTCCTTGCTATTGATCTCTCCCGACAATTCGAGTTATCGAGATGCAATGACTCGATCTTTTAATCGAGAAGTCCAGACATTGAATCGAAATCGTAACAGTACTCAGTATAATCATTCACAACTTCAATCCCTATATAGACATATAATCAACCACTACAGATTGCTTCTACATTACCCAAAACCCAGCTGAAACCAGTCCATTCATAGCTTAAAAGCTTCATACATGCAACCAATTCACTTCAAAATTTGGAAACTTTAGCTCGAACCCATCTCACAGAACAATTCGAGTTATCGAGATGCAATAACTCGAGGTTCAGATGTTGAATCGTAACAGTATTCAGTATAATCATTTCACTTGCAGAAAGAAACCTAGTAAACTTCAATCCCTATATAGACTAATAACAACTACTCACAGATTGCTTCTACATTACCCAAAACCCAGCTGAAACCAGTCGATTCATAGCTTAAGCTTTCAAAATTTGGAAACTTTAGCTCGAACCCATCTCACAGAACCCCCAAATCAGAGAAACCCAGATGAGAGAAACCATGATTGATCAATGAATCAAAAGAAACCAACCTCTGGGTTTCTTGGAAGAGGAGAAGAAGAGGAAGATTGCTCCGGTGACAATGGCGACGACGGCGGCGGCGAGGAGCTGTGGGTCGAGACTCTGCAGGAACTCCAAATCCATCTTAGTGAAGAGTGATCAGAGAGATATGAGATTGAAACAATGGGATTGGGGAAAACAGTGGGCTTTGATTGAAGGGGTTTTATAAAGAAGAAGAAGTTTTGGTAGGTGGAAGAAGATTGGAGGAGCCATGGGAAAACGGGTTAAACGAAGAAGATGGATTGGGTGGGGAATCTGGTACACCTACCAACTGCTATATGGCTTAATATCTATTTTGGTCACTATAGTTTACAGTTGGAACATAGTGGTCATTCAATCAACTTCTAGAGATAACCATTATTTATGGTGTCTGTGGAGCTATAGATTTCCTCGGTATACTTGGATGCAGACTTAATGGAACGACCAACATGTTTCAGATTCAATGGGATTAACGATCATATGAAAACGTTGTTTACCATTGTGTTATAAACCCTGCACATTACTGACCAAAATAGATATAAAAGCCGGAGTGTAGCACTACTCTCTCGTCATGTGTTAATATTGACTAAATCAAAGATGTTTTACCGTTTGATTTTGAAATTTGGATGAGAGTGATTTAAAATAGCTAGTGATTTGAAATAGTAAAGATTTTAACAACAATATATTTTATAAGATAGCTTGTTTGTTTGTTTTTTTGGGATAATAGGCTGGGAGGTCTCTGTACTATTGAAAGATAACAACAGGTCCCTCTACTATTAATTGCACCAAACAAGCCCCTCTACTTAGAACATATAACAAACAAGCCCTTCTGTTACAAATGCGACAAACGGCGTTACTGAATTGTTGAAACAATTGACACTTCACTAACACTTAGGTTGTTAGAGTTTACACGGTAGCCGATTGGAATGTCAGCAACCCTAAACAGCTCCGTTTTGACTTAGGATTATTAGTAACAAATAATCTAAATAGTAAAAAACGACGTCGTTTAGGGTTGCTGACATTCCAATCGGCTGACGTGTAAACTCTAACAACCTTTTTTTTTTTGAAAATAAACTCTAACAACCTACGGGTCAACTGTGTCAACAATTATCCCTTTATTTTTAAATAGTACAGGGGTCTCCCAGCCTATTATCCCTTTATTTTTTTAAAAGTATGAGTGATTCTAATTTTAGAGAAAATATAAAGATAATTGAGTTTAGCCAAATTAAGAATGTGTTAGTATGCTCTAATCATTAAATATTTAATATCTAATTCTAACATTGAATATAATAATTTTATTATAAAATCAGCAATTGAAAATTGTAGTAAAGTACATGTACAATAAACTTAATAAAGTTTGAGCTTCAAACTCGTGTGCAAATCAATAAAAATGTCTATACTAATGATTAAATGCTCAAACTCATGTTGAAATTTAAAAAGTCATATAATAGTGTCTAAAATTATTAGAAATAGTGTGAATTCAGTTGAATGGGAGGGCAGAGACTATTGCGTGTATGTCATCGATCGTGGCTGAGACGAAGTTCCTCCTGGAAGCTCTCTCGATTGCAACAACATCAAAGGGATCCAAAAAATTGTAAAGACCATGGCCTTGGTAATGTTCCGCGTGGCTCCTCTTTATGAGGCAAATCCTTACCTGTTCGTAGATCACATTGTACTTTGTGTCGAGAAGGATTAATTTAGCTGCAGATTGGGTAGCAAAACCCGCCCGTAACGGTTCCCTTCCACAGGAGCGGGCGGACTTCGTGTTCTTTCTTATTATCTACTTGTAACCGGCGTGATGATGAATATATAAAACACCTTTGACAAAAAAAAAATGGTCAATTGGCTGTGGAAGCGTATAGGCCCATTTATTAGTATAAGAAATAGACCCATGTGTGATGCCTTTCTATTGGGCCGTATTTGGGCCTAACCCATACCTGAGTTGAACTCGAAGCTTGGGCCTAGCCCAAACAGAATTAGAAATTCCGAATTTATCTAACCTCTCCAATCAAGCAAAATTGATTACAATTAAAACCCACTAATCTCGTACCATTTAAAAAAAAGATTGATATCATACTAGTGTTGGGATGTTAGTTCAAGATTAATATTGACGCGGCTGTCTTCTCGGATAATCGCTGTACAGGAGCTGGGATGTGCATCCGAGATCACGATGGGGCTGTCCGGGGTTTTAAGATGCTGCATCGGAGAGGACTCGCACCTGCTAGGGAGGTGGAGGTTTGGGCGATGCTTGCAGCTCTGGAGTGGCACTACAAAAAAAACACCTTTTAGCGTCGGTTGAAACGTAGGAATTTAGCGTCGGTCGGTCAACAACCGACGCTAAGAAGTTGACTTCGCGTTTTAGCGTCGGTTGATGACCGACCGACGCTAAAATGGCCTAAGAGCCGACGCTATTATCCGGTTTTGGTTCGATTTTTGGTTGACCGGATTGGTAAATTGGCGTCGGTCAGCAGAAAGAGAATAGCGTCGATCACTGACCGACGCTAAAACGCGTGTATTTAGCGTCGGTTGACACGCGTTTTAGCGTCGGTCATCGACCGACGCTAAAACAAGTAAGTATTTAAATTCTCATCTTAACCCAAATCTCAAATTCTCACCTCTCTCAATCCTCTCCTCTCTCTCCTAAAACTCCTCCTCCTCCTCCTCCTTCAGCCACCAGCCTCCTCCTCCTCCTCCAAACTCTCCTCCTCCTCCAGCCACCAGCCTCCTCCTCCTCCTCCTCCAAACCCACCAGCCTCCTCCTGCTCCTCCTCCAAACTCTCCTCCTGCTTCAAACTCTCCAAACTCTCCTCCTCCTCCTCTTCAAACTCTCTTCCCCCCCTCTCAGTCGCTACCGTCAACTCTCCTCCCACACCCGCCGACCACCGGCCACATCCCAGCCGCCGTCCGCCTCTCACATCCGCCGTGCACCAGACGACGCAGCCATGAAACGAGATCTGGGTAAAAACCCAGATCTGGAAAAAAACCCAGATTAGAAAAAAAAATAAAAAAAAACGAAAATAATCAATGAAAAATTAAAATAAAAACGAAAAACGAAAAAATTGGGTTGGTCAGCCACCCACTCGGTCAAACCATATTTTAGCGTCGATCGTGTTTTATTTTAGCGTCGGTTGACCAAACGACCGACGCTAAATTATAGCATCACCGTATCTGGCGTCGGTCTTGTCGACCGACGCTATTTATTTTGGCGTCGGTCATGACCGACGCTAAAACGCGTGTATGACCGACGCCAAACAGCGTTTTTTTTGTAGTGTGGGCAGAGGAGCTAAGGTTGCGTGGTGTCATCTTCGAGACGGATGCGAAGGAGGTCGCGGATAGAATGCAGGGAGATGAAGTCGATGAGACGGAGTTCGGAGTGAGCTTACGTAAGTGTCAAAGAATCATGCAAGCGCATGCAGATTTTTCTATTTCTTTTGTACGGAGGAGTGGTAATATGGTCGCTCACATGTTAGCTAGGCGATCGTGTTCTTTCTCATCACCCACTGTTGGGTTGATACCTCCAAGTTGGTTGGATAGCTCTTTGGGAGACGTTTGTTTGATTCAACATTAATAAAATGAGGCTATTTTCGGGGAAAATAAAAATAAAAAAAAAAGATCCTAACCATTGTCAAGCTGTAGCACGAGTAACGAGCTTTGTCCACAATTCTTTGGAGATTACTCAGCGTTGGGTGAGATTATTATCACACAGAGTCGAACTTTATTTCCATCCAAATAAGAATCTAGCTACTAAACAATCACGCTTCTTTACACCACCTACTTCTTCGTATTCCACTGATCTCGACCGATTAATCAAGAATCGATCAAGTCCTTAACTCTTCCCATTTAAAAAAAAACAGCAATTATATCTAGTTAATCCCTAAATATACCATAGTAGAACTAAGTCAGAAAAAAAAAATGATTAGCAAATCATAATCTCGAGTTCCTAACTGATTTAGTTATAATCGTTAATTAACTGTCTTGTGTTTTGTCGGCATTCAAAATAACGGTTTAGATTTAGTCCTATGTTCTTTTTTCTTGTACAAGACACAAGAGATTAGATAGATAGGATTGGTAATTAATCAAAGAGACAAAAACCAATCATCTTTGGCGGTTATGTGAGTCAGTCGGCGGCATCATTACCTTAAAACCGGTTTTCGTCTCTTTCGGTACTGGATGACGAAAGATAATCTGGCTAACTGATAATTGACTGAATTCTTCTTCGAGATTCTACTGTGTGATATGGGTCTGTTAGGGGTGACGGTTTGGGTTTGGGTTAGGTGGTTTGCTTGAGTCGTCTGGATTTTCCTCCAAACTGCCTAAGAGATGTACAGAAGGTGGGGGTCCCACAGTCTGACGGTTATCAGTAATCCAGTGGGTCAGAGAAGCGCACGAGTGGTTAGTGTTTCTCCTCTTTCAAGTTTTAGGGCGATGTGAAATGATTTGAGCAGTTTAGTTCGGGATAACGACGGAGATGGCCTAAAGCATCACAACCAATCAGAGAAGGCTATAGCCCTATAGATGATGGGATATAAATATGATACTAGTCCCACCAACAAAGGAGATACAGACATTTTGGCAGGGAACATTTCTTCGGTACGTACTAAAATTCTATTTCCATTCATCAAATTGGTATCGCTTACGTCATCCTTGGACTCACTACCCACCTCACCATTTTGTCTGCTTGCGAGAAATACAAGTACGGGCTAGAGGTGGAACTGAGGGTAGGTGTGAGACGTGATAAACTTTAGTACTGTATCTCGGGAGAGAGAGTATGAGAGAGTACATGTGCATCTCGACTCTCGTTGTATAGTTAGTTTGATACGTCGTGTTGGAGCCTGGAGAGGAGGTTCACCAGACCAACAATTGTGGAGAAGGTGTGGGAGATCGAGTTCATCCATGTTTATCGTGAATGCAAGCATGCATCAGATTAATTACTTAAGCTAGCATTGTCCAAGAGATAATGTTAGGTCCGTGTGATGTTCCTCGTTCTGATCCATTATTGACCTATATTGATCATGCTATGATGTGCTTGATTTTCCCGAGAACATGACGAATGTTGCACTAAATATTCATTGTTCTAAAATACACATTTAATTTTTTTTGGAATATTCAAGAAATTAACAACCGGTTGGCCGAACGAAGTCATATATAGATAACCAAATAGAACTAATTTTGCTTAGTTGTATATCGAATTTCAGTGTAATCACAATTTTTATATCTGGAATATTAATAGTTAGTTATACTAAGCTAGTAGCAATCAATTAGTTGTTAACTAATTATTCTCTTTTTAATTGTAATTAATTATAGATAAACATTTCCTAATTTGTTTCTATCTATCTAATAATACATAAAGATTCCTCGGATGAAGGATGGGTGACATAATTTAAATTATGTCACCTCAACAAAATCCACTCACAGCCGTTGGATTCACAAGCCATAGGATCTGATCGGATTGGGCTAATTAATTAGGGAATTAGTCAATTAAATGCATTGATTATATTTGAGTCATTTTTGGAAGGCATTTATATAATGATATTATTCTTATTCTTTGTAATCAATCTTTTATTTTGTTACCAAATTATTTACTAATATTATTCATGCTCAAATCCGAGATTAAACATATATCTTACATGCTATTTTTTAATTATTCAGTACTTATTCTTATTTCCCTAGCTTGCGGCTGTTTGCTTGTCTCATGGAGTCTAATGTTGTAATCGATGAAGCCAACCAGCAGCCTAGGAGCGGAGGTTTTGATCTTAATCTCATACCTGATGATCCAATCGACGAAAATCATTCAGAAACGTCTGAGAATACTGTACCATCGCCAGGAAATCTCGAAATTTTGCAAGGACACGGTATGTAGTTAATACTATTATCCCGCTAATACTAGTACTTATAAACACTCATTTTTTACTTTACTCAGTATGAACTCGATTGTCAATACGATAATAAACTTTTGCAATAATACGACAGTAAACTTTTGCAATGATACACGAACTCGATTGTCAATTGAGATTCTCCAACAACAGGTTCATCAGGCCTATTAACTGGTTCAGCCCTGTCTTCAGGTCGTTTTGGTGCAACAGGTTTTTTCGGCTTCAGCTTTTTGGATACCGCCAACTTAATTCTTTTCCCCCTTTGCTGAACAGGAGTTTTCGTCATCTCGTTCTCTGAATTTGACAAAGAAACTTCATTAACATCAAACACCACAATCAAGGACGTGAGCCCAACAAAAACAAATCAAACTACACACTTGTACAACAACATGTCATCACAAGTATAACTGTTACTAATAGTATTACAGAAATACTATTATCTTCTCATCCAGACCACACAGAAACAATACAGTTCACCTCATTCAATAATAGTAATGCTTCAATACTATTATTTGCCATTTTGCTGTGAACAACGACAACTAAATGCTTAAAATCTAACGCAATGGCTGCACATATGTGGAACAAACAGTAATCATACAATAATTGCATCAGAAAGGCCAATCCACACACACAAAACAGAGTTGCAGGAACAATTTACATTACAAGTTATATCAGCATTTTCACATGATGGATCTAAAACAACACATCAGTTTACACTGATAATAGTATTTCAAAAATAACAGTTAATTTGACTTTCAACCACGAATCATTTGGATAATAGTATTACCCAAATAAAAGTACCGAAACCATACACAAACCACAACAATCTAACTGAAAAACGCGATGAATGCTGTCACTAAACCTAATTCCGAACACAATCGAAACCACAGCTACGTCTGATTGCACATGCAGAGTTAGAAATCAATACCTGGTTATGGGTTCTTGTCGGCTCTTTATGGTTCCACGAAACCACAGCGGCTGCACCAAACAACTGCACCAAATCAGAAATCGGAGTTAGTTGGGATGAATCGGCAGAGGGATGTCGCGCGGTAGTGCTTACCTGAGCGAGAAGACTGACTCTGCTCTCCCACCGACGGCGGTTGCAATCGGCGACTAAGGGCGACGGTATTTGACTGCAGAGAAGAGGGAGAGAATGGGCGGCCGGAGAATGGGGGGAGCGATTTTTTGTGTGGCCACGGTTAAAAGAGAAAGTTAAATGTAAAAGGTAAATAGTATAATGAAATTTGGGGTAATAAAAATATTTAATATGCCACATTAAATAGGAGAATCCCATTATTTTATTACTATAATCCCTCCACCATTAGATCTATTCTATAGAGATCTAATGACTCTTATGGATTATGTCTTATAGACATAATCCATAATTTTGTCACCACTCCTAATCCGAAGATTCCTAATACATACAACTAATTTCGGATTACGATGTATAACTAATTTTTTTTGAGTTTATCTTGTCCTCTTTGGGCAGCATCGATTCGGTCCGACCAGATTCGAGTTTGATATTCGGTTAATTGAATCTTAGTTTTTCTTCGGTTACGGGACATCTTAGTGATTTGGTATTCAGTAGACATGTAACATGTTTTTTACACCAACCTACTCTTGTTCTGTCAGGTCCACTACAAAAAAGTTTGCCTTTAGCGACTGCAAAATTACAACAACATGATAATGCAGTAACGAAATAGTTGATATTAGCGACGACAATCACTATTTTCTATAATAATTTGTTGTAACAAATACTATTTGCGACACCACTATTCGCAACGGGGATACCGAGTGTCACCTTACACTTCCTACACGACCACTAACCATAGACAATGTAGTCAAAATCCGATTTTAATCTTAAAATCTTACGATTTTACGATTCCACTAGTCTCTAGCGATCTTGATTCCACGCAAAATCTATGGGTCGTAAAATCTAGTAAAATCTCGATCAAAATCTTAGAATCTTATAAAATCAACGATTTTTGTATTTTACGATTTCACTTTCTAGGGGAAATTACAAGTTTGTACAACTACATATAAGACAGAACAAAGACATTTAAATTAAATTGGTTTTATTTTTAGATTTTTATTAATTAAGTTAGAAGTTATTACTAAAAATGTCTAAAATCTAATTATTACTTCCTAGAATGACATTTATTTTTAATATGTTGCTGACTTAAATTTTACAATTAAAAATTACGATTCGATTCCATCCATGTTTTCGATTTCACATGGAATCCCGATTTTGACTACATTGACCATAGACATTACTTTTTCACTCATGAAGGTACTCAAACATACCTATGAATGCCAATTTGGACCCAATCCATTTGGGTTGATCAGACTCGACCCGTTTCAGTACAAAAAAAAAAACACATGATATATGCAATGAGTACGTGACTAGTTTGGATATTTCTTATGACCACGCTCCATCCTGACTCGGCCCGGCTCATATGAGTAACAAACGTCGTTCAGTACAACGTCTATCCCGACCAGAGAAGAAAACCCTACAAAATATCGAAAAAAGTGCACCCATGGACAAATGTCATAGGAGGAGGATGCACGTGGAAGTAGCTGCCACACAAATTGAAAAACCAAACTAAGCTGACACACCATGAAGCCGTTACACATGATGCCCGCACGAGATCAACGCCAACGGTTAACTCGGGTATTGGAAAGAGTCAAAACTAGACGAATGAATTACCCTAGACGTTAACTCGGGTTGGTGGGTTTGGTTAGGGAGACGTTTGAGAGTTTGGCGCGGTACATAATGGGTGGTTCTGTTCGTTGAGCGTGGAATGATTTGGAATGTCAGGTTGGCATCTAGAAAGCTGCAAATTTGATGATGAGGGTGCGCTCATCTAGTGAAAGGATGTCCTCGTTTAGTAGTTTAGGGGTATAGCATCGCCTTTAACATTCACTTATGTCCACAACGTTGAATTTGTGCATTCATGAAAGCCAGTAATTCTGAAATGAAAGGGACAAGAAATATGTGTTGTTGTGTAGAGTAGAGCATAGCGTTAGTCTAATATCCCGCACTGCACTGCACCACACCACCTATATGGGATGTATATAGTTGCTAGTCCACCTTTATTTGGTGGCGAATAACAAGTGATGGGAGTAGAGATAAATCATCGAGATTGTGAGATGTGATAGATACATTACACGATATTCAGTGCAATGTGATAATGTCATACACTCCCGCCTTGCTAATAATATCATGAGAATGATGTATTGATCCATGATCAATGAGGTAAAGTACAAACTGATATATCTTCGTTATTTTTTTTTGTGATAAAAGACAGAAATTTCGGTACTTCTGAGCGCACGTCATACGAGACCCTCTAATTTCTCCTTCCTCCCTTAATTTTTAGGCCAAAAGAATCAAATGATTTGCAAGTGGGATCAAATCATTATTATTGTTTTCAGTCAAAAAAGCTACTTGAGAAGAAAGATATGTAGGGAAAGAGAGAGAATAATTGTTGGCCCTTTTCAAGGTTAGGTTTGATGGTGGGATTACATGTTTTTATGTCCGAGTTACGACAATCATCGATCAAATAAAGAAGTAAGGTTTACTTCTTAGTTAAACCGATGATCAGTTTTACTATCATTTTTTACTCTCTATTTGAGCTCGGACTCAGTTTGCATCTAGGAAAACCTCAGAAACAAAGACCGTTAGAACGCAACTCAAATAGTAGGTACAATAGGATCATCTCCTCTAATCATATTGTTGAAACTAAACTCAGTATTCCTGAAGATCATATTGTTTCGTCTCCACAAAGCAAATGAGAAAGTTAGATATCTCGGTCACAAAATGTAATTCAGAATTTACACTATTGTTCAAATTTTGTTACTTCTTTTACTAGTTTTACTAACGTTCGCATCAGAGAACGAATTCCGTCCAAAATTTGAGAAAAAAAGGAACAAGAATATGATGAGTCAGCATGCATGCAAATTCACTTTTTAGTTATAATTATTTTGGGGGAAAATCAGTCAAACAATTGGGATTTAATTTGTTCAAACTTTTGAACTTTTTTCTATTCATTTTTTGGTCCTTTTTTACCCACTCGTGTACAATAAGCTTCATTTGTTATAAAATTTTAATAATTAAATTAGTGTGATTTTTAATATCTAAAAAATTAAAAATTATAAAATATTCAACAAACAAAAATGAATTTTTTTATAGGAGACTAAAGGTTTTGCTAATCATTATACCTAGTTTTCTTGCTCTTTTAAGTACATTGGTCCCTCTTACTATAAAAAAAAAATAAAAATTTAACAAATGAGTCGTTCTACTCTACACGAAATAAATTAACCCTTCAAGCAGACTTTTGTTCTACTCTTTCGCCAAAGTTTGTAATACACGACGACTCAACCTAGCTCACTCAACCAGTGGCGTAGCCATAAATTCTGCCAAGTGGGGTCCGTTATAAAAAATAAAAATAAAATGATCTTTTTTTTTTGGTTAAGAAAATAAAATGATCTAATAATAAGAATTTCGATCAAGTCCAAGTGGAGTCCAATATCCAATTATAAGCATTTATGTTACAATTTTACCTACATTTTTCAAGTGGGGTCCAGGGACTCAATAGACTATATTTTCATGGTTTTCAAAATTATATTACTCGAACTAGCAAGTAATTCTACGGTTAAAATTAACCCGATGAAACCCTTAGTTATATTAAAATTGTACTAAATCGTCTTGATCTGGTTCAGGTCCAAAAAATTAGATTATCCATATCGGTACGATTTTAATTTTTTATTATTTTTTTTAGCACCTATAATAGATTAGATTGCTTTTACTTTTGATTTTCTTTGATTGACCTTCTTTTTTGACATATAACAAAAGAAAATTTGCAACTACGTATGCAACACTCCCCCATGCAAATTTGAGAAACGGTCGGCCGTTAGTAGCTTAGTGGAGAAGGATTAGCTTTCTAAGTCAATAAATCGGTCAAGAACCGTTGCATCCCAATAACTCGAGTTGTTGAGCGAGAGTTCTGAATGGATCTTATATAGTGTTTACTGACAGAATTCATACCCAAACTCACGGGTATCTAATTTCCTTTTGATTTGATCAATGTGAAGAATACTTGTATTAATTATAAGTACGAATTGACTAAATCGTCGAAATAGTTGCAAAGAAGTTTACGAGTATGGATCTGAGATGGGTTTAGGTGCATTCACCTCGTTCTCAAATCGATGCTCGTCTCACACACATTCAAACATTATCGATTTATATGTTTCAGTCAAAAGTTCAACACTGATATGATTAATTGACGGTCGCCTAATGACTATCTTAGAAGAAAAATAACGAATAATTTGTGTACAAGATGACTATGTTGGTTAAAGTGAAATTCTATAAATTTATAAGAAAAATAATCAGAATTGTTAGGAATACGGCATTTGAAACCCGTTCGGGATCAAAATTGTGGCATATATATATAGACCACCCGACTGATATAAGATGAGGCTGATAACGAGTTTCTAGAAATGACGACGATGATGAGAACAGACAAATCTGCTTCATTGCCCATCTCCAGTAAATTCTCAAAATCGAGTATAATCTTTAGACACATTTCCTCTTCAGTTCATCGACCACACCGTGGCACAAAGCATAAGTTTTGATGGTACTAATGTAGATTTCAATAGGTACTAATACAAGATTAAAGTGTACAAATTAACTCAACCTCTAAACCGAGTCGGAAACCGGTTTGGGTAACCAGAAAAAAAAGGTTATACCTTTAACGAAAAGAGACAAACAGATTCTGTTTCCTCTTTTCCTCCTCCTTCACCCAAACCCCAAGACAAAAACTCAATACCCAAAACCCCACAAAACCCATAACCGAAACACAACAAAAAAGCACAATACCCAAAAAAAGCATTTCCCTTTCCACCCGACCGAATCGGACCAAACGGGTCGGTCGGATTATAAAAATCTCGAAACCAATCGTTAATTTGTTTTTGATTCGTTAAAATTTGAAAAACTGTTGGGTTGATGTCAAAAAATCGTTCATGAACATATACAATACTTATGTAATTTTTTCATGATTAGTTATTCTTAAGCGGATTTCTAACACTTCATCTTTGATTGAAACCTTTGAATCTTGACCCTCTCACTTTTTTTAATTTAGTTTCTTGCTCAATCTTGGCTAAATATTATCATAACCAACCAAATGAGCGGGGGGACAAGGTTTGGAGGTTTTATCTGGGTCAAACCATTAAAACTCTGCTTAAGGAATCGATCAAATTATCGTCATAAGAAAAATAAAGTATTGGATAATTCCCGGGTTTATAAATCTCAATATGGCTTGGTTGTTCGAAAATCACTCTGGATCAATTCTCTTACAACACATATCTCCTACCCCTAGTATTTCTAACCCTCTTCTTTTACAAGTTTTGACATCCAACGATGCTTGTGTGCAATTGTCCTGACTTTAACTCGACAACAATGGATATCAAGGGTGACAAGCCTCAAGTCCTAACCCTTATCAACAACAAGAGCTTCTTCCATCGTGACAAACACTCAATTTTTGCTGACATCTGCAAGTTCCTTAACACATCTTTCAATCCCTCACGAGACAAATAGCGCAACCCATTATGTGGTTCAACGCTTCTCATAAATTTTTCGATTTGGGTTGACACTCCTCTCTAAACGAACCACTACCTTTTTTTTAACAAACCGAACCAACTTGACAAACCAGTCAAACCCTTTCACACCCTAAACCAACCGGTTCGACCCGAACTCAAACAAAACATTAATAAATATATTTCCTTTTTTTTCTCTTCACTTCATGAGAAAATCGAGAGAACAAATCCGCACGCACGCCAACAACAAACCCCACACGTGCGGCTTCTTTCTCAACCTCTATATCTTCCCCCTCCACTTCTCTTCTTCTTCTTCTTCTTCTTCATCACTCTCTCTGCAAATTCCCCTTTTCTGTTCTGTTTTCTGCAAATTCCTCTGTTTTTCTGCAAATTCCTCTGTTTTTCTTCCCTCTCAATGAGCAAACTAGCTCAGAACATTTCCCGGTTCGAAATGGAGCTTCGGAACAAGAGGCCCTTCTGGGGCTTTCTCTGGACTTGAATGCTGAGGTGGCAGAGGAAGAAGATGAAGAAGAAGAAGAAGAGGGCGGCAGCCGTTTCGTTGTCGGGAAAAAGCGCGGCGGAGGTAAGAAGAGCTGTTGCAGAGGACATTGGAGGCCGGCGGAAGATTCAAAGCTTAAGGAGCTTGTTTCACGGCTTGGACCTCAGAACTGGAATATGATTGCTGAACATCTTGATGGTAGATCAGGTATATACTTACTTAATTACTTGATTAATTGATTTTTTTTTTTCGAATTCTGTGACGTATCTATCCTTCATTCATAGTTGGTTTCGAGAAAATGAAGAAAACGGGTATTTGTAGTGTTGTTTTCGTTTTTTTTTTCGAGTTTATTAGAGTCTTTTGGCCTAGATTTACTATGGGTTTTGAAAATTTAGTAGAATGAGTTGATTAGGATGCGCGACGATCTTACTGCGTTGTAACGTTTTTTTTTTATGGGTCATGACTTGATTAATGTTGAAGATTTTGGTTGTATAAATGTCTGATTACGTGATTTTGGTCATTTAAATGATGGTTTTCGAGGTTTTTGGTGTTGTAAATGAACCCTTTGCATGATAGGTACATGAGAAAATCTCTCTTCTAGATAAAACTATATTATGATTTGAAAAAAAAAAATGAAAATTTAATCATATCATATTGTACATTTTTTATGAAATGATTTTTGAGTTACCTGCGACGCGTGTCAATTTTGTTACGGTTTTTATTACTTGAGTTGCGTGTGTCAATTTGTGTAACGGTTTTTTTTTGCATGAACTGTACGTGTCAATCTTCGCAACGGTTTTATTTACTGCTCATTCAATATTCAGGATTCCGGAAACATGAATGCTTGAATAGTTTGTAACGGTTAATTAAGAGCACACGGTTTTTACTCGTGACTCTTTTCGAGTAAAACACGCAAAAAAAAAAACAACAACTAATTCTGGTTTTCCGCTTTTGCAATCCAGGGAAGAGTTGCAGGTTGAGGTGGTTCAACCAGCTTGACCCAAAGATAAACCGAGCGACATTTAGCGATGAGGAAGAACAGCTTCTCTTAGCGGCGCACAAAAAGTATGGCAACAAATGGGCGTTGATTGCTAGGATGTTCCCTGGAAGGACAGATAACGCCGTTAAGAATCACTGGCACGTCATCATGGCTAGGCGTGAAAGGGAAATGTCAAACGTCTATCGTAGACGAAAACTTAGACTACTCTCTACTTACTGTGCTTCTTCCTCCGTTTCCCCTGTTGTCGTCGCTAGTGAAACGACAACGAGCACGTGCGCGACCAATCTTTCGCTTTCGCCTTCATCATCTTCGGCGAAACAAACTGGTCGCTTGCCTTTCTCTAGGTTCAGTCCGCCAAGGAAACAATTTGTGGTGGACAAAAATGGTAATGTCCTTAACTTTTATGATTCATTTCTTCCTTATTTGCCGTGAAAAAATCTTAATCTTAACTATCACGGTTGGATTAGGTTTTGTTGTGGTTGCAGATGACGAGACGAACACAAAGAACCCAGACAGTAACAACAACAACTCCACCAGTTACAACAATGGTGGCTCGAACAAATCAGGTGGTGCTCCAGTTTCCAACTCATCATCTTCTGAGAACGGCTCGATTGGAACTCGACTCGAAAACATGAATGATCATGAGAATGTGAAGATCGCGACCGTCCATTTCATTGACTTTCTTGGGCTTGGAGAAGCCTGAAAAAAAGATCAAAAGGACCGAAAAGTAAATTTTACAATGCAGGGGGAGTATTCTGAAACATATGAAAAAGTTGAGGATGAAGAAGTTCTGCTGGTTTTGGATTAATGTAAAAAAAATGAGTTTAGTGGTTAAGAGAAGGGTAGTTTTTCGGATGCTATTTTTAGTTGTTTTTAATTTTAATTTTAATTTTTAAAGAGTAATTTAGTTAGTTTTTAGAGTATGGTAATAATAATGTGGTATTTATTTTTCCATTTCTAGAAGAAAAAAGAAAAAAAAAATTGAATTTTGTCTATCTAATGGAAAAAAATTATTCTCTAAATTTGGCATTTTAGTTATTTTAAAATAATTATGTACAATATTCTCGAGCCGAGCTACTCAAACCCATCGAGCCAAGCTCAATCACTCAACTATCGACTCCAAGGGTTTCGCCCAGCAAAGATCTCAACCATTTAAGGGGTCTAAGTATTTGAGATCTACCCACAGACTGGGTAACCAAATTAGCCGACAACATGTGGTGACCCGACTCGGAATTCAATGAGCTATAAAAGAAGACTCGAGCTCTACATTGGCGTGACAAGACAGCAGACACACTTGCCCAATATGCGTAAAGAATAGGATTAAGGGGCGTTCTTAGAATCAATCTTTTAATCCTTTGTTTGTTGACTCGTTTATCACCCAATACTTGATGACGTGTCAGGGATGATGTGGCAAAATGATCGGAATATGTTACCGTTGGCGACTACAGGACTGAATGATTACACAAATCAAAGTTTTGGGACCAGTCTGTAACATGTTGAAGTTTCAGGACTAGTTTGCAACCTGATTCAAGCATTTGACACAATGTTTTATTCATTAATTCATTATCTCACATTATAATTAGTTGGCTAAACCAACTATTTTGCTTCTTAATTACTTACTTAAAAGGTTAATTATGATTATTCAAGACTATTAATTAAACTCTCTACAATTTTTTCTAATCTCTCCTTTTCCACTTCCTACAAGTTTTCCCATCTTCACCATAGCATCACCAAATCTCTTCTTGAACCTCAATTCATCCCTCCCCAATCTCGAAACGATACCCGAGGTAATCGGGTCGTTACCCAACTCCTGATCGATTAATAACACTCCCCTCTTCGCTTTCACCTCCCTGTAATACGACCCGTCAAACGAAAGCGATGTTCCTTGATCTAAAAACGTGGTTGCATTACCCCCACCACGACCGCACTTGACCACGAGTTTACGAACCAAGGTTGGGTCCATACTTGGGTCGGGTTGACCGGTTCCCATGAAGTTAACCACCCGGTCTTGAAAAAATGAGCAATGGGCTGATCCAACAGTGTGGGCCCCCAAGAGGACAACCATTTCAGGGAGGGTAAAAGCCCATGGGCTTGAAGAACTTGGTGAAGGCTAAGTAGACGGATAAAGTGGGCCCGGGGAGCTTGACGTCGGCGGCGGAGGATGTGAGCCCGTCGAGGCGGCCGGTGGGAGGGTGTACTTGGGGCCGCCGGAGAGTGAGACGGCGTCGCGGGTGGCGAGTGCGATGACGTCGGCGCACGAGACGGTGGCGGGGCATGCGTGTTCAAGGGCGGACTTGACCGCTTCAATGAGGTCAAGTCCATGAATTGTCTTATTTGGAGTTGCAGTTTTCTCGGGTTGCGGTTTTGTGGCGTTGGGTCTATTAGGAGGGATGCATCACAACCCTACAAAATCAAGCAAGCGGTTAGCTTTTTTATTCTGCCACGTTATAAACAATGGCATAATCATGGACCGAATATCAAGTTTTAGAGGTCATTTTTCACGCATGATATAGGATTTGAAATTGGTAAAATTCAGCGGTTTCACCAATTTCACGTTTTCCGTCTAATAATGCGAGATCAAATTTGTCTATAGTTGTTCAAAAAATAATTCCGCCATTTAGCCAGAATTCAATTCCCTCATAAATGATAAAGTAGTTAGAAAGAAGAACTTACTTTAACGAAACAGTCGTGAAAGTGCATGCGAAGAAGAGCAGCAGTGATGGAAGGATCAGTAGCAAACCATTTCTCGACAACTCGCCGGACGATGGTCTCAGCTTGTGGACAAGTCGATTCGTAGTAACCAACTTTCAATCGAGCCGACGAGACTGTCCCGCCGTCGGGAAGGATGGCCGGAGTAGCAAGATTGCATGCAATTAGGAAGAATGTTACCACAAGCCAAAACGACAGCGTATTGCTTCCATACATTTTCTTGACTTGTTACTATGTGGGTGTAGGATGTTGTAAATAAGAGAACACTTGGTATATATAGATAGTTTGGAGTTTTGATTACATTAAGGTAAATTTTTCAAGATTTATGATTACATTAAGAATGGCCGGTCCCGTCGTCCTACAGCAATGAAATTATATGTAAAAATCTCAAAATCGGTTATTTATGTATATATTTAACCTTTAGACTTGAAATTTTGCATATGGGTTGACCATCATTGGTTTCGCTATTGCTCGTCGAGCTGGTCTTTCAAGTGAACTTTATGTGTCGGATTGTTCAATCAATCAAATAGTAACGATGAATTGAGAGAATAGGGGAAACGAGAGTTAAGCGAAAGGGGACAAAGAAGATATGTCGGAGGAATTATATGGCATATTTCTTGTTGTCGGGCATAATGGACAAAGTTGCACGATATTCAATACCTTGCTACAATGCCAATTTTGCTACACGTTTAAGTCAGTGTTAATATCTACGTGAAATTCAATAATTGGATTATGAAGACTTGTTCATGAATGAACGTTACGTAGATGAACGATGGAGATTGCACCTATAAACCCTAGTTAGGTTATAAGTTTAGTTATGTTGACGACAAGTGACAAACAATTTGACCTAATTTTCTTCTCCCTAAATGTTGTGTAGATCAAACATAACATTTGCTCACTTAGCTTAGGAATTGCCCACACTAGCTTTATTTGTACAACTTAGCTTGTTTTTACAATTTGGAAGATAATTAACTTTTTATTTAACTCAATTGGTCACGACGAGGTTGGGTTCCACGGGGTCCAACGTGTTCGATTTGCTGAAATACAAGACAAGAGAATACATAGTCGTCTTCTTTGCTGACACATATAAAACGTCCAAATTCTGATATGACACGCCTATTTAAGGAGGTCTTCACAACTCAAAGAAGATATACAAGTCACAACGTACACAAACACTGTTACTCTTCCCTAATAGTCGAGACGAGTTGCTCGATACGAACTCACTCTCTGTCATCGTGTCCAATTTGCTCAAACTCGAGATTGGATAACACAAAGTTGTCACCTTTGTTGACATGGATAAGTAAGGTCAGAGGTCCAAATCCAACATTAACATTTAATTTCACAAAATTCATGGTTACATGTGAAATTTTAATTTATATTTTCATAATTATTTATTTTATTTCCATTCTTGAAAGAAATAATTCCAATTAAAAATAAAAAAATAAAAAACACAGCCTTAATTAATTCAACCATTCTTTACGGGTTGACTTTTCTTATTCCCCTTCTTCGCCGCCGCCGCTACATTCTTCTTGCCGCCCTTCTTCGGCGGAGGCCGCCGCCCTCCACCGTTCCCGGCGACGGCCTTCTTCGGATTAAAAACCCGACAGCTCTTCCTAATCTCCCCTCCGCCGCTCCCACCCAAATTCCCCATCTTCACCATCGCCGCCGCGAACCCCTGCCGGAAACCCACCTCGTTCCTAGCCAGACCGGTGACAATCCCCGACGTCGACCGGTCGGTAGCCAGCGCCTGATCGATCAGCATCACGCCCTTCTTCAAACCGATCTCTCTGTAGAACGAATTATCGACTACGAACGACGTGTTCTGATCCAAAAATGCCGCCGGATTGTTGCCGCCGGCGCAAGTCCGGCGCAGGTTAGCGGCCAGGGCCGGGTCCATAGTCGGGTCGGGTCGACCCGTGCCTCGAAAGTTTGTGACCCGGTCCTGGAAGAATGTGCACTGGGCCACGCCTACCGTGTGGGCCCCCAATAGGGTGACCATTTCGGTTAGGGTGAAGCCCAAGGGTTGGAAGAATTGGGTGAAGGCTTGGGTAACCGGTACGGTTGGACCGGGGAGGTTGACATCACCCGAATTTGAGGTTAATCCATCGAGTCGGCCTGTGGGGAGCTGGTAGGTGGGGCCTCCGGCTAGGGCGACTGCGTCACGAGTGGCGAGAGCGACCACGTCTGCGCATGAGACTCTGGAAGGGCAGGCGGACTCGAGTGCTGATTTGATCGTGTCGATTAGGTCGTAGCCTCTGACCGATTGGTTCGGGCCAGCTGCCTTTTCGGATTGCTTTTGGGGAGTTGAGTCGATTAGGATTGATGCATCACAACCCTACACATGATAAAGAGAGACCAATGTTTTAAATTTGAACCAACATTTCATATAATACCAACATTTCAATTTTATCACAATTTTATAATTAATCAATTAATATATATTAAAATTTACCATTTCGTAGACTGAGGGCAAATCGATATCCACTCTCTAAGTAGTAAATTCTCGACAATACCTCAAAGTCCACTAAAGCGACATCTCTGTACATATGTCCTCATAACGTTAAACCACTTTTTCTGACCTAATATAAAAAATCATCGTCACTCTAACCCTAACATATAAGACACAATCGAGAGAGTTACCACGATTACACAAACATTTATGTACCCCAAAACATGACTATGCTTAACTCGATATCATAAGCATAAGAAAACAACCAGTCCTTACCCTAACGAAACAGTCGTGGAAGTGCATGCGGAGCAAAGCAGCAGTGATGGACTTATCAGTGCCGAACCTCTTCTGGACCAAGTTGCGGACGATGGTTTCAGCCTGCGAGCAGGTCGATCGGTAGAACCCGACCTGTAAACCGGCCACCAAGGGCACAAAAAGAGGGAGGAGGAACACAACCACAAGTACCATGGATGCTTTGGCTACCATTTTGATAATTTGCTAATAGAGAAGCTATGAAGGAAGAAGAAAGGTAAGATGTGGTACTTATAGAGAGGTACTAGTACATAGGGGTTAGGTTTTGGTACCAATAATAAGCAATTAGAGAGAATCATGGCTTTTGTCTAGCTAAGCCTTATGTGGGAATCAATTATTTTTTTAGGGTTTTGTGTGTTATGTTGGTATTTTCTATTATGAGATGTATAAAAATTCGAAAGTTATGGGGAGATGTACCTAACAAAGAAGGTAGATCGATCTACTGATTGGATTTCAACGTTGTAGAGCGAGTATGAGCGGTTTATATGTAGACAGTGGTAAAGTCAGGGGAAGCTACCATAAGCACGGACTCAGGCCGGTCCCCTGGACCCAACAGCGAAACGAGGATGATAAGAGATCATGAGCAGATTTTCAAACTTAAAGGTTAAATATTAGGCATAAACTTCAATTTTGAGAATTCTATATAGAACCTCATCGTTTTAAATTGGCGGAGTTTGGCCCACCCCTGGTTCTATCATTGTCTCGACCCAAATAGCTAAAATATGTGTATTTTCTTGTACGAAAATATGTTCTCCATATTGGTATTTCATGCATCGATCAGATCCAAAATCTACGTGAATTCTGTCTCCGCCGCTCATCAACTTAGTATTATACCTATAAGAAAATTACATGATATGTGGCTCAATTTAAAAATAAATGTTTTAAGAGGTTTATTTTTCATATGATCCATAATAATAACTAATAGAAAAAAATTAGGTACATTAATAATAGCAACCGCGTATTTTGGTTGTCGTGTTATACTTTGAAAAAACAATATGTACAAATTAATAATTATACTTTTCGAAAAAATGGTGTAATTAATATTAAATTAGAGAAAAAGGTGGAATTATTATTTTATTTTTGGGAAAATAGCACTTTTCCACCCTCTACTTTGCCAACTTAACAAATAGCCCCCCATACTATAAATTGTTCATTTTACCCCCTTCTACTTTGACCACTTTGCCGTTTGGGTCTTTCCGTTCCAACTTTTGACTTTGTATCGTTAAATTGATACGCATTCAGTACACCACGTTAGCTCCAATAGCCATGTATTAGCTTACTAAATATTTTTAATTGAGAATATACGTATATATATATGGTTAGATAGGATGAAATCGAAGAATAAAATGTGGTTTTAAAATCCTTCGTATTTCACCATGCTCTTCGTGATACCTCCCCAATTTACCTCCTTAACCAACTCTTCATCTCATACTTTTGATATCTCTCTTTGTCGGTGTGTGCATGTATCCAGATTTAATGTTAAGAAAGAAGACGAAAGTTGAAACGGAAGGACCAAAACGGCAAACTAGTCAAAGTAGGAGGGGGTAAAACGAGCGATTTATAGTATAGGAGACTATTTGTTAAGTTAGCAAAGTAGAGGGGGCCAAAGTGATATTTTCCCTTTATTTTTTTTGATAAAATAACAAAACAGCCTAGCACGTTGAAAAAAATCGAATCTCAGTACTTCCTGAATTAATTAATTAAGGTACAAATTATTAATAACAATAATCATGAGGTTTGACTTCTATAATTAGACGTGATTAGCGTTGACTAAACTACGTGGATGATTTCGCGTTGACTCTTTAGGATTCACCTACATGCATATAAACCTTTTTTCCAATGAGTGGTTCACAAATTCTACTCGATTCGGGTCCATGTTTTGTCGAATATTGACCACGGTTTAAAATTTGTATACTCGTGTTGAATTGTTGGTGGTAAAGGTTGTCATACTTCGACCGAAACGATATAGAGTTTGAGTCTTGCTGACTGGCCATAAACCGTGGAAAACCGATTCGGTTTTCTATGGTTGAGTTGGATTTTGTCACAGAATCAGTTGGCCCATAACATGATTCTGACAAGCCTCACCCACTTATACTTGGGCTCCACGAATCGAAATTCAACTCGAAACGAAGATGTGATTTTGCGGGTCAATAGGAAGATACGTTATGGGTGGTTCATCGAGTATTTCATCTGGACTGCCTTGATATTTTGATCTTTCGTTGTACTGCTATTTGATGATATCTTATGCAAACAAAACACTCGAAATCATTGTGAACCGATCGAAAACCCATCAATAAATTTCGATATGAAATCGACTTTAGATACATCGATCGATACGATACAATCTCGAAATTACAATCCTCCTTGAAACGGGACACCAGCCTCAGCAATCCACTCATTCCCTTGGATAAACAAACTCGGACCGAACTGAACCGCCTCCGACTCATCCTTGAGCACCTTCGAACCGGAAACCCGCTTACCCGTACCCGACCCAGGCCCATAGTTTTCAAACTCGCCGTAGAAATACTTCTCATCGCCGGCGCTCACCTTCCACCCTTCCGCCGCCACCGCTTCCCCTAAATACGACTCCATCACCACCGCTCTCGAGCTCTTCCTCCACGGCCTCCCGAGCACGATCTCGCCGCCGATCCCGTTCACCGTACAATTCTGCACAACGAACCCCGTCGTCTCCCACCTCTCCGCCCTCCCTTGCGCAGTCACCGCGCCGCCGCCTGTTACCAGAATTTCGGAATCCTGAATCACCGCCGCTGCGTCACCGATTATCAGATCCGCGGATCCGGAGATCTTGCAGCCGCGGTAGAATTGGCGGTGCACTAGAGCGTAGAGAGCGGATTTCCGACCTTCAATTGTGCAATTGTAGAACACCGATCTGTCCGCCTGAACCCTAATTGCCACCGCCGTGACAGCGGCGGAGGAATTTCCAGCTGATTTCGCTCTGTTCTGAATCGACATCGATCGGCACACGAATCCGTCACCGAGCACTGCCACTGTCGCCGTCTCGTACGCTGTAATCCCGGATTCCGTCGATTTGGATCCGTACACCACCGTCTGGTTCGCTCCGTCGCCGTAGATCGTCACATTAATCTGATTCTGCGCCACCGTGAAGCTCTCGTTGTACTCCCCTGCCTTCACATACACAACAAACCGTCCGAATTCGTTCAATTTGTACTCCGACAGAGCTTCCGAGATCGTCCTGAATCCGCCGCTCCCGTCGGCGGCCACCACCGCGTCGGGTCGAGTCGCACCCGAACCCGTCGAGTTGGAGCTCCGAATCGGAGAAGAAGTTTCATCGCTATCATTGAAAGTTGAGTTAACAATCGCTAACGAATTGCTCGTCATTTTGATCGGTTTCCCAAGTCGAGTCCTAACATCCCCAATCCCACGGAGTCCATCCCGGCAGGAGATCTGGTAAGCCACGGCGGCGCTCAGCCGATCCATCACCGTGTGGAAATTCTCCGGCGAGGTTGACAGATTCCGATTGGATGTCAAAATCGCGAGAGAAAAGTTCAGATCGTGAATTGCCAAATCCATGAGCTCGTTGCAGATTCGTATGGCGGCGGCATTGGATGACTCGTTTTTCAACGCTTCGGCGACTGCGGCGGCTTGCTGAATTGTGGCATTGACAGCGGCGACGGGGTACTCCGCCGCCGACGCGGTGTGGAGGGAAGATAGGGAGGATTTGCAAGTGGTTGGGTAATCGGTCAACGAACAGACGGCTTCCACGTCGATCGTGGAGTTCGGCGCTACTAGCGACGAGTTCTGAGGCGAAGTCGGGGTTGGAACTAGCGACTTCTGTGGCGATTTTGGATCATCGGTTCCGAGGATGCTGTCAAGGTGTGCGAGGGAAACGGAGATTACGATGCCGATTAAGCAGGAGATTGTGAGGATGGCTAAGTTGACGAGTTTTGACTCTCCGTCTCCATGCTGGTTAATCATTTTATTTTTTTAACCGCCGTGAAAATCTCGAAACGGATATACGCGTAATATTTTTCACCGCGGTGAATTATTTCGAGGATGATTTTTCACTGCGGTGAATAATTGGGAGAGGAAGGAGGAAGATGAAGGTTTTATGTAAGAAGATGAAACGGTAAAAAAAAGATTAACAAAGTGTTAATTGGGTGGTTTTGTTAAGTAACAATAATTAAGTTGGGATTAATTTTTAGTTTTTGAGTAACAACTAATGCTAAATTATTTCCTTTTTTTAATTTGTGATTCCGTTTTAATTATGTTTAGTTTCACTTAGCAACTAATTTTGGTTGGAAAAAAAATGATTGTAATAATAATATTTTATTTTAATATAAAGTAATAATAAAAATATGAAGTAAGAAAAATTGTATATACAAAAGTATTGACTTAATGTTTAGTATAGTGCCTAGATACGGTTAACTAGACAAATCTAGCCCACAATTTTCGAGGTTTGACAAAAGAGTTATTCACAATCTAGTACAAACTGTTTGAAGTATGATAAAATTTGCCCACGAACAAATCTAGCATAGAATTTTTGAAGGGTGTCAAAATATTTTCACTAATAAATCTAGTGAGCTAGATTTAGTTTACTACCATTCAGGAGATTATTAGCCAATTTGAGTTTTGTTCTCAACTTTTCATAGGCTAACCAACACTGAAATTACCAAAAATTGAACATTGCGATATTATGACATAAGTGCTTTGATTTTCTCAAAATTTTGATGTCGGACGTGGTTGAGAATATATTTCAGACAATTTCCTACCATCCAGGAGATTATTAGCAATTTCGTATTTTTCCCCAATTTTTCATTGGAACCATCACCGAAATAACGAAAAACTGAAAGTTGCGGTATTATGGTTTAAATGCTTTGATTTTCTACAAATATCAAGATCGGACGTTGTTGGGGTTTAATTTCTCCCAAATTGCGCTAGATTTGTCTCAAAATGCGCTAAATTTGTCAAAAATATATATTTATGAAAAATGTGCTAGATTTGACCAAAAAAATGAGCTAAATTTGTCCCAAAATTTGCTAGATTTGTCAAAAAATGAGCTAGAATTGTCCCAAAATGGGGTAGTTTAGTCCCAAAATGCTCTAGATTTGTCCCAAAATAATCTAGATTTGTCAAAAAATACGCTAGATTTGTCAAAAATTGCGCTAGATTTGTTCCAAATTGCTCTAAATTTGTCCCAAAATGCGCTAGAATTTTCTCAAAATGAGTTAGATTTGTACAAAAAAATGCGCTAGATTTGTCCCAAAAATACGATAGATTTGTCCCAAAAATATGCTAGATTTGTCCAAAAAATGCGCTAGATTTGTCCCAAAGTGCGCTAGATTTGTCCTAAATGCGCTAGATTTGTCCAAAATGCGCTAGATTTGTTCCAAGTGCGCTAGATTTGCCCAAAAAATGTGCTAGATTTGTCCCAAAATGCGTTAGATTTATAAAAAAAATGATCTAGATTTGTCAAAAATGAGCTAGATTTGTCAAAAAATGTGCTAGATTTGTCCAAAAATGTGATAGATTTGTCACAGAATGAGCTAGATTTGTCATAGAATGCGCTAAATTTGTCCAAAAATAAGCTAGATTTGTCCCAAAATAAGCTAGATTTGTCCCAAAATACGCGTTTGTCAAAAAATGGGCTAGATTTATCCCAAAGTGCGTTAGATTTATCAAAATAAATCGCTAGATTTGTTCCAAAATGCGCTAGATTTGGCCCAAAATGCGCTAGATTTGGCCAAAAAATGCTTTAGATTTTGCCCAAAGTTCGCTAGATTTGGCGCAAAAATGCGCTAGATTTGTACCAAAGTGCGCTAGATTTGTCCCAAAATGCGCTAGATTTGGCCCAAAAAATGCGCTAAATTTAGCCTAAAGTGCTATAGATTTGTCCCAATACTAGATTGCCAAAAGCATAGATTTGTCCCAAAATGCGCTAGATTTGTCCCAAAAATGCGCTAGATTTACCCCAATGGGCGCTAGATTTGGCCCAAAAAATGCGCTAGATTAGTCCCAAAATAGCCTAGATTTGGGCCCAAAAAATACGTTAGATTTGGTCCAAAGTGCGCTAGATTTGGGCCAGACTGCGCTAGATTTGGCCCAAAAAATGTGCTAGATTTGGCCCAAAGTGCGCTAGATTTGTCCCAAAGTGCGCTACATTTATCCCAAAATGCGCTAGATTTGTCCCATGGTGCGCTAGATTTGGCCCAAAAAATGCGCTAGATTTGTCCTAAAATGCGCTAGATTTATCCCAAAATGCGCTAGATTTGGCCCAAAAATGCGCTAGATTTGGCCCAAAGTGCGCTAGATTTGTCCCAAATTACGCTAGATTTGGTCCAAAAAATAAATACGCTAGATTTGTCCAAAAAGACGCTAGATTTATCCAAAAATGCGATAGATTTGTCCAAATTATGCGCTAGATTTAGCCCAAAATGCGCTAGATTTGTCTCAAAGTGCGCTAGATTTGGCCAAAAATGTGCTAGATTTGTCGCAAAGTGCGCTAGATTTGACCAAAAAATACTTTAGATTTGTCCCAAAGTGCGCTAGATTTTTCTAAAAATGCGCTAAATTTGTACCAAAGTGCGCTAGATTTGTCCCAAAATGCGCTAGATTTGGCCCAAAGTGCTCTAGATTTGTCCAAAATGCGCTAGATTTGGCTAAAAAAATGCGCTAGATTTGGCCAAAGTGCGTTAGATTTGTCCCAAAGTGCGCTAGATTTGGCCCAATAAATGCCCTAGATTTGCCCAAATGCGCTAGATTTGGCCAAAAATGCGCTAGATTTGGCCAAAAGTGCGCTAGATTTGGCCAAAAGTGCACTAGATTTGGCCAAAAGTGCGTTAGATTTGGCCCAAAAAATGCGCTAGATTTGGCTCAAATTGCACTAGATTTGTCCCAAATTGCGCTAGATTTATCTCAAAATGCGCTAGATTTGTCCTAAAATCCGCTAGATTTGGCCCAAAAAATGCGCTAAATTTAGCCCAAAGTGCTATAGATTTGTCCCAAAGTGCGCTAGATTTGTCCCAAAATGCACTAGATTTGTCCCAAAATGTGCTAGATTTGTCCTAAGGGGCGCTAGATTTGGCCCAAAAAATGCTATATATTAGTCCCAAAATGCGCTAGATTTGGCCCAAAAAATACGCTAGATTTGGCCCAAAAAATACGCTAGATTTGGGCCCAAAATGTGCTAGATTTGGCCCAAAGTGCGCTAGATTTATCCCAAAGTGCGCTAGATTTATCCAAAATGCGCTAGATTTGGCTACCAAAATGCGCTAGATTTGGCCCAAATGCGTTAGATTTGTCCCAAAGTGCGCTAGATTTGGCCCAATAAATGCCTAGATTTGGCCAAAATTCGCTAGATTTGGCCAAAAAGTGCCTAGATTTGGCCAAAAATGCGCTAGATTTGGCCAAAAGTGCCTAGATTTGCCAAAATGCGTAGATTTGGCCAAAATGCGCTAGATTTGGCCAAATTGCCTAGATTTGTCCAAATGCGCTAGATTTATCTCAAAAATGCGCTAGATTTGTCCTAAAAATGCGCTAGATTTGCCAAAAATGCGCTAAATTTAGCCCAAATGCTATAGATTAGTCCCAAAAGTGCGCTTGATTTGTCCCAAAAATGCACTAGATTTGGGCCCAAAATGCGCTAGATTTGCCAAAGGAGCTAGATTTGGCCAAAAATTCGTATAATCTATCCAAAAATGGGCTAAATTTGACCCAAAAATTTAGTAAATGCCCAAAAATTGGGCAAATCTAACCCAAAATTGGGCAAATTAACCAAAAGATTTTGGACAAAGTCTAACCCAAAAATGTGCTAATTTAACCCAAAAATCTAGGATATATGCCAATCCTAATTTGTGCTCAACCAATTGTTTTTAGCCAAAAAACAAAATACGTGAAATTGTCCCCAAAAAGGACAATTTATACCAAAATTGTGAAAATTAACCCAAATTTGTGAATTATCCAAAATCCATAATTTTATGACAAGTCTAATCCAAAATTTTTGTAATATCTAACCAAATTGTGGATAAATTGAACCAAAATTTTAGAATTCTAACCCAAAGTGCAATAATCTAAGCTAAAATTTGGAAATCTAAACCAAATTTTGTACAAATTACCCAAAAATTGACTAATCTAGTCCCAAAATTTGGACAAACAACCAAGATTTTGGACAAATCTAGAGCCCAAAAATATTTGGACAAATATCCAATTTGTGACAAATCTAACCAAAAATTGGGACAAATCTAACCCAAAATTTATAGACAAATCTAACCCAAAAATTGTGACAAATCTAACCAAAAATTGGGACAAATCTAACCAAAATTTTGGACAAATCTAACCCAAAATTTATTGTGACAAATCAAACCCAAAATTTTGAAAATCTAACCCAAAATTTGTGACAAATCTAACCCAAATTTTGTGACAAATCTAACCCAAAAATTGGACAAATCTAACCCAAAATTGGAATAAATCTAACCCAAAATTTGTGACAAATCTAACCCAAAATTTGTGACAAATCTAACCTCAAAATTGGACAAATCTAACCCAAAATTTGTGAAAATCTAACCCAAATTTATTGAAAATCTAACCAAAATTTGTGACAAATTCTAACCCAAAAATTTGGGACAAATCTAACCCAAATTTGTGACAAATCTAACCCAAAATTTGTGACAAATCTAACCCAAAAATTGGGACTAATCTAACCCAAATTTGTGACAAATCTAACCCAAAATTTTGTGACAAATCTAACACCAAAATTTGTGACAAATCTACCCAAAATTTGGACAAATCTAACCCAAAAATTGGTGACAAATCTAACCCAAATTTTTAGACAAATCTAACCCAAAATTTGTGACAAATCTAACCCAAAAATTGGGACAAATCTAACCAAAATTTGTGACAAATCTAACCCAAAATTTTTGACAAATCAAACCCAAAATTTTTGACAAATCTAACCCAAAATTTTGTGACAAATCTATCCAAATTTTTGACAAATCTAACCCAAAAATGGGACAAATCTAACCCAAAATTTGTGATAAATCTAACCAAATTTTGGGACAAATCTAACCCAAAAACTTTGTGACAAATCTAACTCAAAAATTGGGACAAATCTAACCAAAATTTGTGACAAATCTAACCCAAATTTATTAGAAGAAATCTAACCTAAAAAATTTGTGACAAATCTAACCCAAATTTGTGACAAATCTAACCCAATTTTACAAATCTAACCAAATTTGTGACAAATCTAACCCAAAAATAGGGACAAATCTAACCCAAAGTTTTGTGACATATCTAACCCAAAAATTGGGATTAATCTACCCAAAATTTTGACAAATCTAACCCAAATTTTTTAGACAAATCTATCCCAAAAATTTGTGAAAATCTAACCCAAAAATTGGGACAAATCTAACCCAAAATTTGTGACAAATCTAACCCAAAATTTGTGACAAATCTAACCCAAAATTTGTGACAAATATAACCCAAAAATTTGTGACAAATCTAACCCAGAATTTTGTGACAAATCTAACCAAAATTTGTGACAAATCTAACCCAAAATTTGGACAAATCTAACCCAAAATTTGTGATAAATCTAACTCAAAATTTGTGACAAATCTAACCCAAAAATTTGTGACAAATCTAACCCAAAAATTGGTACAAATCTAACAAAATTGTGACAAATCTAACCAAATTTTAGACAAATCTAACCAAAAATTTGTGACAAATCTAACCCAAAAATTGGGACAAATCTAACCAAAAATTTGTGGACAAATCTAACCCAAATTTTGGACAAATCTAACCCAAAAATTTGTGACAAATCTAACCCAAAAATTGGGATACAAATCTAACCGTAAATTTATGACAAATCTAACCCAAATTTTTAGACAAATCTAACCCAAAAATTTGTGACAAATCTAACCCAAAAATTGGACAAATCTAACCCAAAATTTGTGACAAATCTAACCCAAATTTGTGACAAATCTAACCCAAATTCTGTGACAAATCTAACCCAAAAATTGGGACAAATCTAACCCAAATTTTGTGACATCATTTAAACCCAAAATTGGATAATCTAACCCAAAATTTGTGACAAATCTAACCAAATTTTTAGACAAATCTATCCAAAATTTGTGACAAATCTAACCCAAAATTGTGACAAATCTAACCCAAAATTTGTGACAAATCTAACCCAAAATTTGTGACAAATCTAACCCAAAAATTTTGTGACAAATCTACCCAAATTTGTGACAAATCTAACCAAAATTTTGTGACAAATCTAACCCAAAATTGGACAAATCTAACCCAAAATTTGTGACTAAATCTAACCCAAATTTTTAGGACAAATCTAACCCAAAATTTGTGACAAATCTAACCCAAAAATTGGTACAAATCTAACACGAAAGTTGTGACAAATCTAACCCAAATTTTAGACAAATCTAACCCAAAAATTTGTGACAAATCTAACCCAAAAATTGGGACAAATCTAACCAACAATTTGGGACAAATCTAACCCAAAGTTTTGGGACAAATCTAACCCAAAAATTTGTGACAAATCTAACCAAAAATTGGATAAATCTAACCGTAAATTTGTGACAAATCTAACCCAAATTTTTTAGACAAATCTAACCCAAAAATTTGTGACAAATCTAACCCAAAATTTGGGACAAATCTAACCCAAAATTTGTGACAAATCTAACCCAAAATTCTGTGACAAATCTAACCCAAATTTGTGACAAATCTAACCAAATTGCAAATTAACCAAAATTTGTGACAAATCTAATCCAAAATTTGTGACAAATCTAACCCAAAATTTTTGACAAATCTAACCCAAAATTTGTGACAAATCTAACCCAAAATTTGTGACAAATCTAACCCAAAATTGTGACAAAATCTAAACCAAAATTTGTGACAAATCTAACCCAAAATTTGTGACAAATCTAACCCAAAAATTGGGACAAATCTACACAAATTTGTGACAAATCTACCAAAATTTGTGACAAATCTACCCAAAAATTTGTGACAAATCTAACCCAAAATTTTATGACAAATCTAACCACAAAATTTTGTGACAAATCTAACCAAAATTGGACAAATCTTACCCAAATTTGTGATAAATCTAACCCAAAATATTGGACAAATCTAACCCAAAAATTTGTGACAAATCTAACCCAAAATTGGGACAAATCTAACCCAAAATTTGTGACAAATCTAACCAAATTTTTTTAGACAAATCTATCCAAAATTTGTGACAAATCTAACCCAAAAATTGGGACAAATCTAACCCAGAATTTTGTGACAAATCTAACCCAAACTCTAGTCCAGAAGTTTGACAAATCTAGTCTACTTTTTGACAAATCTAGTCAGTTTTGACAAATCTAGACCAAATTTTGACAAATCTGACCAGAATTTTGACAAATCTAGTCCAAATTTTGACAAATCTAGTCCAAATTTTGACAAATCTAGTCCAAATTTTGACAAATCTAGTACAAATTTTGACAAATCTAGTCCATTTTGACAATCTAGTCAAATTTGACAAATCTAGTCCAAAATTTTGACAAATCTAGTCCATAATTTTGACTAATCTAGTCCAAATTTTAACAATCTAGACCATAATTTTGACAAATCTACTTCAGAATTTGACAAATCTATAGTCTAGTTTTTTACAAATCTAGTCCAAAATTTTGACAAATCCAGTTTAGTTTTTAACAAATCTAGTCCAGAATTTGATAAATCTAGTCCAGAATTTGACAAATCTAGTCCAAATTTTTGACAAATCTATTACAGAATTCTGACAAATCTAGTCCAGTTTTTGACAAATCTAGTCCAAATTTTAACAATCTAGACCATAATTTTAACAAATCTACTCCAAGATTTTGACAAATCTAGTCCGATTTTTGACAAATCTACTCCAAAACTTTGACAAATCTAGTCTAATTTTTAACAAATCTAGTGCAGAATTTGACAAATCTAGTCTAAAATTTGGACAAATCTATTACAGAATTCTAACAAATCTAGTACAGAATTTGACAAATCTAGTCCATAATTTAACAAATCTAGTCCAGAATTTTGACAAATCTAGTCTAGAATTTTGACAAATCTAGTCCACATTTTGACAAATCTAATTCAGTTTTTGTCCATTTCAGTGATGGTTAGCATATGAAAAATTTAAAAAAAAACTGAAAATATCCAATAGTCTCCTAGATGGTAGTAAACTGTCTGAAATATATGTCCATACGTGTTTGGCCTCGAAATTTGAAGAAAATCTAGGTATTTAATCCATAATACCGCAATTTTTTGTTTTTGGTCATTTATGTAATGGTTAGCCTTTGAAAATTGGAAAAAAAACTAAAAATAGCCAACAGTCTCCTAGATGATAGTAAACTGTCTGAGATATATGACCAAACATGTTCCGCCTTGAAATTTGGAGAAATTTTAGGAATTTAAGCCATAATACAATAATTTTCAGTTTTTTGCCATTTCGGTGATGGTTAGTCTATGAAAAATTGGAAAAAATTCAAAATGGACAATACTCTCCTAGATGGTAGTAAACTGTTTGAAATATATGCCCAAATATGTCCAGACTCGAAATTTGGAGAAAATATAGGCATTTAAGCCATAATACCACATTTTTAAATTTTTTTCATTTCGGTGATGGTTAGCCTTCGAAAAATTGGAAAAAAACTCAAAATTTCCAATATACTCCTAGATGGCAGTAAATTATCTGAAATATATTCCCAAATATTTTTGGCCTCGAAATTTAAAGAAAATCTAGGCATTTAAGCCATAATATCGTAATTTTCAGTTTTTGGCCATTTCAGTGATGGTTATAGCCTATGAAAAATTGGAAAAAACTCAAAATGGCCAATACTCTCCTAGGTGGTAGTAAATTTTTTGAAATATATTCCCAAACATATCCGACCTCGAAATTTGGAGAAAATTTAGGCATTTAAGTCATAATACCGCAATTTTCAATTTTTTTGTCATTTCGGTGATGGTTAGCCTATGAAAAATTGGGAAAAAAATCAAAATGGCCAATACTCTCCTAGATAGTAGTAAACTTTCTGAAATATATGCCCAAACATGTTTGCCCTCGAAATTTGAAGAAAATTCAGGCATTTAAGCCATAGTACCGCAATTTTTAGTTTTTGGCCATTTTGGTGATGGTTAGCCTATGAAAAATTGGAAAACATAAAAATGGACAATAGTATCCTAGATGGTAGTAAAATGTCTGAAATATATGCTCAAGGAAAACACTCCGGTGCACCGAGTGCACCCGCTTGCGTTTTGATAGATAAATATGTTTTTAAAATCTTGTTTTTTCGAGGATAAGTATCTACATGTCGTTAAAAGATACATAGAGCGATTTGAACGAAAAACTAATTTGGTAGACCTGATGATCTATCATATTGGGAAAAAATACCGCTATAGAAGGAAACCTAAAGAACATTAGGTATAATCTTATACTATGATAACTAAAAATTTCAACTAAGCTCAATTTAGACTTATTAAGATTAAATCAATTGATTTAAAAGTTCAATTCAATGAAAATACGACTCTAGATAGCATAAACGCAAGCGGGTGCACCGGAGTGTTTCACCGTATGCTCAAACGTGTTCGGCCTCAAAATTTGGAGGAAATCTAGGCATTTAAGTCATAATACCGTAATTTTCAGTTTTTTGCCATTTCGGTTATGGTTAGCCTATGAAAAAATAGAAAATACTCAAAATGGACAATACTCTCCTAGATGGTAGTAAACTATCTGAAATATATTCTCAAATATTTTTTGCCTCGAACTTTGAAGAAAATCTAGGCATTTAAGCCATAATACCGCAATTTTCAGTTTTTGGCAATTTCGGTGATGGTTAGCCTATGAAAAATTAGAAAAACTAAAAAATGGCCAATAGTATCCTAAATGGTAGTAACTGTCTGAAATATATGCCCAAACATGTTCGGCCTCGAAATTTGAAGAAAATCTAGGCATGTAAGCCATAATACCGCAATTTTCAATTTTTGGCCATTTCGGTGATGGTTAGCCTATGAAAAATTGGAAAAACCCAAGAATTGTGGCAAATATAGCTTAGGATGTGAGAAATCTAGCCCAGGATATGTACCAAATCTAGCCCAAGAGTTGTAACAAATCAAGCCCAAGAGTTGTAACAAATCAAGCCTCGTATTTATGACAAATCAAGCCCCAAATTTGTGACAAATCTAGCAAATTTTTTTTGCCAAATCTAGCTCAAGAATCGTGACAATTCTAGCCTGGGATCTGTGACCAATCTAGCTTGGGATTTGTGCAAAATCTAGCACAGGATTTGTGACAAGTCTAGTCTAGAATTTTAGTAAATCTAGCCCATGATTTGTGCTAAATCTAGCCCATAATTTGTGCCAAATCAAGCCCTAGAATTTGTGCCAAATCTAGCCCAAGAATTGTGTCAAATCTCGCCTAGAATCATAACAAATGTAGCCTAGGATTTGTACCAAATCTATCCCAAAATTTATGCCAAATGTAACCGAGGATTCGTGCCAAATCTATCCCATAAGTTGTATCAAATCTAGCATAACATTTAGAAGATTATTATCCATTTTGAGTTCTTTTCCAATTTTTCATAGGTTATAAGTTATAACTATCACTAAAATGACAAAAAAAAAAACTGAAAATTATGAGAAGAAAACTCAGAAGTGTAATATAATAGCTTAAATTACTAGATTTTCTCCAAATTTCGAGGTCAGGCATGACGTCCCATATATTACAAACATTTTCTTACCATCCAGTAGAATATTAGTCATTTTGAGTTTTTTTTTCCAATTTTTTATAAACTAACCATTACCATAATTGACAAAAACTCAAGTGCAGTATTTAACTTAAATGTCTAATTTTTCTCTAAATTTCGAGGCTGGACAGAGTTGTACACATATTTCAAGTAGTTTCCTATAGGGGTGTTGACGAACCGAGCCGAGCCGAACTTCACTGTGCTCAAGCTTGGCTCGTTGTTTTTTAGACGAGCTCGAGCTCGAACTCGAGCTAGAATTTTTAAGCTCATGACGAGCTCGAGCCTACTCGAGCCTGGCTCGTTAACTACACTTAACGAGTCAAACTCGAGTTCAAGTCCAACTTAGGTCATTAAAACCACTTGATGCGTCCAATTTTAGCCCAATTTGAAGTTTGTGTGACAAAAAAAATCAACGAGTCAAGTTAAAAAACAAGTTATCCTAAAATTTACAAGTTTTTATTGAATATGACACACCACATGTTTCATTATTGAGTTTGTAATAAGTCATATAGTGGAGCTAGTATTCGAGTTGGCTCTCGAGCTCGAGCTCGAGCCAGCTCACGAGCCTATCGAGTCGAACATGCCCTGGCTCAAGCTTGGCTCGTTTAAAATCAAGCCGAGTCACAAGCGAGCTATTCTCGAGCCTAACGCCGAGCCGAACGCGAGCGGCTTGGTTCGTCAACAACCCTAGTTTCCTATGAATCCTATCATCCTCGAATTTTTTTTTTCCAAATTCTAGTAGATCCCAAAATGGCCTTAAACTGAACAGTTTTTTCCAATTTTCCAAAGCTAACAAGATAGTCACAAACAATCTAGTCCAATTGTTTTTGAATGTTAACAAAATAGTCACTGACAAAAAACAAGTAACAATGTTCTATGAATAAAGATTCCACCTTTTGATAATTATGTTCATAGATGGTTCATAAAAAAATAACTCAGAAACTAAAAGGCCATATCTTATGTAAGAACTTCTCAAAGTTCAAGCAAATCCATCAAAACTTCATTCGAATCCCGTTCGAGTTTATGCTCCAACAACTTCGGTCTCCGCTGCTTCAGCCATTGGCTCATCATCTGGCCTCTCGACCTTCACACCGACATCATCTGCCGTGTAGTCGCCATGGACCTTCGATGAATCAAAACCCAACACAAAAGGTCGGTTTAGGTTTACATTTGCGTAACGAAAGCAATCATTCAGGACAGGTGAAGTAATGTTCTTTACCTCCATTAGCTTGCCGAGATCGAACTTGGGAGCCTTGAGGATCTTGACCTTCCGGATGAAAACGTTCTGTAGAGGGTAAATGCCGACGGTGGCCTTCTCAATCTCCTTGCCGATGCTTTCAGGGATGAATTTCTTCACTAGGTCTTTCAAGTCGCATGATTGTGCTTGGTTGATCATGATTTCCCTCATCTTACGACGAATCTGACATCCACAACATTTACTAGTGCTATCGAGATCAAACAGGAAGAAAATTAACTCCATGAATCGTATTAGCATTGTTTGCAAAGTGAGTTACCTGGCGGATCTGGCTCGATTGGGCGTAGCATGTCCTCTTAACCTGATTGGGACGTCTCTTTGTGAAAGCAATGCAGAACATCCTCAAGGTGTAGTTATCAGTAGTCTTGACATCTACATGGGCTTCGATCAGACTCTGCCATTTGCGGACAAGAGACCGGAGCTTGTCTGTCGTGAAGTCCATTCCCTAGAAAATTCATCAACATGGTTCAGTAGGATTTCATATTGCCACAAGATCTATGCAACAAAGATAACACTACGTACCCAGAAATTTGTGAGGACATTCCTTCCTTGAACATCCTCTGCCCTAAGCCGGATCTTCCTGTATGCATTATCTTCATCCTTTTGCAGATCAGCAAGAGAGATTTCGAAAACTCTATGCTTCAGACCCTCAGATGCAATCTGTCAAATCCATTAGCGAACTCATCCATCAGCCAATGCTAAGCTCTTGCATCATAGGAGACAACGAAACCAGTCGTATCGTTCCTTAAAGACACTAAACACTTTAGCATATTACAACTGGCAGCAAAATAATCTAGTAATATGAATCGTGATCATTTAAGACTTGTCGTTACTCGTTACTAACAATGATTAATACAAATCTCCCCATCAATTCATTCACAATGTAGCATAGCAAATCATCGCAGCTCCATTAAAGGTTCCAGTCAATGACACCGATCAATACATTGATCAACATTTGCAGAAAAGAAGAAACACCAAATCAAATCCAGCAAACTAGAATCAACACATTCAAACACTTCCATAAAAATAAATCACAAGAACAGTCGCCAAAGATTATTACGAACTTTGGTCAGTTAAGACTGCACGGTAATAGCAACGAATATCACACATCTCCTCGACAATGAATTCACAGTAGAACATAGCTCACATCATTCTAGTAAACATGAATCACGAATTTCGACTACATTGATCTACAATCAAAAAAACCAACTAGGATCAACACATTCAATCCTTCTGAATTTTCTCTATTGCCTTACCAATTCAATACAAAATCTTAAACCAAAAGAGTGAGCCACAACTCAAGCGAACGAGAAGACATACCTTAGTTCCCTGAGTTCTGGTGACCAGGGTCTTGCCAACGCTCCTCACGTCGAAAACCATCGGCGACTTGATATCATACCAATCCTTCTTGGCAAATGGATCGGCTCTGTTCGTTCCACAGCAGAGAATTTCAATCAGACTCCCAAAATAAATAGATATAAACCCTAAAACACAAACCGTAAACCCTAATACTTACGCCTTCTTCTTGCCTCCCTTCTTCCCCTTGGAAATCCGCTTGTTCTTCCTGGACAACAGAACACAAAGGCGAAGTGAGAAACGAATCGGAAAAACTTTCTGAGAGGAAGACGAAGAGCATTGGAAGAAGATAGAGATGATCACCCGACGGCCATGGCGTGAGAATGGCGGCGATTAGGGTTTCCCTCGGCCTCCTGCCCTTGTTGAAGTTGGCGAACGCAGTGAGCTCTGAAAATGCAGCTCAGCTGAAATATAATAATAACCTGGTTAATTGTCTTTTTAGTACCCTACTTATTACGTTTGTACATACTACTACTTCTACAAAATTAATTTCACAAACATATGCCATACCTTTCAGTACAGTAACATACTGGTACTTCCGTTTATTTTCCGTCCATTTTTCGATAACTGCTTACGTATCGATTTAGCATTTATAATGAGTGAAATTCTACCTGGATCGAGGTTTTACGAGATCGATTTCTATTGACGAGACGATCATTCTGATTTCTGATACTTTCGAAGATAGACTCGTCTCAAAAAAACTCGACAACCTCACAAAGAACGGCGAACTTGCGCCAAAGTATTTCTTCGAAAATCGGTTGAAAACATAGAGAGACAGAGTCTAAAGCTTTGCCTGATTACAGTCTGCTTCTAGCAAAAGAACCAAAATACTTGAAAACTCATACATTATGTTCTTCTCATGTAGCAATCAATCCCTAACAGTTACGAGGGAAAGACGAATTTCGTATTCGAATTCGATCCCGTCAATAAATCCATGCCCAGATGTCCGAAACGCGGCTGTGGAAGGGCTCAAAGGGTTTTTCAAGAGACTCTAAGGCATTTCAGAGCTGAAGTGAGGACGGAGAGCTTATCCGATGCATTCTGCTTGTATTCTTTCTCGAGAGCCGCTGTGGCAAGAGACGGGAGTTCCGGGGTGTCCTTGTCGTCCTTGTTCCTCCCTCGCGAGAGCTGAGAAATGGCGGATGTGCACTGGAGAAGAAATGGCGATTAGGGTTTTCGACAGACGTTAAAAACTACTGGTTTGGTTAGAGATGCAGGAAGCTTAAAGATTTAGTAATGATTCTCACCAGACAGATGCCGAAGAGAGCTCTGTTGTTCTTGCCACCGGTGAGATCAACGGTGGACGAGTAGTACTTCTTCGCATTCTGAATGTTTTCTAGTCCTCCGAGTGTGTAGAGCACCTGATCAAAACCTCGAGTTCAGTTGCTTACCGAAACGATAGCTTATTGAACACAAGAACTCGGAAAAGGAATCGTTACTTACATCAGCGTAGGCAAGATGATGAAGTGGGACTGTAGGTTGAGATAGTATCAGCTCCTCGTAGCAGAAAGCCGCTTGCTTGTACCTGGGTTTTAACGGTCAAAGTTTATGGTCATACAAAACAAATACATCGAAGAAAATTCTCATACAAATCGTCGAGTGATTCATGAAAGGGACGCTTACATCTGCAGGGAGACGTATATCTCCGCAAGCTCTCTCCAGGCGTCATGATCTGCCATGAATCTGGAAACGATAAACAGAAACAGAAAACCAGAACTGAGTGTTAAACCAAGCCAATTAAGAACAGTAGTAACTCGAACTCGAGAGATAGTTCAGTCTCACATTTCCAGATATTTGTTTAGCAAATCAATGGCTGTTGAAATGTTTCCCTGTGCCTTGGCAACAGCAATCCTTCTCTTGTGTATAATCTGCACAGAAGAATAAGTGTGAAGAGTCGAGTTGTGCAGGAACTTTATATGTAAACCGTTCCGTAAACACAGATTATATCTTTGTGATAGTTTGATCGAGAGATTACCTGATCCAATGGATTGTCCTCCAGAAGGCTTGAGTAAGCATTTTCGGCTTCTTCCCAAGAACCCTTTGCTTCGAGTAGCATTCCTTCCAATCTGCCTATGATCCAAGCCAAGAGGAAAAAAAAATCATCAACTATGGAAATCCAGGCATGATTACTCTCGATGTGTTAACGATTATGTCTTGTACTCAATCAAATCAGCTATTAACTACGTAAATACACACAAATTGTGTATAAAAGTTCAATGGCGGGCTCTAGCTACCAGTCATGGCAAGTGTGAGCAGGAAGATCATGAACGGAGATAAAGTCTTAAAGTGCGGACACAAACTTGGAATGCATGAATCGGTGCACGAATCAAAAGTCAATATGAAAGGGATTCTGAAACGCCATCAAAGGCAAATTTAACTTACCAACTCTTTTGCTCTCCGGGAACTTCTTTTGCAACACAGTTATGCAATCCTGTAAAAGTTTCCAGACCAACCATCATATGAACGTTCGATCAAACAATCAAGCACAACATGTAAATCAGCCAACATAGAATGAAGAGGGAAATGAAGATCTGTGAATCTAATGAACAAATAAATGCAGAAGTTCACAATGAAGCTGCTTCTACTGAGTGGCATCTAGAGAAATGTTACCCTCTTCAGGAAAAAACCAAGCATACTAGAATCAAAGCTATCAAGAAGGTTTTCGAAATAAAGATAATCTCAGCAATACCTTGGCAACATCAAGAGCATGACTGTCCATAGCCGCAACTGCTACCTGTTCATATAAGGTCCACTCTGCAATACAATACAGGATCCATCAATCAAAGCAGTTTAACTCAAATCACAAACTACAACTCCTGATGAAATAACACTGATCTTATGCTACAATTCACACACTGAAGCCAGTATAATCCACAAGCTTAATCGAGATGCTCCAACCCTAATCAGTCCATACTCTCAAAGCATTGTAACTGAGCCTAAGCAGTCTATCATCAACCCTAATATCACTCAACAAGATTTCTCCACCACACTATCATCAACTCCAAATCGAATCAAACACTGTGAGTAACTCAGTATTAGCTCACAGCTTTCGATACGGATAAATTCACTTCCCAACCAGCTCATGAACTTATTCCTCATCCAATTTTCCACCAGATCGACCTCCAAAAAATTCAAATCGAATCCGGAACTCAGCTGCGAAATCGGAAAAGGAAACCTGTACAGACACGCACCATCAGGGCCGAGGCTAGATCGCTTTCGTGAATCGTTCAAGATTGACAGTCCGTACTTCAACACCTTATCAGATCGCCTGACCTTGAGCTTCCTTACCAAGCAGAGATACTCCCAGGCTCCTCCTCCGCCATTGTCGACCTGGCTCTCGAGCTTCTCCAATTGACTCTCTTCCGTTTTCGTCACCATCACTCGCTTCGATCTCAAATTCTTTTCTCGAAGCTCACGGTTGAATTTCTGATCTTCGTTTCTGCCGTCCGCCGCCGCTTCTCGGATCTGTTACAAATAAGACGGTACGGATTATTAACCAATAAACCAACCCAACCCGACCCAACGGTTAATCAAATTCGACCCGAACCAGTCCACGTAACGCCGTTACTAGCTGAATCACGGCCGTCCATTTATAACGGCAGACCAAACAACGCCGTATCTCCCAACCCGCCTGCTGTTATGAAGCCCGCGAAGCCGTAACAATGGCGTCTTCTTCTTCCTCCTTCAAAACCCTAACCACTCCATCACCTGCAATTCTTCTGAAACCTCCAATCCACCGCACGACGTCGTATTATCCGCCGCCGTCGAATTCTCAATCCAAAGGTCCGATCTTCACTTCAATCTCAGCTGCTTTCAAATGAGCATTCAAATTCGATTTTTTTTTTCTGATAAACCCTAAATCAAATTTGGGGATGATGACGTCACCCTTGTTCATGAACAAGGCGACCAATCTGATCTCAACCCATTGCAAAAGACTGCTATCAGTCTCCTTTACTGCTTCCTTCAGCTCAAAATCAAACCCAGAAGCTGAAAAAATCGCCAGAATGATAAACAACCATCCATTCCCAGAACAGAGCTTACTCCCAGCTCTGAAAACTCACATCCCTCAATCCCTAATCACCACAACCTTCATCGAAGAACTCCTCGGCCGACTCTTCGCAGCTCATTGCAACGGACTCAAAGCTCTGGAGCTCTTCAGATTCTGCCAGCAGCAGCATCCCCATTTCGTCCCGAGCACCGATTCGTTCGAGAAGACCCTCCACATCTTAGCCCGAATGCGGTACTTCGAGAAAGCCTGGGAATTGATGGAGGAAGTTGCAGGTATGGGGTTGATCATGATCACCAACAAGGCCATGAGCATTCTGCTGTCTAAAGTCGCGAGATTTCGATCGTACGAGGAGACGATCGAAGCGTTCGAGAGGCTGGAGAGGATAGTAGCAGGTAATGGAAGAAGAAGCTTTGGTACTGATGAGTTCAATGTGCTGATTAGGGCGTTCTGCACTCAGAGAGAAATGAAAGAAGCTCGATCGGTCTTCATGAAGTACCACGACCGATTCGCTCCCGATACGAAGACGATGAACATCCTGCTATTAGGGTTTAAAGAATCAGGCGACATCAGTGCAATGGAGCTTTTCTACCATGAGATGATGAGGAGAAAGTTTCAACCTACTGGGTTAACGTACAGCATTCGGATCGATGCCTACTGCAAGAAGGGCCAATTCCGCGACGCACTAAGGATCTTCGACGAAATGCAGAACAAGGCCGGCTTCCCACCATCGCTCGAGACACTCACGACCTTGATCCACGGAGCAGGGATCGCTCGTAACATCGTAAAGGCTAAAGAGCTCTTCTCGGAGATCGAGAACCCGGATGTTGGAGCCTACAATGCATTGATCAGTACACTGATAAAATGCAGAGAGCTGAAGCAAGCTATGCTACTAATGAATGAAATGGAAGAGGTAGATAATGTGACATATCATACACTGTTCGTCGGGTCAATGAACTCGAGCGGTATAGAGGCCGTAATCGAGCTATACTGAGAAGATGGTCGAGAAGGGGTTTGTGCCCAAAGCAAGGACGTCTGTAATGCTGATGAAGTTCTTCTGTGTGAACGGTAAGGTCAATTTCGGGTTAAGGTTATGGGGGTACTTGATGAGTAATGGACAGTGTCCTCATGGACAGGCTCTGGACATTTTGGTGACGGGTTTGTGTTCGAGGGGACGGTTGGGAGAGGCGTTGGATTGCTCGGTGCAGTTCGTCGAGAGAGGGATGCGGTTGAGCGAATCGGCGTATCGGATGATGAGGAAGTTGTTGGAAGAGAGTGGTGGTGATAAGAGTGATGAGTGGGAGGAGCTTAATAGGATGATCAAGAGGCTGCATTCTTTCTTGCCGCATTCGAAGGGGCACGCTCTTGGTAACCTTTTGGTATAGAGTCGAGTTAAGATCGGCGTCGAGGGGCTGCCTAGAGTTAGACGAAATGCTGCCTTGTTGTAGTTAAGCCTCGTTATTGATTCGAAATGTTGTTGGATTTCAGGAGTGAATCCTTGTTCAAGGATGGCGAAAAAGGGAGATTCTGTGTGGAGGAATAAGAAGAAGATTCCTTCTCACGGGCTCTCTCACGCTTCGAGCCTAAATCGTGGCTCTCATTTTAGGGTTTATCTGCAATGTGTGTGGATTTCATGACTGAATCCTCGTCGAATGACGGGAAACGGAGTACCTGCGTGGAGATTCCTCCACACGGGCTCTCACACTTCAAGAATAGGAGCACGATTCATGATGAATCGTGGCTCTCATTTTAGGGTTTAGGGTTTATCTTTGGGAGAGAACCCTAAACCGCAATGTGGTTCAATTTCATGACTGAACCCTAAACCACACGGGCTCTTTCATGCCTCGAGCATAAGAACACGATTCATCCTGAATAGTGGCTCTCATTTCAGGGTTTACGGGGCAGAGATTTACCGATTCACGAAGCCTCCTCGATCACGATTCCGAGATCGGTTGACCCTTTCCTTTGTATAGAGAGCTCCAAGCCTCCAAAAGCTACTGTATTCTACGTCTGGTTGGTTCTATCATGACAATCTGGTTACGTGCTTTGCAAGTTATTGGCCTAGCCAAAGCCCTGCAATCTGCATGAACTTGTAGCTATATCTGAATCAGAATTCAAATAAATTGAAGTAGAAAAAATTACAAAATGAAATTAAAAATCATCAGCTTTGATAATAGCAGTAGTAGCAGTATTCTCTTTGAAGCTCTTAGTAAGCCAAATAGCAGTCTCTCTAGGAGACACTTTCCCAGGGCCAAACGGCTTCAGCAACACGCCCAATTCATCGTACCTGTCTTCCAGCATCAGCTAGCACTGAACTCCAGTAGCCCTTCCAACGCCTCCGCTCGCTGCCGGTACGATGATGTGTCGAACCTCCGACTGGAGGACGACGAGTTGCTGCTTCTTCTTCCATCACCGAAACGGATGCCTTGCCATGATGATGACGAAGATGCATTGTTATCGGTTTCGCGTCTCTGGACCGCGGTGCATTTGTCCTTGGTGATTGTACGATGATCATCGATGATGATGTTTTGTCGGGGCGGTTGGTGTTTCGTTGTTTGGAAATTGAGGAATGTCTCCTCGTGGGGGAACTCGGCTATCCTGTCGATTCGTGGGGCGTTGACTGATATGTCTGGAGACTTCAATCTCTGGATGATCGTGTCAGCTTTTGTCTTCGAAATTGGTAGAGACGCTCTCCGGTTTGGTAGAACTGGCTTCTTGATCTATGCAAGAGAGAGATAACAAGAAACGGAATCAGCTGAAGCTCGAGACAATGCACGAATCGGAGATACTGGGTTCGAGTTATCTTTACCGGTTCGCGCTTTCTAGGAGGAGTTGCAGGAGAAGCAACAAATTTCCGAGTTTTCGAGGGAACGGGCTTACAGACCACAGTTGCACGGCTCGATCCAAGAGAGGCCTCCGACATTCTTCGTGCTTTGGTGGAGCAGATCGAGTCTCGATCTGTGGCTGATACGCTTGGGTTCAGCATCCGGTTTTCGTGTCGCTTCTCTGCCATTACCGTCTCCAAGAACTTGGTTTTCATGTAGCTGTTATCTGGCCATTGGTAGGGCAATGCGTCTCCTCTGGGGCTATTGATCTTGACGTGTATCTCGTGGACATAAGGCTGAAGGTGTGGATGCCTTAGCAACTCCGCAGCCTGCATCAAAATCATTCGAAAGGGATCTTCATCCATTATCGATACATTATCAAATTCGGAGCTATCGTGAACGTTCATTCATGTACTCTATACATACCGTAGGCCTGAGTTCCGGGTTCTTCCTCAGCATACTTTTGACAAGGCTTCGACTGAAGCATACAAATCGGATATCGATCAGAAGACTTTACGAATTCGACGAGAGTAGCAAGAGCTGGAGATTGACTTACAAGGGACTGGAATATTGGGTTGGAAGTGGAGATACTATGGATCTGTTGATTTTGTGAATCAAGGCCTGGATATCCTGCACGAAGAAAGATGAGAAAATTAAAGCATAAGCAGAGAATCAATGGAACCAAGAGGGATGAGAAAAGGCTATTGAAAAAAGCTCACAAATGCTCTGAATGCAGGCTTAAGGGAAGTCATTTCGTATATACAGCAACCTGGATAACGAAAATTACGAGTATTATTATTAACAAGTGTGCAGTTCAAGTAAAGGGTTAAACGAAAAAGTTCTACAGCCAACTTACCTAGAGACCAAATGTCTGATTTCGAACCGTATGGTATATCTGCGAGAAGCTCGGGGCACATATAGCTTGGAGTTCCCACAACCTGAATCAAGAACAGTTGTTGAACTTGATTTTAAATGGCTTTTATGGTGGAGGAAATTGTGAAGCTTTGGACTGGTTTTCACTTACTGAAGAAGCAAGGTCATCAGAAGTCAGGATTTTTGCCAGTCCGAAATCACCTGCATCCATATTAGCCATTAGTTGGGTGCCATAAGTCTGATTAATAAGATGATTGTAAGATGTTTTGACCAATAACTTACCGAGACGAATGTCTTGACCTTTCGTCAAGAATATGTTGGAACACTGGAACATTGCAATAAAAAGCTATTTAGATGTTATGGAGAATGGATGATACTTGCTTTAAGTGCACAAAAAATGGTCATTTACCTTGACATCACGATGAAGAATGTGATTCATGTGCAAGTAGTCAAGCGCCATGAGAAGCTGAACAACCCACTTGCATAGTTTCTGAAAAAGATCAGATAACTACTAATCAGATGCTGAGAAACAGAACGATGAAGTTAACTTCGATGGATAGATAAGAGGAGGAAGAAGACCTCTTCTGAGAAAAGCACCGCATTGGTTTTTCTTATAGCATCAGCCCTGTAGCAAATGAAACAGAAGAAAGTAGAGCACATTGGTCTGATTAGCCAACTTCCATGGTAGAGAAAGTACAAAAGCAAGATTTAACCAAAATTTGCAGAGAAACAAAAGCTTACATGTCTCCTCCTTCACAATAGCCTATGATTATGCAGACATAGCAACCCTGAGTAAGAAAGCAGCCAATCATCCTACGTTAGACAATTTTTGAACCTCTCCGGAAAGCAGAAATGATCAGCAGAATGATGAAGTGGTGTACCTTTTCAACCCAGGAATCTTTGTACTCTACAATGAAAGGATTTCGTATTCTAGAAATTAGCTCCATCTGCATGAAAGTAGCATGGTTGGTTCAAGTCCATCAGCTCAAGGACAAGTGTTTAAACATGGAAATGACTGGAACCATGTTTGTATCCTCCATTAGCAAAGATGAAGAACTGACCTCTTGATGAGCTGATCGGCGTGACCTATCACTTTGACGGGCGAGACGAATCTTTTTTAACACGTACCTTAACAAAACGGAAGATCAAAGAAGGAATTAAGTGAAAAACGTGTTAACAAGAGAGGAAATAGAAGCCGGTGATCCTTACATCTTCTTTTCATGCTTGTGCCTAACAAGAACAGCAGCGCCGAATGACCCCTTTCCAACCTGTTCCAGTACTTCGTACTGATCCATGCCAGCAACTCTGAGCTATTATCTGCATACAGATACAAAATTATCATCGAGTCTGAGGAGTAACAACAGCATATGGAAGCACACATTCTCAACACAAGAAAGTTCATCTCCTCTGAGTAAGAAACAAGCATCAAGAAACTCACTCAAAGCACTCTGCAACTTCCTAAAACCGAGACTACACGAGTCATTAGCACATTCGTGCAAACATTCATTATTATAGAAAGTAAATTAACAACGTATAAACAAAGCATTTGACTATTTGGATGTCCACAATTTCCAATGAAGAAAAAACCCCATAGATAGTCTCAATTCAACGCAACAAATAAGAATATCATATTCAGATGAACAATTCATCATTGAAGAAAAAACAGAGAGATGTTCATAATTTCAATGCTGAAATGCAGGCATTGTGGTTACATCCAGTATAACTCAATTCCTTCTTTCGTAGCCATTAACAACACATCGAATGATGATTCAACAGCAGAAAAATCAGCTAATCCAGGAATAGCGCCCTCATTTATTCAAATAAATTTTGATGAACTTCTCGTAAGTTTCTCAGCAACCAAACAGCATCATCAAGAGCAAGAAAGAAACGCGGAGTTCAAGCCGGAAGATCAAAATTCAAACAACGAAATCACTTAACACGAAAACCGAAATGCAACTTCACAGGAGCAGCAAATTAGGAAAGCGCGAGCAGAGAAACAGCAGCAGAATGCTCGGTGGAAGCTTAATTCAGCAGATTAGAATCAAGAAACAAGAAAAGAAAAGCGAGACTGTCACCTGCAATGGCGGAGCGGACAAAAACACGAGGTGATGAGATGATCAGAATGCGGAGGAAGCGGCAAGGAATGAAGAGTCAGCGGCGACGATGACGGAGGTGATCATGACGGCGAGAAGCGCGTTTGCCGGAGAGAAAGGAGGAGTTGCTTATGGTGTTGCAGGAAGAGCAGCAGTAGCTCTTTCAGACATGGACAGTGTGCGTTGAGAAGAAAAGGAAGAAAATGACAAAAACTTGAGAGTTATGGACCAGAACCTTTCCCTTCTTTTATTATTTTTTTCAAACATTTCTTTTATTTATATAAGAATTTATAAAAATTAGATTAATTTTTCAATTTTTTTTCTAATTATAAATGAAGGATAGATATGGTATATTTACATCTAATTCTTATTAAAAAATTATAAGAAATTATGGCATGAGGGTGACGCTTCCCAAGCTGTGCAGCTGGTGTAGAATCAATCCGTTTTTTTACCTTGAAGTGGAGTCAATCATTGCCGACATGTGTTGGTTTCTCTCGGTCTGGGCACGCTTCCGCCTTTTTACCGTTCTTCCCCGTCAGGCGAACTGTGTCAGACTTAACCATTGAAAGAGAACAGTGTCAGACTTAACCACGGTAAGAGAACTGTATCAAATGTCATAATACATGAGATTAGTCAATAAGGGTACATCATGTATGCGTATTGACATGATATAAATAGTATATAACGTTCCATAATTAAAAATTGACGAATAATTTATTATAATATATTGATAATTTAACTACTTGTACAATTTTCCAAATTTTTTACTTGTGAAAAATTAATAAAAGTCTATTTTAAAAGAGAGAATGTCACATCTTTTTTGTGACCATAATTTTTTTCTTAAAGTTATATGTTGTCCTATCCAACTATATGATGATATGGTTGTGATAAATATGGAACAAATTAATATTGTTTCCCTTTTTCAATTTGTTATAGAAACAAAATAAAAAAAAATTACTTATTTTTTTTATTAATCTTAAATTAAAATTATAGTTGGGATATATTAAATAAAAGATGAGTAATTATCACTAATGAAAAGTAAAGCTAATGAGTGTTTGCTTAATATTTCAAAATTTTGAAAGAAGAAAGCAAAGCTAACCATTTGCTTTAACCCTTGTTTTTCATTGTCTCACTTATTCCCAACAAAAATTTTAAGTAGATCTAATTAATTTAATTACGGTTTAATCATGATTAATTACAGTTCTATGACAGTATAAATAAACGAAACTGCATATCATTAATCTCACGGTCGATGTTTCGTCTCCATTACAATTCTGAAACACATGCATCTAGCTAAGGGTGAAAATCGGTCAATTCCAGTCAAACCGGATCGATTATCAAAATAAGATTCAGCCGAAAACCACTGATTGTGGTCAACACCAAACTTAATTCGGTTAGACCGTGATTGTGATCGAACTCAAGCTATTTTCAACAATTTTTTGCAATATTACATAATTTAGGACATTTAAATTATGAGTTTGAACATTTACTCTTGAGTATAGACATTTAATTCGCCAGTTTGGACATTTAATTCACTTATTTCTCTCTGATTCGATCATTTAATTCACTAACAATCGGTTATTGGTCATTTGACCGAATTTAACTGAACTGAGCTTCAAAGTCATGATCGTGACCGATTTCAAATTGGATAAAATCAAAATCAATCAATTTTTCGGTTTGACCAAAAAACCAAACCAAAATTTCCACCTCATATCAACCACTTTTCGAAAAAGGGTTGATTCACCCATAGGATCACATGAGTCAAGATATATATAGCTTCTAATTTCACCTCAAGCTGTCAAACTTTATAGCTGTTCTTAGGGCTGCTTTTTGTAATGAATCCCACCCCATGAATCCTGGAAGCTGTTGGCTTTTCTTTGGTAGCTGAGTATTGATCGACCGGCTTTACCGGTTCGACCGGTTCACGAGATCGTATCGAAACTCGAACAAGAGAGGTGGTTAACAGTCTAAAAAGTTCAGTATCAGAAGAATTGCAGAAGAACTGCAGAGGTCTATTTGCATGTTTGGAATTTGCAGTTTATTGTTCTTTCTTCACACACAAAAACAAAAATCTGCAGATTCTTTTAACCTATATGCTACAGCAAGCATTGTGCTAGAACCACAAAAAAATATAAGATTAATGGCAGAAATCCCTAATGTTCATGTTACCTTTCATTAATTTATTCTCTTTCAGAAGAAGAACATTCATCTTTGAGGAGGGTCAAGGGTTCGGACATTTGCGCCGCTCCCCATCCCTTCGACTCGGTCTTTGGTGATCTCGACGAAGTGACCGACGATTTCGTGGAAATGCTTCAGTCCAGAAAGTGGAAGGATTATGGAGGATCTATCAGCACCAGCAACCTACGATTTCGGTACAAACCGGGTTTAAGAGAATACATAGAGTTCATCAAAGTTGCATTAGAACATATGAAAAAAAAGTCTCACCTCAGAGATCCTCAAGAAATGGCCTCGATTGTTACTCCCGAGATCGAAGAAGAACCGCTTCTGATCGACTCGGATAACCTTCGATACCCCTAGGTTACCCATCTCGTCGATCTGTGTTGGTAACTCGACTGCTCGGTCCACGTTTAGTTCCGAATTTTGAGCGGATTGGCTGCTGTGCCCGGGTATGAAGCCGGCTCCAACGTCGTCGGAGAGTCCAACTAGACGCTCGGATGATTCAGAACTTTGCTGGCATTCAAAGAATATGGTGTCAAGATTCAATCTTTGAGATAGAGAAATGATGAATGAAGGATGTGAATAAACATTCAACCTGATTGCCTAAGAAAAGCCTTGATGCTTCGTTGATCTCTTCCAGAATGTTTCGAAATGAAGTCCAACCTTCATCCCTGGAGCTTCCTGCAGGGACAATGATCGTGCTTCGGTTTCTACTAACCGAAGCTTCTGAGATCTGCACAAAATGTTCGAAGAAGAAGTGTTACACTACTGAACTAACCAAATGATTGGAAGCTTTCTGAACTAGCTTATAAGAGCTTCCATGGACACTACTAACGCCTTCTCAGCGAAAATCCTATGGAGATTGTCTCATGATCAATCCAACAAGCATGTACATATCAGATTCTCTAACTTGTTTAGAATACACTGAAATACAGCAATAGACAGTAATCCATCCTAAGGAAAAGAACCATTGCTCGTCCAGACCCTAACAAGCTTAAGTACAATACTCAAGTCTCGAGTATCATTCCTTCATATGTTTCTACAACGGAAAAGCTATGGTAAACCGAGTCCCCAGTTACCTTGAGGAAGCGTCCTCTTCTGTTATCCCCAACGTCAAAATAGAACACCTGCAAAGCACAACACAACAAATTGAGAGCACATGAACCCCAAAACAATAACTGAAGAACACAAAAAAAGTTATACCTTGGTGTCCAACTGCAACTCCTTGCTGAAGAGATCCTGCTCATCGGAACTAACATAGTAATTGAAGAGGTCCAAGAAACAGGTGATCCCAGAGGAAGGGACAATGATCGTAGACCGGGTGGATGAAGTCTTCTCCGAGATCTTCAAGTACCGGCCTCGTGGGTTCTCCTTGAGATCAAAGTAGAATAGCTTGTGCTCAACTTGAAGGGTCTTGCACATTAGCTCGACATCATTCCCTCCTCCATGGCCTACGGCATTGCCTCCCGCTTCCATGTTCGGAGACGGTTGAGCTTTGATGGTGGGTTTTTCCTTGCTTTGATGACTGATGAATTACAAATGGTGTATAAAGAGCTTTAGAATTCATCCATTCAATCAATCAATCTCAACGCAGAACAAAGGGAAACTCCAACTTAAACTTCCCACCATAAACACAGAAATCAAGCCAAATTCACACAAGAGATCATCTTCATTCTTCAACACTAGTTCTAAAACACTTCAATCTGAAATCGCCATTAATCGAAGAAAAATCAACAACCCACAAACTAAAACGAAAGGAGGAGACAAACCCATATAAGGAAAACAGAAAACAAACGCTCACCAGTCACCTGGTCCTTATACAAATTCAGAAACCCTAATAATTAACCAAAAACCCTACGCAAAGTGAAGGAAGATCCAAAATTCAAAATCTGATCAAATTGACACTGATTCCCAAACGGGAAATGCAATTAACGAGAAGGATTACCTCTTCCGTGACAAGTTGACCGATTTGAAGAGAGCAATTGAAGAGTGAAACCCAGTGTTGCAGACCTAATCAGCCAAAATACCAGACAACTGGATTCAACAATTTAGGGTTGAATTTGGTAGCTGTTTTCGATCAGAAAAGGCAAACTTTTCAGCATCCCTCACTCGTTTATCGTCGTCTTCTTCATCATCATCTTCTCTATCGACTGAGTATCACTTTCAGCTGCACAGTAACCAGTTCCTAAAAGCAGCTGTGAGTGAGTGATGACAGAGTCCAGCTTACCATCAAACAAATTTAGCTTCTTGATGGTGTCAAGGAACAATCTCAACCATTGATTTATTTTTCCAGATCTAATGGTTTAAATTAAAAGGATAAAAGGGTCATTTTCCTATTTAATTTAATTTAATTTAATTTTATGTTTTTTTAATTCAAGTGAAAATAGCTGGTGACTGGAGCTCCGGCGACAGAACTCCGGTGACCGAGCTCCGGCGACCGAGCTGGGACACTCCGGCGACCGGAGCTCCGGCGACTTCTCCTATGAATTTTTTGGACGATCGGAGCTCCGATTTTGAAAAAATTTTCGGCCACCAGACCACCGTCGTCGGGCCTATTTTTCTGGAATTTTTTTTCGGTGACGCTTCGTACTCATTTTTAATGTGTACACACTTTTGTTCGTGTGTACACACTTTTGTACATAAACTGTGTACTCATTTGCAAAGATTTTTCGTACACATGTGTACATGTTTCTATACATGTTTTGTACACGTTTTATACACGCACACGTTTATGTACTTACATTTTTGTATATGTGTACACTTATCTTGTAGATATGTACACACGGTGTACACGTGCACACACTCTTTGTACACATGTACACTATATCTTACATTTTGTTTATGTATACGTATACACACATTTTATACACGTGTACACCTATTTGTACACGTGCACACTTATTTTTTACACTAGTGTACACATATTTTGTATACATCATGTGTACACGTTTTATACACGTACACATTTATGTACTTACATTTTTTACACACGTACACTTATCTTGTACACATCTATAAATGTGTACACCTATTCATACACGTGCACACTTATTTTTACTAGTACACATACTCGTACTCGTGTGTACATATTTTGTATAAATCATGTGCACACTACTTAATAATGTAATGTGTGTACATGTGAACGCGTACACGTGCACACCTATTTTATATACTAGTGTACACATATTTCGTACTCGTGTGCACATTTTTTTACAAACTATGTGCATCTATTTAATAAGATAATTTTATTATTATATAATATCACTAAGTGCTTAGTAGCATAGTGGTAGGAGTTCAATATTTAAATTGAGAGGTCATGATTTCGAATCACATCACAACACTTTTTTTAATATATAAATTATCTAACTAGGGGTGGAGGCGGCGAGACCGGCGGCGGGACGGCGGAGAGGCGGAGGTCGGCGATGGCGGCGGAGGTCCCGGCGGCGAGCGGCGAGTCCGGCGGGGGAGGGTCCGGCGGCTGGGCGGCGACGGCGGCGGGTCCGGCGGGCTGGGCGGCGACGCGCGGCGGAGGTCCGTGGCGACGGCGGCGGAGGTCCGCGACGGCGAGACGGTAGAGGTCCGGCGACAGTTGAAGGTGCTGGCCACCTTTTTTGAAAATACCTATAATACCCTTCTTTGATGGATCAAGGAACTCACTTCCTTGATCCCAAGCTGGACCCTGATGGCGCGTTGGCGTTGACTATGTCGAGTGTACTCTACGCTCCTTCCAAACTAAAGTTATTACTTATTAGTTAGGGAAAATAGCATTTTGCCCCCTCTACTTTTACAACTTAACAGATAGCCCCCTGTACTATAAATCACTGTTTATACCCGTCCTACTTCGACCACTTTATCGTTTGGGTCCTTCCATTATAACTTTCGTCTACATGACGTTAATTGAGGCGCATTCAGTACACCACATTAGCTCCAATAGTCATGTATTAGATTACTAAGCGTGTTTTAATTAGTAATATAAGTATATATAATTAAATAGGATGAGATCAGCGAATAAAATGTGAGGTTTTGAAACCCTTCGTATTCCACCATACTCTTCGTGATACCTCCCAAATTTACCTCCTAATCAACTCTTCATCTCGTACCTCTGATATCTCTCTTTGTCGGTGTGTGAATGTGTACAGATTTGATATTAAGAAAACAAAAGTTAAAACGAAAGGACCAAAACAGCAAAGTAGTTGAAGTAGGAGGGGTAAAATGAGCGATTTATAGTAAGGGGGCTATTTGTTAAGTTGTCAAAGTAATGGGGCCAAAATGCTATTTCCCCTATTAGTTATTAGTTTTTAGTGAGCTTCCTGATAATTTTTTAAGAGTATAAGGACTGAAACAGCATTTAAACCAAAACGAATTTGATCGGGTAAAAAGAAGCCCGATAGCCCATTTAGTAATTGGGCCTGGCCCTTTTAGGATAATCCAATACGCTGCCGTTTCATCTGCGGATTCTTCGTCTTCCTCTTCCCCACGATTCCTTTTTCCGTCAATGGCGACTGCGTTAAATATTTAAATCTGCAGTCAATCGAGAACATTCGTCAAACCATTGTTCGTTCGACTCCAATTTCTCAATTTTCTTCAAGCTATGTCGTCTACTGCATCAGCAGCCGCATCCAGCGCGATTCAACGGAATCAAGTAAGTATTTGACCTACAATTTCGCTTTTCTTTGATTTGTGAAATTCCGTTTGGTTTTTGTTGTTTTAGGGTTAGCTGTTGAGTGTTGATCTGTTCTTTTGCTTGATGCTAGGTTGATCTAGTGGACTTCGTCGACTGGTCTGGTGTTGAATGTCTTAACTTCAACTCTGCCCACCCCATTGCCAATGCTCTTAAACAGGTAATTATGATTTAGGGGTTCTGAATGAATTAGGGTTATGGAGCAGTTGGTCCAGCTCATTGTACGGAATATGTGGATTTTTTGCTTGAATTAGGGTTACTGATTAGGTGAATTTTTTGCGTGAACTAGGGTTACAGGGAGGATGATGGGTTGAACTTGGAGAGTGATGCGGATGAGCAGCTGTTGATCTACATTCCTTTCAATCAGGTTGTTAAGCTGCATTCTATTGCTCTTAAAGGGCCTGAAGAAGAGGGTATGTAGTACTTACCCTTTCTGATAATCGAATTATCGGTAATTGTAATGCTTCTAGTGTGGCGATCTTATACCGTTTTATCTCGTCCAGGTCCTAAGACAGTGAAGCTCTTCTCGAACAAGGAGCATATGGGGTTCAGGTATTGATTAGCTGTATCTGCTCAAGTTAGTTTTTTGGAATATGCCAGTGGATTGATTTGCTTACGATGTTTGCTGTTGCAGTAATGTGAATGACTACCCTCCTAGCGATACCGTAGTACTGTCTGCAGATGATGTGCAGGTATTCGTTACATTCTAGAGCTGCTGCTTCTTTGTGCGGTCTTGGATTTCATTGGGGAATCAAAGATCGTTCCATAGAGAGTCAGCTGCAGTTTTGATCTTAACTGTTGCGTTGTTCTGTTGTGTAGGGGAAACCTGTAGCGTTGAAGTATGTTAAGTTTCAGAATGTTCGTAGGTAAGTTGAAATGCTCCGATTCCGTGATTCAGTTCTTCATTCATATTTGGTATATATGGCGCCAGTTGATCGTGTTCTGCAAATTTTGTCCAGTGTGACGATTTTCATTGAGGACAATCAGTCTGGGGGAGATGTCACGAAAGTTCAGAAGATTTCATTCTTTGGATCAACGTAAGTTTTCAGTGATCTTCCTCCTTGACCTCATCTGCTTATTCCGTGAGTCTGAGCTTCCATCTTGATATAAGAATACCCAACTGCAAGTCTTGGTTAGATTTGGCGGTAGTTAATACGAAGTCGAGATGGTCTATATGGTGTACCCGAGCTTATTCGATGTGTCTAGATAACGTTTCCTGGTCATATATCCTCCCTTTCCGACGCAGAAATTCCTCCAATTGCCGAAGCATACCATTGTCATGTAGAATTTCCTTCAATTGATGATTCGATATTATGATATTCTGGCATTGTATTCCTTAGACAGAGCTAGCCTTAACTGGCACTATCATTAGAACATTGGTATAGGATTCCTCCAATTGCTCGAACATACCATTGTAGAATATCGTTGACTTGATCGTTTGAGGTTACAATATTTTCCTGCAATATCAAACTCTTGTCTTTCGTCGTTACAGGGTGGAAACAACAGACATGAAGGGACTGAAGAAGATCGAGGATCATTGATCAACCCTGAAGAGGAAGGAAATATGGATGCTCAAAACCTGCCATTCCGCCATTAAAAACATTTGCTCTAGCTCGAAAATTTCCAGTCAGTTACATTGAACAAAAGGGTGGTTATGAGAAAAATTAAAAAGGGTTGATGAATGTTCTGTTTGGATGATTCATTCTACTTTGGTTGCCTTAGTTTTATTTATGTTCTTCATCATCTACAAGGTGAAAATCACCATTAACAACATCACAAGGAAATAGGTTCTTCGAAATTCGAAATTGCTGGGCTGCTACTGTTCGTCGAAATCTACTCTGTTCTGTACCAAACCAGAAGTTTCGAAACATTTTTTTTATTCGTAAAGAGCTTTTTATGTCACAATATACGAAGTTTTGTTACATGATCGAGAGGTTGAAAATGTAATCACATAATCGAGATTGAAAAAAAAAACAAAAGATAAATGCACCAGCCGGGAATCGAACCCGGGTCTGTACCGTGGCAGGGTACTATTCTACCACTAGACCACTGGTGCTTTGATGATTGTTGCTTGAGTTACTTAGCTAATTATAATTAATAGAATATGGCTTGGATAAAGGTCTAATTATTTATAGATTTGGGTATTTAGGTTTATTAATGAAGTAATTAATAACAAAAATAAGCAACTGAACTCAATAATTTTACATTATTCACTAACAAAAGGAACTGAACTGATTAGGGACAATCTGAGGTGGTTCTAGATCTTGTTGATTGGTTGTGACATCGATACATTAACTTCAAAGTTGGCATAATTGGTGCCAATGTACATACCATCCTCCAAAACATGTGCCTCCTCTTTCCCACTAGTCTCGTCAAGAACATCGTATCGAGTGTAAGTGAGAGGAACGACACAAGTAACCGACGCTGCCCGCAAGCTCAGTGTCACTTTCGTCATGGGTTCCACCACTAGCTCGTGGACTCTCACCGCTCGTGGTTCCACCGAGCTTTCTTCGCCTCCCCAAACGTAGGATGGCTCGAACGGTGGAGAAGTCATCTCGATGGTGAATGAAAGCGTGGGAAGGTATGAACCCGTTACCTGAAAATTCAGAAGAATGAGCAGTGGTGAAGTCAGGATTACCATGCACATATGTAAAATTTCAAGTGGCAGAACTAAAATGGTTGGAGATCTTTAAGCATAATTTCAATTATAATACTTCAATTTTACATATAGGGCCCAGGGTTCCACTTGCCTCTTGGCTCCACCACTGGTTAAACGTACCTGGGGAATTTCGACAGGATAGATCTCGACAGTCGGCCCAATCTTAAGAGTGGGAGTAGTTGATCTCCAAGTACTAGTCCTTGTGTCCTTGTAAGGTATCTTTACCTTGAGAGTTTGAGGTTTCATTGTGTCGTTGCTCACCTCTTCTCCCGAGTTTAGTACTATGTTCCACCTTGTCCTTGTGTTGTCGACCCAACTGTCGCTGACGTGGAACTTGATGTCCTCGATCCTCCGTGACGTCACTAACTCCGTTACCGTGAAATGGGAGGCAATTGAGATTTGAGATTGGTTGGCGTTAAGGCCGTCAGCTATTCCGTTAGTGTATCTTGTGCAGAACATGTTATTCTCTAGGTTGCGAAGAGCAATGGTGTTGTCATTCACCTGAAAATTGAATAAAATATATATTACGTTTGTGGTCACTTAAGTTTGGGTGAGTTACTAAGTGATCACGTAACTTTCAACATCCAACACGAATTTGAAAACCTGATGATGGACACCCAACACTCGACATCGAGATGTTGGACATCCAACACATGACCACACGAGATGCCTGACACCCAACACCAGACCGAGATACTCTACATATAAAAGCAGACCAAGATGCTACTCCACATTTGGCACGACGCTAATCGAGATGCCAGACAACTAACATCGCACTTAGATGCTCGGCACCTGACATCACACTGAGATGCTTGACATCCTACATACCCAGCAACGAGATGTTGGACACCTGGCAGCGAACTGATCAGATGTCCAACATCTGGCAGTGGATCGAGATAACCGACATCTGGCAGCTAACGAGATGCTCGACACCCGACATCCACTCGACGTGATGTTGGGCATTGATGAGCATCTCAGTTTGCTGCCGAATGTCGGGTATCTCGATCCACTACTAGATGTCGGACATCTCAGTTCGCTGCCAGGTGTCCAGCATCTCGATGCACCGGGTATCGGGTGTCCAACATCTCGATGTTGGGCGACCGCGGCATCTCAGTGCAATGGCGCTAGGTGTCCAACACCAGGACTTGGAGTAAAATATTCCAAAAATATTTAATACAAATCCAAAAATTACGAAACCTCGTAAACATCTCTACAGAATTTCAAATCAAAAGAGAACTAACCTTAACCGCTCCGAAAACAGAACCCAGAGTCGAAACCGTCGAGCCCGAGTCATCCAAATCAGCCAACACATAACCACTCTCACCATCAACCAAGAGAAACATTCCTAATACGGTAACTTCCGTCAGACAAACCCACAACCTCGTTAGCAACACTTCCGTTATCTCCGTCATCGCCGTTAACCACAAACCGTAGAGCAGCAACTCCCGTTTCCCCCACGACAACTCCGAGATAACGGCCGTTATCTCCCTTAAACGCCACGTGTCGAGGCAGCATCACCAGCGACTCGCAATCGATGACGTGGAAGTGGTTCTTGTCGTCGGGGATTATGTGATCTGGCGACATCACGTTTATCCACGTGTACTCCAATTGGCTACAGAAGTGGCTCCATTGTACGTATTTCACCGTTTCGAGGTGAAGCAATCGGAGGGCGGCGGCGCCGTCATCGTCGGAGGATAAGAACTCCGGTAGGAACAAGGTGGAAGATGAGATTAGGTATTCACTTGCCTCGATCGCGGATGCAGCCATTAGAGGGTACTTGTGGTCCGATTTTCGACGGACGAACCTGTTTAGAAACTCGAACCGATTAAATATGGTAAAAAAATCGAGTACATTGGTATGGGTAAACTCGTAAATCATCACACACGAGTATGTGTTGTTAGTGGTAGTGACGGAGTCGGTGGGTGTCTACCTGGGCCCAGCTAAGAACCATATGGTTAGAATATGTATATTTTCTTAAATTACATTTTTTGGTATTTGTATTTTGTGTATCGGGCTTAGAGTCTATTATTTGAATCCTAACTTTACCACTGGTAGGTAGACAATATAAGATTTATTCAGAACACTCTCTCAACAACTGTCGGAAGTTGTTGAGATGCAACAATCTGTGACATCATATCAAAGTCGTTGACCAACAAAAAGTCAAAGTTTTGAATCTCGATGACCACCAATACTAACATCCTATGTATATATAGAGGCTTATTTGTGCCTCTGTGACCCCAATTCGTACGTTGCACAAATCTTGTCAAAATCGTACAAACTTCTGACTCTTTTCTCAGCCAGTTGTTTGAGAGGAGAAGAATACAAGATTCATTCCAAACACTCTCTCAGCAACTCGAATGATTGGAATGCAAACAGGCCATGACACGCGTAAACCAGTCCGTTAAAAATCGATAGATAGAGGTATAACATGCATTCAAAATATATTATCATTTTTTTTACCTTAACAACAATATAACAGATTGAGAAACGAATATCAACCATTCATATCAGAACTAAACCTGTTGTTGTAGCAACTCCTGAGGTGGACCATGGACGGGTGGACCGTGGATCGAACCACCTCGAATCTCGAAAGTGGGTTCCACACCTTGGGTGATGTTGCTTCCAATACTTGGTTCAACTCACCTCCTTGATCATCTGATATGCAACTCACATATTTCTCAGCACTCTTGGAGTAGAACACCACAAATTTTGGCATATTTGTCTCACCCATTTTTAGAGATATATATATTTGATTGGTTTCTTAAGTTCAATCTAATTTATAGACCTAAATTTTCATTATTATTATTATTATTATTAATAATGGTAGTATGGTTTTATATATTATCCATGTTTTCCTCATCTTTTGACTTAATATCGATTTTGGTCATCAACTTATTGAGTTTATAACACTAGTCATCAACCTTAGAAAAGTAACCTACATACCACTAAAGTATTTCAATTTTAATTCTTTTAGTCATTTCGTTAACTTTTCATCCAAAAATTCCATTAAATTGATGAATCAACCTGCCAACTCACAATATATATATCCACATCACCACCACCATGCCATCTATTCTTTCTCAAACCTAGCTCTGTCAATCAAAATAACTTTTCATCGAAAAAATTTGGACTAATACACTAATCTAGCCAAAAAAAATTCACGAATATGTCAAATCTAGCCACTACTATTTTGATAACATTTTTTTATGTCAAACTTTTGGAAGTGAAGAAAGATCTAGCCAACAAATTCTAAAAATTTGACACCGTTAGTGACAGTTGTAACGGAGCTGATGTGACACTCATTTTACTGGTAAAAAACTTTAGTTAAATTTGACATATTCGTGAAAGGTTTGGCTAGATTAGTGTATTAGTCCAAAAACTTTGGTTAAGTTGGGCTAAAAGATTCGGGGTCGAATTGGTTGGGGCGGGCCGTTGAATGAGAGTTTAAGATATAAGTGATGTGAACATATATAGTGAGTTGACATGTTGATTCATCAACTTAACAAGAGTTTAGGATGGAAAGTTAACGGAATGACGGACGGGTTACAATTGAAATAGCCCAGTGGTATGTAGGTTACTTTTGAAAAGTTGATGACCAAAATGGATATTAAGCCATAATTTTTTTCACTAGTTAATGCCTCCACCACATGTAGCCTAACCCCAACGATGACCATTTATGTAAAAGTTAAAAACATTACGTATGCAATTATTTGCTAGTTTTGTCTCTGCATGTATATATAATTATTTCCATGCAAATATAATATTGTGCTTTTTTTGTATTAATTTTAGAAGACAAAATTTTGGGTTGTAACCCAATTGGCCAATTGTTCTAATTTAGTGGAGAATTTTTTATTCTGTAAAATATTTGTAATTATTAATCATGGAGTTATCTATGGAAAAAAAAATGGAATGCTCGATCCGAGATTGAAAATTAGGTTAGGTCGGGCTAAATCTACTCAAATCGGTCAAGCAAAGCTTTCAAGCACTCGAATATTGCACTCAAGCTTGATTGGTCTAGATATATGAGTAGCCTAAAACTTTGTCGATCTGGGATTAGCTTCAACTACCTCCATGAGAGAAGACTTTGTTAACTGAGCGACGAATGAATTAATTACAAAAACCATAAAGATACGGTTTCCATATAGATTTTGGTCACGACATTGTAGAATATACTGTATTCAAGATAATAAGAAAAATATAATCCATATGATAGTTGGGAGATTTTAAGGTGAGAAATTATAAAAATTTATTATTTAAGAAATCGAATCTAAATCGTTGGATTTTTATCTTTAATCAAATGGTACTAAATGTACCAAATGGTATATTAGTAAATGTATAATAATAAAAAATAACCACCCACCTCCCCACTTTCCACGATTCATGGTTCCTGCGGTTATTTTATTTATTTTGTATTTTTCATATTTTATCTTTTCTTTTATTAAAAATTATTCAATGTGATGGTACCATTCATCACGTAGTTGTACCATTCGTTCGTGTATTGTACTTTTGTATATTATGTGATGGTACCATTCATTATGAAATTGTACCATTCATGTATTTTTATGAATGGTACAATCTAACATCGAATGGTACAATCACAGTATAATATACTGTGATGCGCTGGTTGGATGTCACCTAATCCCTGGACCTGCCCAGTGCCTAGAGCTGTCAAACGGGTGGGTTGGGCGGCCCACAGGTCGGGTTGAGGGTTTATCGGATCATTTATTCATTATATTATGGGTAAACTATTTGGCAGTTTCCTTAGTTATGAAAGTTTGGCTAGCTTTGAAATGTTGGCTTTAAGTCTATTTAATTGTTTGGTTGAACTGAGTCGGGTCAGTTTTTTCCAACTCTCAGTGCCTACCACTCCGGTATAAAAAATAACTCGAAAGCTATCCCTACTATAAGTTTCTAATTCCAAGATTTTTTTTCTAATTTCGCCCAAAGCAGAGTTGAGAATTTCACTATTCCTGCTATTTTCTTAATCGAATATACATACTGAAAAAGATAATCTAACATCATTCTGTCCAGAACCGTTGCATCGCCTGTGAAAGGGAAGAAGCCCATGAAAGGAGATTGAAGTTTGCATAGGTCCGCCAAGCCTTATGCAAGATAAATTGTTATATTGGGGGCTACTGGGATTCGATGCCAAGACCTTTCAGTCATCAAATCCTCTGTACCATGTCAAGATAACCGTTGCATCCCAATAACTCGAGTTATTGGGAGAGGATTCTGAATGAGTCTTATGGTATTTACTAACACATTCAACTATAAACAAACACTTTATTCACTATTTCTCAATACTTCCTCTGATTCTCAATCCCGATACTAAACGGGTTACCTTATTAGGAGAAATGAAGCCATCTTGATCCTTGTCAAAGACACTGAAAGCATCTCTAAATTCTAGGCTAGCTTCATTCTCCTTAACCTTACTAGCCATGAGACTCACAAACTCTCCAAATCCAACACTGCCTTTCCCATCAATGTCCCCACTCACTACAAGAAAACATGGCTATATCAACAAATACGTAGAGACAATTAACATATTAGTCACTTAAAGTTAACTATGACAACTAATGTATTATTTGTCTCAATATGAAATTGTATTTGTCTCTACTTTATCATGACATATATAATATTAGTCTCTAAAAATATCTATCCATGACAATTAAAAGAATTGTCTCTATAAGTAGTAATATATGTCTCCAAAGATTTTAATTAATTGATAGGTTGGAGAGGAATGGTGAAAGGAATCGATCAACCTCAATGAGCAGGGTCCTCAACAAGTATCTTTTGTCCCTTCTATCTATGATTTTCCATTCCATTTAACTATTCTTATTAATTGATTTCAGGATCTAGGAGCAACATGATATAAGAGCATAATTGGATGGCAATGTCTTAGGTTGATGCTAAACTTGAGATCGCAATTTGAGACTCCCTTCATTTAAGAAACGGACCATTTACATCACTTCCGTTTAATCCAATGCTAACAACATCATACATATATGTATGATGTTGTTAGCATTGGATTATTGATGACATTAGCATCGTGTGATAATGTTCTTGGAGTTTATTACCTATTTTTCTCATCTTAGACATTTTCTACAGGAAGGGGCGGTACTAGAGCTTGAAAGAGTTACGAGATGGTTATAGCTGAATTCGCCTTCGAGTGTGCTTTCCACTACTAGCTAGCCGTGTTCGAAATCAGAGATACTTAGGATAAAGATTAGTTCAGAAATAGAACATTTGATTTTTCTTGCGTTGTATTTTATTTTTTACATTTTCTATATTAATGTATTTATTACATTTTGTGTATAAAATTTATTTAATCAAGAATCTTATTTGTCTATAAAGTACTATTTTATGTACTAATAACAAGAAATAATTAATTATCAAATAAACTAATTAGACTTGCTTTAAAAAATAATATAAATGAGAATATCCTACATATAAAATTAGATATAGAGACAAAAGAATTTGTTTTACTTGCCTATTATTAGAGAAAATATATATGTCTCTGTAACCTTTAATGAGAACATATTTATTTGCCTCTGAAAATAGGCATTAGAGACAAATGTTTTTGCCACCCAAAATAGTTTAGAAGACAGAAAAAAAGTCATTTAAATAAGTAATTAGCAACAAAAAAAATTAGTCTTTGATTGGTCATTTAGAGGCAAATCTTTATATTTGTCTCTAAAAGGATTTAGCGACTGGAGCATTTGAGACACATATAATATTTGCCTCTATAACATTATAGAGACAATTAAATACTATTTGGAGGCAATTAACCTCAGTCTCTATATCCATGTTTTCTTGTAGTGACTTCACTTATCATGTCCTTTAGCTCTCCCTCCGTTGGATGGAGCCCTAGAGAGCTAAGGGCTCTCTCGAGGTCTTGGATTGTGATTCGACCTATAGTTTACAAGAGATCGTAGGACTGTTCAGCGCTGTAACAAGAACGGGAGTTTTTTTATGTCACAAAATTGGCAGCTTTGTTACATGAACATGCATAAAGGTGAATATTGAGAATAGAATCATGTGACTTTTTCGCTGCAATATCGACAACTTTGTTACACGAGTGAGGATTTATTGAAAATGAAATCACATAACTTTTATGTCGCAACATTGGCCGCTCTGTTACATGAGTGAGGATATGCGAAAAGCGAATACTGAAAATAGCCAGAAATTGAACTCGGGTCTATACTATGGCAGGGTACTATTCTACCACTAGACCACTGGTGCTTTGATAAATCTTCAATTGAGTTGCATCACTAATTGCAGCTCACAAATTGATACGTCACAAAAATCGAACCGAACCTTTTCCCTCTTCCCGTTTTATCATCGAGCGGCTCGAACACAGTCTTGTAGTCTAACACAAGTCCGCTTTCTGGTCTCGTGCATTGGTCAACGATTCGAGCTGTTATGGTATGCCCTGTTTCTTGGTTCTGTATCTGCACATTATACACGACCATCATGCTTGTTATATAAACTAATTATATGAACCTCTGCTCGAGTTCATGGTTAAACATTTTGACCGACCAAAAATTTGACCGGCATGGCCTGGATCGAAGAATGGGTAGTTCATGGTTACATGGTCAGGGTGAGTCACTGGGTTAGGACTTATGGTCACTTCAGAGTCGGTTAAACATGAATTAACCGTGTTCTGATAACCGATGACCTACAAAACTTTGTTTGACTGTCCGAAGAGGCGAAAAAAACCATCCCTTTCAAACCCATTTAGCGTGATCGAAAGTGATCAGTTAATCGATTTTAACCATTAACCGAACCATTTTCCCACCCAAAAAAGTAACCGGTCAGGTCCAAAAAACCGGTTACAATAAGAAGAACACTAACCTGTACACATTGGCCACAAAAATCCGGTCCGATCGGTCGGAGATCGGGTAGGCAGAAGGCGACCCAACCGTACTTTGCACCCCACTCGATCGACTCGCCGCTATGCCAATTCGAGCAAACCAGCTCTGGCGTTAGCTTCCACCCATGCTTTGCCAGGTCGTAGTTGTGGTATGTCGCTAACGTCACGAAAGTGTCGACCGTCTGGCCGACGTCGGCGTAAATTAGTGCCAGAACTGCCGCCATTGCTACCGCCGACGAAAAAACTAGCCTCATTTTGTTGCCCTTTGAAGTTGGGTGATGAGTTGTTCTTGAGTTGGTTAATGATGGTTTGGAAGGAATTTATAGGAGAAAATTGCACTATTTACTACTCGATTTTTACTTTTCTTGCATATTAGTCACTCTTTTTTTTTTCGCACCATACTTGACCCTTACTTTGCTAGGGTGGAGTCGGTCGGATCGGATCGGATCTGATAATGCATGACAAGAATCATTTCATCCCAACAACTCGATTAGTTGGGAGAGGGTACCGTTCTGAATGAATCTTATATAGTTTACTAACACTCCCCCTCAAACGAATGGCTAAAGTTTGCACAACTTCGATAAGACTTGTGTAACATATTGAAGGCCACAAATTAGTGGTTATCGGGATTTGATGCCAAGACCTTTCGGTCATCAAAGGCTCTAAGGACCATTACATCTCAATAACTCGAGTTGCTGGGAGAAGGTTATGAATGGATCTTATATTGTTTACTAACAGATAATAAAGTTGGTAAGGACTGAATCTGAATAGATTAACTGATGACCGATCGGCTGGATTAATTATGCACAGTTGATTGATTGACCTACTTTCGTCTCAGCCATTAATCACGACTGGTTATGCACAATTCGATCGAGACATGAATGATTTTGGTTGGTTAATGGTTACTAGCAGGACTTAAGGTCAAAGGGAGTCGGACAATCATTTCAGAGTCGGTCAAAACGTGGTTAATTAATCCATGTTTGACCGACCAACGACACTTTTGTTTGACCTACAACTGTCACCGACTGAAAATCATCTCGTTCGATGTTAAAAAAATGATTAATTAATCAGTTTTAATCGATAATCGCAAACATCATATCTAATCATTTATTTATTTATTTCTATGAGAATTAAACACTAACATTTATTATTATTGACGAGTTTGTTGGTGAGCTGGCACAAAAAAATTATTAATAATGCGACCAAAATGAGAGTCGAGTGGTATTCGTTGTAACAAAAAAACAATTTTAGTGATTAATGTGTAAAAAAGTAAGAATTGAGTGACATATAATGCAATAATAAATTAGTCGAGTGGTTAATTTGTAAAAAATCGAGAGTTTTGTTGGGCAAAAACTCTTGCCACATATTTAATTAAATTACTTATAATTTTTTTTTAAATTAAATTTCATTGTTCAGAAGGAAATTTTGAAAATTAGTGTATGGCTTTAACGTTGAAAACATGAGGAAAAGGATGAGGCAAAGAGTACTCCTTTCGCAAAATTGGCGACAAAAATTAGAAAAACATTTTAAAATATAAAAAAAAATATTATCTTATTTTGCATGAGGCAAAACTGTTTATAAATAGTAAAAAATGTTTATAATCAATTTTATGGAAAAAATATGTAACGGTTAGTGACACATTATTCAACTATGTTCGAAATAATAGGTAACTAATCACAACCTTATTTTGCTAATTAATTTCGAAACCATGCAACATGAAGCCTAGCTTGGCGCCGAAACGGAATATTATATTAGTAGAAAAGAAAGTGTTAATTCAGTTGGATGAAAACTTTTTTTTAGGAAAACAGGTATCTAACACTCTTAGTCATTCTGAATAATCGAATAGCTGGGAAGCAAGCCCCAATGAAATCACCCCAGATAACCCTATCGATCTCGGAGTGGGGCGGGGTACACACAGATAATAAACATCACAAAGTCTAGCAGGCTATGATCGTAATGAGCAAAATGGTTAGCTACCCTAAGGATGTATTTGTTAAAAGTGTCACAGTAGATGATGTTAATTTGATCGAATAATTAACATAAATTTACCGTAGAAAAATATGAAATTTCCTATCTAATTAATATATGATATAATAAAGAAAGGAAAAGTGAATTTTTAAATTATAAACCAATCAATTACATTGCGATTAAAATGGATTTAATTATAATTTCAAAATTAAATTCACAAAGAAGAAATCATGACTTTGACAAATTCTTCAAAATTAATTAAACCATCACCATCCACGTCAGCTTCTTTGACCATCTGCTCAAGTTCTTCATCTGTCACTCTCTCCCCAACGTTCACCATAACGTGCCTCAGCTGCAGTTTAATCGATAATTAGTCTTAATTAATTATAATTAATATAGTAATTAGTATACTAATTAAACAAACCCATTAATTAATTTACTTTTAAATTATGAGTTTTGTAGTAAAAAATTATGAATAATATAGACATTGTTCATGAAAGTCTAAATATGGACAAATGTGACAAACAACGGGTGCGGGGCTACTCAGCCAGCGCAACACCTACTGTGAGACCTTCGATCGTGATTCCGAGAATTTTTTCTAATTTCTCCCAAAGCAGAGTTGAGAATTTTCACCATTCCTGCTATTCTCTTAATTGAATATACGTACCAAATAAGATAATCTAAACATCATTCTATCTAGAACCGTTTGCAATCGCCCGTGAAAGGGATTGAAGTTTGCGAAGGTCCGCCAAGCGTTATGCAAGATAAATTGTTATATTGGGGGCTACCGGGATTCGATGGCAAGAACTTTCGGTCATCAAATGACTTGTATACCATGTAAAGATGACTGTTGCATTCCAATAACTCGAGTTGTTGGGAGAGGATTCTGAATGGATCTTATGGTATTTACTAACACATTCAACTATAAACAAACACTTTATTCACCGTTTCTCGATACTTCCTCTGATTCTCAATCCCGATACTAAACGAATTCAAATGGGTTACCTCGTTAGGAGAAATGAAGCCATCTTGATCCTTATCAAAGACTCTGAAAGCATCTCTAAATTCTTGGCTAGCTTCATTCTCCTTAACCTTCATAGCCATGAGACTCACAAACTCTCCAAATCCAACGCTCCCTTTCCCATCAATATCTACTTCACTTATCATGTCCTTTAGCTCCCCCTCCGTCGGATGGAGCCCTAACGATCGGAGAGCTGCCCCGAGTTCTTGGCTCGTGATTCGACCTATAGTTCACAAGAGATTATAGTGTTGGTATAGCAATTCAAGTACCATATTAACAAATCAGGGAAGATTTGTCTAGCTGAAAAAGAGTACACCAACTATACTATACCCGGTTTATTTTGAACATCCATACATAAAATTTGCAAACTAAGTGAACTGTGATCCGATTAACTCGTAATTTGAACATCCATACATAAAACTTGCAAACTAAGTGAACTGTGATCAGATAAACTCGTAATGGAATAAATTATTGACATGATGAACCCCAACTCAATGAATCCGTAACCCGTGACCTACTAATCTACCATGTGACTCGTCCAACTCACCCATTCGAGTCCTTATATACAAATAATAAGTAAGTAGTAACACTCGACTCTTATGCGATTGATATATGAGCCAACATATATAGGAGTAGTTTGGTTGATGGAATTGGGTTTCAATTCCCGGTCCACTGAGAATTGTAGTACAATTATTTAAGCCAGTTCCCACTGTGCTGGGAATTGAAACCCAATTCCATCAACCAAACGACCCCATATATATCGAAAATGAACAGAAACAAAGAAACATATGGATCAAAACCTCTTTTCTCGCAACAAATCAACATTTTTCTCGACCGTAAATCACCAATCAACCAACAACACGTGATACATACCGTCTCCATCTTTGTCCAACAAGAAGAATGCTTCTTCAAACTCAAGAATCTGATCTTCCCTCAACACTTCTCCTGGCAAAACCTCCATGATCTCTTGAGACAAAAACATATGAACATGAAACAAGATTTCAAGAAGAAAGTAAATATAATGATAGTATTTTTTTTTCTAAGTCAGATTCAGAAGTCAAAGGCTTTGAATAATTTAACGTAGGATTTGGTGGGAAAGGACGTAAGACCATGAATCTGCATGGGGCATGTTCAATGCACGTAGATGTCATGACGTACGACTTTTTTCTTTATTTTTCTATTTTTTTCAAAGGACGAATTTTGTTGATTTTGGTTTCTACTTTCTAGAGAGATTGAAATTGGACTAAGAAATTCTCGATAAGATATTCCAATTCTAGGGCGGTTTGGTTGATGAAATTATGTTTGGGAAATGAGTTTCAGTTTCTGATTAAATGTTATAATTGTATACGAAGAATTTTAAAATTACACGTTTTATTCGTTGGTTTTATCTTATCTAATTATGTATACTTATAATCTCAATTAAAAAATGGTTAGTAAGCTAGTACGTGGCTGGGATCTACTATTGTGAGGACCCTTTAAGAGTCCTCATATGAGGACACTGTTTACAGCCGTTGGATGATGATCCTAATCTAACTGCGGGGAACCACGGTATGGACATAAGGGGAAAATCGGATAATTAATTTAAAGTGCTACTGAACGTGCACCAATTAACGTTTTATGAAGATGAAAGTTGAAATGGAAGGACCTAAATGACAGAGTGGTCGAAGTAGGAGGGGGTAAAAAGAACGATTTATAGTATAGGGGGGCTATTTGTTAAGTTGGCAAAGTAGAAAGGGGAAAAATGTTGTAACATATTATAAGTTAAGTTGATTATGAGTAATTATTTAGTAGAATTTAAAAACATTTCACTGAAACAAAATATACGGAGATCCAAATTTCAAATACCCCAATGCTAAACTCTGAAAGTACTAAAATTTTTACATACAATTTCACGCTCGATATCGGAGACTTTATACAGCTAAATAATATAATGATTAATGAGGCAGTCTATTCCTCATGACGTTTTTTCTATATCGTTGACTTTGAACGTTTCTTTCAAATTTCATGACTTAACCATTTTCTATTTCAAATTATGAAAATGAAATTTTTATTTCATAGTTCATATGACATTTTTCTCAGAAAATTTGTGAAATTAAAATGTAATTGTAGTTGAAAAATGGTACTCATATTTAGAAGAAAAGGGTAATTAAATTCCCCCCTATTTAATTAAAATATTTGTTTTACTTAAACATAAATGTTAAAGAAAATATTGACAATAACCATAGTTTGCTCGATTGTCGGACTGAGTAGAGAGTTGCGATATCAGGTTTTCAGTTGGCTTGGGATAGGGGATATCGTAAGATTCAACTGGATTGATCCAGTTGGATTCTCAATGTGCAACCATCCTCTTCTTCGGTCTGGTGGGCACAAGGGTCTATCACACCCACACAATTACTTTTTTTTTTTTTTTTCCGCCTATGAGCTTTTGCAGCGCGACTGAGTGGTTCAAATTATACACATGTTCACAGGAAAAGTAATCATGTAACAGACTATCTAGCTAACATATATATATAGGTAATTTTTGTTTGATTGATTTTCATTGTATTAAGCTGATCGATCCTTCTCTGTCTTACCGGTTATTATATGATCAACTTGTGCTTTGGACGGCAGCTTACACTCATATCTTTGTAAGTTGTAACCCTTGGACGACGAAGAATCCAAAGCTTGTACACTCAACACTTGTCATCTTATAACTCAACTTTATTGCTCATTGCTTCCATTTGGTATGTCATAATAATTGGAAATGTTAGTGATCGAATTGTTGGTTTTTAGTGATGCTTGTGTGTTGTGTGTGGATGCTGACTTGACGCGGAGTGGATGTTGAAGGGGATGTGAAGCTCGTCCTAATATGGGAGCCTTCCAAACATTCTTTCTTTCGGTTCTTGGTGGTCCTGTAGTGGAGGACAATGACGGAATCAAGTGTGGGCAAACCTGGACCATTGCCCGGCCTGGTCTCGCGGTTCTAAAATGATGAAATTTGACGTAAACGTTTTTGGTTAGTGTTTGACCGTTACATTTGAATATCCACTCATGGTCCCCGACCATTCTGATTCCTTCACAGATGGAAGATATCTTTCGTCTACCTTTTGATTTCTGTTCATTCATCAATTTGTGTTAATAGAACTGCTCATTCTATGACACTTCTGCCAAGCTTTTAAAAAAAACTTGTCGGTAATTTTGCCGCCCTGAATCGGCGACGAATTCTCATAATTTTGTTTTGTTTGCTTTGGATAATCCGTCCATACCAAGAATCATTCAATATCTATCACTCTCAATTCTCAAATCCAATCATATAATAACAATCTTTCAAAACCTTCCAAACCCTAAACCAAAAAAAAAAAATCACAATCATATCTTCATGCCTCCCTTAGCCGGCATCCTTCACTTCATATATCAACACAACCTCACCATCAACCACTAGACCATCCCCAATACACCACGATACGCACGAAACGAAAACCATGGACACGTCATTCCTCCCATCGAACCTAGTCCCAGACGAGGCAAACCCACCCTGGCTCAGCAAGGGCGACAACTCATGGCAGCTAGCCGCAGCAGCGTTCGTGGGGCTACAATCGATCCCGGGGCTAGTGATCCTCTACGGTAGCTTGGTGAAGAAGAAATGGGCGATCAACTCGGCCTTCATGGCCCTCTACGCCTTCGCCGCAGTCATGGTGTGTTGGGTAGGGTGGGGGTATAGGATGTCGTTTGGTGAGAAGATGGTGCCGTTTTGGGGGTACCCTGCGGTTTCGTTGGATGCTGATTTCTTGCTTCACAAGGCATTCTTGGGGAACTTCCCCACGGCTACTATGGTGTTCTTTCAGGTTAGGAGATAGTTTCTCTACTTTGTCGAGTTAACAAACTGAAATGTTCGATTTACTTTCTCTTACTATAGCCAACTTAACGATTGAGGTTCTTCTGTTAACTTTTTCGTTGAAAAGTGTCCAATCAACTGACACGTTAGATTGCTAACTAATTTTTCTTCGAAAATTCATTTAGTGACAGTTTTGGTGTTTTAGTGACCGTTATAAAAAAAATTAATACGTGGAGTCTATAGCTAACGTGTTAGATTGACGACTCATCAACTACGTGAAACTTCTAATTAACGTATCATACAGTCATACAGATCAGACACTTTCTAACGAAAAATTAACATAAAAACTAACGAAATCACCCAACCGTTAAGTTGGTCACACGGGCAGTTTGTTAACGTGACAAATTACATAAGAAAAAAAAATGTACCAATTCCCTATTTTTAAAATTTTAATTATAACCTTATAAATTACCTAAAAATATCTATTTTATTTTACGTGCTCATGCATGCAGGGAGTGTTTGCATGCATTACGTTGATATTGGTCGCCGGTTCCTTGCTCGGAAGGATGAACTTCACGGCGTGGGTTATGTTCGTGCCGCTTTGGTTGACCTTTTCCTACACCGTCGGAGCATTCAGCGTTTGGTGTCCCGACGGCTGGCTGGCCAAGTTGGGGATCATTGATTTCTCCGGCGGGTATGTTATCCATGTCTCGGCCGGATTCGCCGGCATCACGGCGTCGTTTTGGGTAAGAAATTCTGACTTTACCCGATACTTAATACGTTCTGAAATTTTAGGTTGGGTTACAAGCTCGTCGTGAAATTTGAATTTGTTACAGAGTGGTGGTCTTATTACTATAAAGTGGGTTACGGAGCGGTCCTGTTTTGAATTATAATTGATGGCATGTTAACAGTGATGTGGCAAAATGTCTTGAAAAGTACACTGCTGACGTGAGGAGGAGTAATTTGTAACTTGTTTCATAGTAATAAGATCACTCTGTAACAGATTAAATTTTAGGTGTAAGTTGACCTATAGTTCTGGTACGTATTAAGTATTTGACCCCAAACAGAAAAATGGAATCACTACAACATATATAACCTGGCTACGGAGGTAGATTTATAGAGGCACGTGGATTATTTGCCTCTAAACATACTTTAAAAAACAACTACTATATGCAGATGAAAATATTTGTCTGTATTTTATTTATTTATTTTAATATTAATAAATAACTTTTATATTTTTTGAGGTAGTCAAACAGATAATTTATAATTGTATCTATAAATTATACGATTACATATTTTAGAAATAGATAAATTATAGCTACCTTTAAAAGTTATACGAAAACTCTTTTAGAGCCAGATTAATCTTTCAAATATTATATCTTAATTAAAAATAATACTATTATACCTTTACTAATTAACAACTAAATTTTGTCGTTTTCCGTATATAATTAACAACTAATTAATATAACATAACAACAGGTGGGCCCCAGGCTAGACAAAGACAGAGAAAAATTCCCGCCAAACAACGTCATCCTAACCCTCGCCGGCGCCGGACTCCTATGGATGGGCTGGAGCGGCTTCAACGGCGGAGGCCCCTTCGCAGCCAGCATCGACGCCTCCCTCGCCATCCTTAACACCCACGTGTGCACCTCCGTCAGCTTGCTGACGTGGCTCCTCCTCGACTCCATCTTCTTCGGGAAGCCCTCGGTCATCGGCGCCGTGCAAGGGATGATCGCCGGCCTCGTCTGCATCACGCCGGCGGCGGGAGTTGTGCAAGGCTGGGCGGCGTTGATCATGGGAGTTGTCTCGGGAAGTGTGCCGTGGTACACCATGATGGTCCTTCATAAACGCATACGTTTTCTAAACTACGCCGATGATCCGATGGCGATATTTCATACTCATGCTGTCGCCGGAAGCTTGGGGGGAATCCTCACCGGAATATTCGCCGTTCCTAAGCTCTGCCGGCTCTTCTTCATGGTTCCTGAATGGGAAAGGTATGATCAGTTCCTTTATTTTCAAATACTTAAATTTTCGTAGAATTATAGGCCAAATTACAGACTCATCCTAAACTCTTTATCTATTACAGAATGGTCTTATTATTATAAAATGTGTTATAGATTAGTCCTAATGACGTAATCAGTGTACTTTTTAAGCTATTTTGCCACATTACCATTGACATGTCATAAAAAAAATATAATTTAAAATTTAACTTAAACTGATTCAAATATAAAATTAAATCAATGGTAATGTGGCAACCTGGCTGAAAAAGTGCACCGATGACGTCATTTTAGACTGTCTGTAACCCACTACATAGTAATAGTTGTTAGTAAACAATATAAGATCCATTCAGAACCCTCTCCCAACAACTCGAGTTATTGGGATGCAACCGGTTCTTAACATGGTATCAGAGCCTTTGACCAACATGTGGTCAACGTTTCGAATCCTGGTAACCACCAATCCGTGTATAAACGCTTATTGAAGCCTCCATGGGCCCCATTCTGTTGCATAAGTCTTACCGAAGTTGTGCAAGCTCTTCTGAGACCGTCCGTTTGAGGTGGCGTGTCACGGTGTTAGTAAACAATATAATATCCATTCAGAATCCTCTCCCAACAACTCGAGTTATTAGGATGCAACGGTTCTATACAATAGGACCATTATGTAACGGGTTAAAATTTTAGGACGTAGACTAATAATTAATAAGTAGTTTTTTTTCTTATAAATTTATGAATAAAAAACAGATACATCGGCCTGGCCTACGCCTTACAAGACAACCGCACGTCAGCAGGCTTCCGCCAGCTAGGCATCCAGCTGGCAGGGCTCGGATTCATAGCTGTCCTAAACGTCGTCGTTACATCCATAATATGCTGCCTCGTGGGCCTCATCGTGCCGTTAAAGATGCCGGAGGACAAACTATACGTCGGCGACTACGCCGCCCACGGCGAGGAGGCGTTCGCTCTGACGGGTGACGTGGACGGCGTGGGACCCACGGGAATCTCGAACTCGAAGCCTGGCTCCCCGTACGAGAACTACGCTTCTAGAAGCTACGAGAACTTCTCGAAAGAGTACCGAAGCTACGTGTCGGATGGGAAAGGTGGACACGTGTCGGAGCGGAGGTACGAGAATCCGATGATGTCGCCGGTGAGCGAGGAGGCGTCGCCGTCGTGTTATGGGGATGGGAGGAGGTACGTGAACTCGTTGTATGATGTTGACGAGTCAAAGTCAATCCAAATGGTTTGAGATTTTTTTTTTAATAATTTTTTTTAGTTTTTTTATATGTGACGAAATGTTGTTACAGATGATGATATGTACGACAATTGGTGACGTGGTGTAGTTGGTTATTACGTCAATCATAAGCATGGAAGGTCCTCGATTTATGAATCATGATGATAGGTCTCGATCGAGGAGTGCACCTAAAGTGAAGCTAGGTCTGATTAAGATGGTTCGATTAACCGATTAGAGGTCTTTAGTTAAGTTCAAATTCGAAATGCCTATAACAAAATGTTGTTTGATATAATCATATGTACAACTATTGTAATTGCGGTGTAACATGTCGAAGCTGGCCACCAACGGGACGAGTCAGAATAATATGCCAGCAAAATCGTAACGACATTCAACGAACATCTAATGGAATGACTTAATATGTTAAGTGTTCTAAGTATGATGATTTATAACTGTAGAAAGACTCGTTTGTTATCTTTTCATAGTACAGGGGCCTCCCGGCCGATTAAGATAATTAAAAAATGAACAAAAAGATCAGATTTTCTGAAAGGGAATCTCTGCAAAATGTTGGGAGATTCTATCTCATTGGACCATCCAAACTTTGGGAAGTAGCAAGAACTCTCCACCAGTCCACAAAAAATTTGCACAAGTGGGCTTACATCACTCCCTTTTGGAAGTATTGATCTTAGCAATGATTCGAATACCGAGGTAGATCGATTGACTCGACCGGTTCGATAACCAACCAGTTATCGAGCAAGGCGACCAAGTAATCATATGATCATTATATGGGCATTAGCTGACGTACACTAAGAGCTGTCAAACAGGTGAGTTGGGTAGAGCACGAGCTGAGTTAGCAAGATCAAAGGGTTGATCGTGTTGGATCTCAATTTACTTTAATTAATCGGAGATGTTTGAGTTATTTGGGTAGACCGAGTTATGGGAAATATTGAGTTTTTTGATCGGTTATAATTACGGTAGGTCTAACCGGGACTTGGTTGACCAAGCGGGGATAGAGTTACAAATGAGTTTTCATCAATTTGTATAATGGGTCGAGTTTGGTCGAACTAAAGTAGTACTGAGTTGGATCAGCTTTTGACAGCTCTAGATTTATCAAACATAGTCGGGGCATTTTCTCGTAATTATATCATTTTATCTTTCTGCAACGATTCAACCACGATTCTATACCGATTACGCTTCAACCACAGGAGTCGAAACATGAAAAGATGACAATAATTCAAAGCTTCATTCAGAAATCAAGTGCTACAATGGCTTCCATTCCTTGCACTACAAATAGACTGGTTCATATCAATGGCATCAACCTAATGACCTCAAGTTCATTCCTTTCCATCAGCGGCCCGGAGCGATCCCAACTGAACCGGAGCCTGAGTTCCAACCACTTTCGACGAGCCATACACCGCCAAGTCGACCCCTTTCTCCTTCTCTTTCTCGATCTGTTCCTTGATCCACAAGTAAGTAAACCTCAGCCCGTCCTGCGAAAACATTGCACATTGAGTGAGTAATATTCATGTTACTTGGAAGAGAAGGAACTATATGTATACTCCATCTATACATTACCTTCAGCTTCATGGTTGGAGCCCAACCAAGCTTCTCCTTGATCAAAGTGTTGTCCGAGTTTCGACCACGAACACCTTCCGGCCCTGGGATGTGGTGGATGGGGAGCTTCCTGTCGTCAAAACCGAGCACAATCTCTGCCATTTCGTTCATGCTCACCATCTCGTCGCTCCCAATGTTAACCGGCTCACGAAAGTCGGACTTTGTCAGCCTCAACACTCCTTCCACACATTCGTCGATAAATGTGAAGGATCGAGTTTGAAGACCGTCTCCCCACATCTCGAACTTATCGGTCGAGGTCAGTGCCTTTCTGCAGAAGGCCGCTGGTGCCTTCTCCCTACCACCTATACCAAAGATCAGCACAAGATATTATCCGTTATGGGTCTAATACCCTCACGAATTTGCCTTTGCAGTCATAATCATAACTTCTGATGAGTCCATCCATCTTAGCGCTACTCCAAACCGAGTACAGTTACAAGTAGAATCTAGACCGGCATTATGATTCGATAGCTTACCTTTCCATGTTCCGAAAGGACCATAGATGTTATGGAACCTTCCAACTCGACACTCGATCCCAAAGTCCTTGTTATAGTGCTTGCACAACTCCTCTGTTGCAAGCTTCTCCAAACCATAAGCATCTTGTGGCTGAAAAAGACCAAAAATTTCGACGATAAACGATAAACTACTAGACTTTCAAAGCTCGAAAAATCGAGCCAAAGAACCACAAGAACCAACCTCAGCAGGCCAAGCATCAGCTTCCTTCAAGCTAACATTGGTTTCCAGCTGCTTAAACTCAGGATATATGCAAGCACTAGATGCATAAAAGAACCTAACACACACAAAACCCAAACAACATTACACGAAAAAGACTCGACATTTCTCGAGATTCGGACCTTCAACTAACCTCTTGACACCATTGATCCTCGAAGCTTCAATCATGTTGAAGCTGATCATGGTGTTATTGTACATTATCACAGAATGGTTTGACTGGATGAACCCCATTCCTCCCATATCAGCAGCCAAGTTGAAGACATGGTCAACACCTTTCGTGACCTTCAAGCAATTGTCCATAACCCTAAGATCCACCAGATGGAATTCGTGACAGAACATGTCCTGGGTCATGTGCTCGTTCTTCTTCCAGTCCGATGCGATGATGTAGTGTCCTTCGCTCTTCAAACGCCTCGCTATGTGTGAGGCTATGAACCCTCCTGCTCCTGTAATCGAGATTCTCAGCTTCTCGGATGGCCAGTATGGCTCCCTCTCGAGCCCCTCGTAAGTGTATGAACCGTAGCTTCCCATAGTGACTGCACAGAAAAAGATACGATTTTTTTTGTCAAGTCTCAGTTCATCAGATTGTTACATTTTTAAAACATTTAAACAGTGTCAGCAGTCCTGAAACAGAGCAATTTCGGAGAGAATTTGAAGACGGGTGCTTGAAATTGAGCGTTTTCTGGACTAATCGGGTGTTCATTAGTGGATTTAAATCGATCCTACAACGCTTCAAAACAGTGCTAACAGTCCTAAAACAGGGCGATTTCGAGATAACTCGAAAAGGGTCAAGACTCGTGCCTCGAAATGAGCGTTCTTTTAGACTAATCCAGTGTTCAGAGTGGATTTACTTCGATCAAAACACATCCTAACAGTGTCATTAGTCCTGAAACAGAGCGATTTAGAGATAACTAGCAAAAATCTGTGCTTAAAATCGACCTGTTCTCTGGACTAATCAAGTGTTCAGAGTGGATTTACTTCCATGGTAAACACATCCAAACAGTGTCACCAGTCCTGAAACAGAGCCATTTCGAGCTCGAACTCGAAATCGAGCATTATCTGGACTAATCTTGTGTGAAGAACAGATCCAATTCCTAATAGAAATGAACAATCATTCAAATTATGACCCATAACTACAAAATCATTCAAATTAGGGCCACATTACACCAAAAACTACAAAATCACAGCCAATTCAAATAACAAAATCAACCAAACTACAATCAGCTGAATTCGGCTAACATAAAACACGAAATTGCAGAGCAGGAAAAGGAAGCATATCCAAGGCGGAATTCAAAACCCGAAAAAAAAACAAAAGGGGGAAAACGAAGAACAACGAGAGACCCAGAAATGATTCGTTACCTGTGAGGAGAATCTGGGAACTGGGTATTGCAGAAGAGCTGATTTGAGAAGAAGGGTATGAACTGAGAAGTGAGAAATGGCGATTGTTTTCAGTCCCTATATATAGATAGAAGAAGAAGAAGAAGAAGAGCCGCTCATTTGATGTGTTTCCTTTTCAGTGAAGAAGCTAATCTGTCAATTTGTACTAATCAATTACTTGCCTTAATCGGTGAATTAGCTGCAACAAAATGCCAAAACTATACACTGAATCAACGAAACGAAGAAGGAAGGTGCAATTGAGAGAGAGAGAGAAAGGGGGAAACGATTTTTTTCTGTTAATGATGAAGATGATGATTTTTGACGCCAAATAAAGGTTGAAAGCTGCGATCTTTAATCGACTTTCTTCATATTTTGTTCGAAATCTGGGTAACGAATCGATTTCTATCGATTAATTGGTTAGGTTGATATGAATTCGATTGGTTAATGGTTAAGAGATTTGTTTTTTAAATTGACCAACGGATCGAAATCTGTCGGTTATTAACCTAATTGATCGATTTTTGCCATGTTTGATGTGGGGCGGGAGAATGTGTCGGGTTCGGGGTACCCAAAGTTGGACTTTATGGGTATCTGAATCCGTGCTTGAATCCAATTCTACAAAATTTCTTCGGTCCTGACATTTTTTTGTCTGACATAGGTTACCTGGGTTTTATTCGAGTGTTACCTGAATAACACTTTTAAATAACATTCGAATAATAGGTTAATTGGGTGTTTCTCGAGAGTTACTTGAATGTTACACGAGACGTACCGACTCGAACGGTTAGTGGTAAAAAAAATTGGGGGTTTAAATTGACCAATTGATCAATATATTTTGGTTATTAACCTAATTGACGAATCCCACCCTATTTGATGTGGGGTGAACTCGAAATTACAGGTTTCTGAATCCGTGCTTGAATTCAATTCTAACTTGGAATCTGTTTGGGTATTCCCGTACCTGTATACCCGAACAAGTAGGTCGGGTAATAGCCCACGTACTCTTTTAATTCGAAAAATGTATTGATTATCTTACTGGCTCGTAAGCTGTCTCGGTTCGATTGAAAGGATGGCATGAAGCATGGAAGGGAAGGAAATTTCCTGCTACGGCATGAAGCATGCCAGCATGGTAAAGTTTCCAATATCGGGTCTGGGCCAACCCGGTTACCAGATCCGGCCCAATACTCGAAAGATCTCCGGTCTGGCCCACTTTCTTCTACCGGCCCATCCAATGGTGGGCCTCGGCTGTTGGGCTGACGAATTATTTACTGATCACCTAATTTTGAATGTCATGACTTTAACTACTTCAGTCTTTAAGTTTGGTTAATGAGTCATCCAACTTTCGTTAATATTACAAGTAACAACGATTCATCGATTTCATCATATGTAATTATATATATTTATATTTACAATTAAAAAAATGCTCAGTAAGCTAATGCATGGCTATTGAAACCAACGTGGTGTACTGAATGCGCATCAATTAATATTATGAAGACGAAAGTTGGAATGAAAGGACCCAACGACAAAGTGGTCAAAGTTTGAGTGGGTAAAAAGAGAGATTTATAGTATATAGGGCTATCTTTTAAGCTGGCAAAATAGAAGGGGCAAAGTGTTAATTAACCTTTTTATGCTAGGTATCTTGGACAATTACCCAACACACCCTTGATTCCACAATTTCTAGAATATTGTAATTATTTTGTGTATTTAAATTACAAGTTATCAATTTTAACTCTCTCCCAATAACTCGAGTTATTGGGATACAATGGTTCATGGTTATTATTAGGTATTTGCATGCCACATCAACAACTACTTCCACACAGTTTAGTGAGTAAGCATTGTGAGTTATAAATTGGGGTTTTTAAAATCACACGTCTTATCTGTTAGTTTTATCCAATTATATATAATTTTAATACTAATTTTAAATGCTTGGTCAGCCAAGAGATGGCTATTGGAGCTGACGCGCGATGTGTTGCATGCACATAAATTGACGTTAAGAATACAAAAGTTAAAACAAAATGACCCAAATGATGAAGTGACTGAAATATGAGAGGTAAAAAGAGCGATTTGTAAGAGGCTATTTGTTTTCCTACTAAAATTAATATATGTTAAACATGCCACGTCATCGCCACAATCTAATTCTTCTAGAAACATTGCATCATTATTTTTGTCTTTTACCGACAAGTCCTCCATCTTTAATTTATCACAATTTCAATACTTTCTTTCCTTCTTTACTACTTAGCCTTTTCTTCTTGTCCACATGTATACTTTGCCGGCCAAAGACACTCTCCTTATGTGTATATAAAGATCTCACATTTACAAACCCTAAACACACACTAACAAAGAACACATCAATCAAAGAGAGAAAAAAAAAATATGAAAACTACAAACAATATTGTGCCTTTGATGTTACTAGTGTTCGTGCTAGTAGCGACGCGTGGCCTAGCTAGCACAAAAAATTCATCACATGTATTCAAAACGATCGATGATCGCTAGCAGCAACAGAGGTCCGCAGTGCGGGAAGCAGGCCCCCGGGAAGCAGTGCGCTTCCGGATTTTGTTGTAGTGGGTATGGTTATTGCGGGACTACAGATGAGTACTGTGGCAATGACTGTCAGGACGGGTGTGCCAGTGGTGGTGCTGTTTAAGCTATGGAATATTATGTGTTACTTATGTGTTATCTTTGATTTTCTCTCTTCTATGAGAATCATATGCGTTTCCCTAGCCCGTTGGGCTTGTAATCAGAAGAGGGGATGCTCCCCTCTTCCGATCTTAAGGCATATCTTCCTCAAACATCTGTTTGGTTTTTATTTGGTGTTGGGAAGATTATATATTTCGTGTTAGTCAATGAAATTCAAACTAGAATCGTGTATAAACAATACGCTCATGCGCATCGTCTCCATTCTGTTGGATTCATTTTCACGATAAAACTATTGGATTCAGAATAACTTGTTAAAAATTGACAGACAAAACATAGAATAAAGATTAACTCCAAGACAAAAGACGACACAACAATTTAACGTGAAAAACGCTCTCATACAATCAAAAACCTAAATCATGTTATTGGAAATTCAACAATGTGTATAAGTATATTAGCACTCTCTAATTTCATCATGATTACATTCTTGATCACTTATTCTTTGAATTATTCAATTCAAACCAAAAACACAATTCCTCCACATTTTATTTATTAATATATATATTGTGGGATAGTTTCATCAATAACATTGGACAATCTGATAATCAACGGTCAGATTTTGCTTAGCATTTTCCTGATGATCATCTCCATGAACAGCATCCAGCTCCTTAAAAATGTGATGACCAATGTTATTAAGATCCTCCTCATTGCAATCAAGATTAGTGAGTTTGATCATTGTGTGAGTCCCACTTCTAGCATCAGTCACCTACAAAAACATATATTATTAGTATAAGATAATCGATTTATCGAGATGTAACGATTCAAGACTGGTATCAGTTATTTTGATGATCGAGAGGTTTTGATGATATCGAATTTCGATAGCCCCACAATCCGCTGCACAAGACTTATCACAACTATGCGAATTAACTTCACTCTATCGAGATCTTTCATTTGAATGGTGTGTTAATGAATGATATAAGAGCTATGTTGAATTCTCTCCCAACAACTCAAATTTAACGGTTCATGACAATGTTACCTTCAAGCACTCGCCGCAAGTTGTATCAGTCAAGTTACAGAAGACCCTCCGACCATGCTCTCGAACCCAACTCATCGACACATTAGCACGATTCGTCCCGC